>PHFE01000107.1:420529-736158 GCA_002796755.1 Paracorniculantispora psalliotae
TAAGATTATATATAGTAATCTTATATAATTTCTGTCTTCATCTATATCTACTGTCTATCGTAATACTGCTCCTCCCTATCCGTCAAAAACACGACTGACTCTAAGGACCGCCACGATCGCGAGCCCGAATAGGCTATCCATTACCCGAAGCACATGGGTCTCACCAAATTTCACCGCATCGGTAATTAAATATCGTAGTAAGTCATCGGGCTACTGTGAATCTGATTCGTATTCTTTGCCAACAACAGCGCGATTTAAAACCCATGAAAGAAGCCCTAAAATCTGTCACTCATTTCCAAACCAACCCCCTTTAATATCACACTTCAATTCTTGAAGAGCAATTTCTCTTCCCAAAGATTTTCATCCATACCATTTTGGACTCGCTAGCCATAATGCCACAAAGAATTGTCATCATCGGCGCCGGTTTTGCTGGCATGTGGAGTGCTCTCGCTGCAAGGCGGTTGATCACTTTGAGCGCCTCGGATCCAGCGGCGAACACGGCTGACATCGAGGTGATTGTGGTAGCGCCAGAGGAGAGGCTAGTCTTGCGACCGCGACTCTACGAAGCCAACCCCGAATTGATGGCGGCCCCATTGGGTGAGCTTTTTCGTGCCACTGGCGTGCAGTTCATCAAGGGCACCGTGGATGTCATCAGCACCAAACGATGCGAGGTAGAGCTGGTGAATCATGCCGGTGTTCGATCGACTCAACCCTATGATAAGCTCGTGCTAGCTGCAGGGAGCCGATTAGTGCACCCCAATATTCCCGGACTGCAGGAATTCGCGTTTAGCGTTGATCAGATCAACGAAGCCGTGCAACTCGACCGTCACTTACACGGTCTCGCCCTGCAGCCTAGCGACTCGGCCCGCAACACCGTGGTCGTGTGCGGCGGAGGCTTCACCGGCATTGAGGTCGCTACGGAGCTAGCCGGACGACTGCAGCGTGTTCTAGGCGACAAAGCTCGCGTCGTTCTGGTCGATAGTGGCTCAGAGGTTGGGTGTGCTCTTGGACCAGGGCCACGGCCAATTATTACGAAAGCCCTGGAGGATTCAGGTGTAGAGGTCAAGCTCGGAACATCCATCGCCTCTGTGGACGCTGGGGGAGTCGTCACCTCCGCGGGTGAGCGCATTGAAACTCGCACGCCTATATGGACAGCTGGAATGGCAGCAACGCCGTTGACGTCACAAATTGAGGGCGAAAAGGACAAGTTTGGCCGGCTGCACGTTGGCTCCGATCTACGGGCACCATCGGCTCACGACGTCTTCGTCACCGGCGATGCTGCGTGTGCTGCAACCGACGGCAACGGTCATTCCACGATGATGTCGTGCCAGCATGCCCTGTACCTCGGCCGGACGGCCGGAAATAACGCAGCGGCCGATTTGCTCCGTCTTCCGACCCTGCCGTATAGTCAAGTCGCTTACAAGACCTGTCTGGATCTAGGGGAGCGCGGCGCCATTCTAACAGACGGATGGGATCGCAAGGTCGTGGTCAGCGGATCGCTGGGCAAGGCTGTTAAGCAATACATCAACACGATTCTCATCAATCCGCCCGATGCGGAACTAGCCAAGGCATTCGCCGCTGCGAAGCCTAAGACGGACGATCCACCACTAACTTTTGCAGACGCTGCTCATCTCCTGAGGCTGCTGTTGAAGAGACTGTGGCATCACTATTTTGTGACTGGAAGTATAAAGAACGAGATATGCAAATCTTGAACACGTGGTTGCATGGTATATACAATAGGGGTCTGTTGAGTTGGAGCCTGAAGATGCTTCGGGCTAAGGAAAGTCGAGGGTCCTGTGAGTGGACCGTGGAGACTGATACCTGTTAAAAAAATCCACATTGATTTTTTTAAGACTGTATTCGTCGAACTCACGATTCTTTTTATACATCATTACTTTATGTGGATTCCAGTAATTCGTGAGACTGCTTTCTTTGCATGGGCATGCTGACACCCATTTTATCGTTGTGCTATCCCTTAGTTAGAATCTCGAAAGGTCCAAGGAGGCGCACTGCGACAGAACATACGTCAATGTCAGGTAACTGCATGGACGCTGAATTATGTGATATGGCAGCCCAAATGAGCAGCCAATCCTGCTTTTGATTCGCACCATACCCGCCTGAACAAGCTGTCACACGGCATCACCAACAGGAAAAATGGCTTCGGAAGCAATCATCACGCTAAACAAGGCAATGAAACAAGGCAAGAAGGCTCTTGCGGTTCTTCAAACCTATGAGCTTGTCAACGTGGCGAATTCCATCGCCGCATTAGATGCCCGATCCACAGAGCATCAGAAAAAGCTTGTGGAAATCGGGTGCAAGATGGACGAAATAAAGAACTCGCTTTCAATTACCGTTTCTCCCCTTGATATTGCGAGATTACTAGGTATAGGCTTACACCAAATCTTTTGTGTTGGTGGCATACGCAAGATGGTCGAGACTGCGCGAGGTTACACGGCGCCTTGCAGTGGTGCGACGAAACCAAATGTGGTGTTGGCAGCGGGTTTAAGTAAACGCATTAGGGCGACGAAATCTACCAACCCTGTGCAATGGTGCTAATCTGCATTTTCTAATACGCTGTGAACCTTACTGTGGGACAACTTTTTACATTTTAACATTTTCCACTTTTGCATTTCGCATTTCGACATTTCAGATCTCCAAAAAAGTGGATTTTACTGGCAAGCGCTATAACAAATATGCGGCGAATGAGCCTGCATATGTTTCGTAGAAACACACCTCGACTCAGGGCGTGTGGCATCTGACGCCGACTAGACTCATTATGAGTCATTTCGACTCATAGTGAGCCATTTTTTCCCCAGCGCCTTCCCGTACCGACGAGCAGCCTGTTTAGAAGATCGGCCACCGTGAAAAATAGAAAATGACTTTTAATGAGTCGATAAAGAAATCAAGTATATCTATAAGCCAAAATCTGCGTATCGTCTTTTATATGTATGCAATTTTAACATTGCTGCTGCTGCGAGGGCACTGAGGGACCACCTTTGCTGGTGTATAAGAAGTCTGCACAACGAATACATACCGCACGGCAGAAGAGACAAGCTCTTGATCAAATCAAAAATATCTGATATATGTCCAAGAAAAAAAAGAATTGTATCGCCCAATTCCAGAAAAATGTACAGATTGACAGATGGAGGAGTCGCCACGCGGATATCGGCCCCTATACAGTATGGGTATGGGATTTTGTGAGACATATCCAGTTCCCAAAATAAGTCGTAAATGATTATATTTATATTTTGAACGTTGAAAGTGAAACCTGCCCACTACTTGCGCGTAAGCATCTCTCGCAATGCGTCGACTTCAGCTTCCTTTCGAGCGAGCTGCAGCTTCAGCGCGTCTCTCTGGTCGGTCATGTCGCCGAGTGAGCGCTCCAGATCCGAGATGCGATCTAAGCGCTTTTGTCTGTATTTTCTCGCCGCCATGGTGTTGCGCTGGCGCTTGATGACCACCTGCGAATCTTCCTCCCCGCCATCCAGCTCGACCGGTGTCGGCAGCCTGCCTTTTCGGCGGCGAGACGAGCCGCTGGATGTGCTGGCCGGCGAGCCGTGTGGTTGGTATGCAGGCGCCGTGCTTGTCTCTGGAAGCGTTTCCGGTACGTGGGCGCCGGAGGACAGCGATAGGAGATCCGCGGTACCCTCTATGGTACCTGCGAGTTGGGGCATGACGAGGTGCTGCTGCGTCGGCTGGGGAAGAATTGTATAGTCTGATGCAAGGACGTATGGTTCGTCTCCATTGACAAAGAACTCTAGATTAAAAATTAGCATCCGAATAGATCGGAGCAGAGAAAAATTGTTGCATACCCGTAGGATCCATGCCAGCTGGCGTATAGCCAGGGCCAATGAGCTCAAGAATGGACATTTTGGCTTGTATTGTTCGTCGCTGCTGCTGCGCGGTCGATTGGAGCAGATTGCTCGGTTTGGTTATGAAAAGAAAGTGCAATATTCAATTGTGCTCCAAATTGTCAGAAGTAGAAGAAGGCACAGCAGTGGCTATGTTTGCCTGGGCAGTCTCGCGTGGGATAGCTCAGCGTGGGATGAGGGGCACTGATGAGTTGAAGGCGATGCACGTCGACGATGACGCAAGTAGTGTGTAGATGATAATATCGAAGAAAACGTTTCGAAGCGGATGTAGATGAAGGATCCCAGAATGTGGCTTCCCTCACAAGTCTTTATGTAATTTGACCGGGCGTATGAAACTTGCTTGCCAATCCAATCGGCAATTCCATCAGTCACCAAGCGGCATGCGCCAGGCTGGAGGAGCGGGTCTCGCCGGCGAAGTCGGGGGGTCATGGAGGCGTGCGCCTAGTACAAGCCGGCTCGGGGTCGCAGCTGACCGGAGCAAACAAGCTGCATTGGCAACGGCGCGAGCAAATTCAAAATTAAAGACGAGTGTAATGTTTTCATCAAAGCCGGTAGACGAGACCCAGCAAGGGCTGCAGTAGTGTGTAAGTAATGCTTCGGTGAGCTACAGGCAGCTGAGTATTATGCGTGACAATTAAAGTACGGCGCTGTATTTCGACGACCGGAGATTGTGAAGCTGCGCTGCACGTAATAACTGCGGGAACTGTAGGTGGCGCATCCCTTTCCAACACAACTTTTGAGTGCCCAAAATAGCACGGCAGGTTAGACATTCTCATCGGATACTAGCGCAAACGAAAAGAACAGGGTTGTCTCCTTACCATCATACGATTGTCAGGTACGAAATTGAGTCATTGGACAACCTAACACGGGATTCGAGCTTTGAGGTTATGGTTGCAAGCCCCAGCACAAGCACGCGTCCTGTGTAGTGGCGGAATACGGACAAAAGTTATCACCATGGAACAATATACCCCAGAAAGAAAAAAATTCATCGCTTGACATGCTTGACTTTATTTAAAATATAACTCCGTACATATGCCAAAAATGATGCATATACAAATGAATCCGCTTCAAGCCAGCGACGCTGATTACCATGTACCGCTATTCAATGGATATACAAGAAGTCAAAATAAGTCGCGCTTCGCGCTTCGCATGTTGTTCCAGCGCCTATCTCCCAGAAAAACGCTTTTCAACGTATCGAAGGGGGATATATAACAAACCACTGCAGAAAAAGGCGAGCTCGAAGCCAATATCGCCAGTGTGCTTCGCAATAGGTCCCGTGAAATATACTTGGTCCATAGCAGGAACAATGAGGCCCCATGCCAAGACTCCTGCGCTCACGGCGGCGATTCCAAGTGGGAGCTTCTTTGCATCACACCAGGCGGCATGATCGTAAGCTTCAGGATTGCGGCGGCGAAAGACAATATCTTCAACAATGACAATTGCGCAAAACTGGGAGGACCAGTAGCCGATAAGGGCGACGACATTCTCTATGCTCTTGAAAAAATCATCTACAGCCTCAATCGAGACCACCACAATAATGATGGCAATGACAACGGCGAAGACGTAGCGTGGCACACGGAACAACCAAGGAAGTAGAGTCTGGAAGTTGAGTGTGATGCTGTAGAATGTGCCACAAGTGTTGCCGAGAAGGGTCATCGCAAGGATGACGAGAACGAATTTGCCGAAGCCACCAGCAGGGGCGAGCATGGCGGATAAAACACCACCGACGAGGTACTTGTCGTATTGCTCTTGCCACCCTGGGTTGTTTGGGATAGCACCCGCAATAGCGGCACCAAGGGTCATCAGAAGAATAGTAGGCGTCATCAGACCAAAGTACGTATACCAAAACACTCGCCATCTAATAGCACGTTAGTAAATCCACGCGGATAGCAGCCCGCCCGGCGCAACTTACGTCGAAACTTTGGGGTTGAAATAGGCCGACATGTCACTCGCCAAACCGGCATAAGGAATCTGATAGCTAGCAACGATCATGCCAAAGTTGAGCACGCTCGCAGCGGTCGTTGGTTTCGAAGGCATGCTTTGTTTCGTGAGACCAGCTCCTCCACATCCAGTTGTGATCGTGATTGCTATGAAAGCAACGATGAAGGCATAAGTTTCATATATGTGCAAGACTTTAAACCCGCAAAACGATACTGCCAATGAAATGACTCCAATGATGACGATACCAACGTTAGGGGATATCGTCCCGTTGGATACTGCAGCCAAAACCTGTCCACCGGTGATGAAGATAATGACCGTGAAGCCAGTCATGGTCGCCAAATTGAGGAGCGCCGGAATCGAAACGAGATAGCGACCAAAAGAATATCGCGCTTGGATCATCTGTCGTAAGCCTGTCTTTGGGCCCAACGTCGACAGATATCCGGGAATAATGCAGGAAAGGATATTGAAGAAAAGAATAACAAGAGCCGAGTCCCGAAGGCTCAGATGATACGCCAAAGGTCCAAGCATGCCAAATGTAATGCCCAAGATGTTGGTGTTGACAGATGTCCATATTGTCGCAATGTTGTAGTAACGGGTCGATGTGCGCTCTTCCAGTGGAATCGGCTCGATGCCACGCGCTTCGACTCGTCCATAGCGCAAAATCTTTTGGAAGGCAGTCCCGAAAGATGACACGCTGGACTGCCTAGAGACTCCCTTTTCCTCATCGGTAGGCGAGCTCATCTCAACTTGGGTTGTTGGGCCGCCGCTCATCTTGACTAATGTAGCGTCGTGGCGCCTTTGAAGCCCGTCGCAGTCAGTTAACGCCAATTGGTACTTCCAGTCAACGGCAGATGCAACCGATCTGGTAGCTGCGCGCGTGCTGTGTAGGAATGAGCAGATATGGCTACTAAAGCACCGTATCGACTTCAGGCGGCTCTCCCAACGTGCGAGATGTTGAGTCGCGAGACAGCAATGCGAGATTGCGGATGGTTGCTAGGCTTGTAGCACGGTCGCGCAACGAAGTGCCGAGTAGCTTCTGCAACGGAATGCGAAGCTTTCTGGGCGACAAAAGTCTCGATGGGGATAACCCGTAATGATGCTCTGGCAGCGGCAAGGCGAACCTCTCTGATAACTAAGCGATGATGAAGAAGATTAAGTTTTCTCTTGTACTCCGCGTTTTGCCTAGCACCCTCTTTCCCGCCTGTAACGCAAAAAAGGACTCGGAGCGTGACCGGTAGGAGCCTTTTGTCAACGTGGTGTCAGTGGAGCAGTTCCTTCCCTGTTAGTAGCTAATCAACCGCTGGTGGCGCCACAGTGGACGGCATGAACGACGCTAACGATGGGTTGCAGGCTCTTTTGCTTTGCTCTTCTGGGCGCTATCCGGGAGAGGTAATTTTGCGACATGCATGTGCTGTCGCGGAGGTGCAAGTGTTGTCGCGACGCCGCGACGGTTGAGCAATCGGTAGGCCTGGCTGCGAAACAGTCCACAATTACGAACAGGATGTTACCGTCGCACTCCTCGCGCCGTTGCGCGTGCAGGAAAGTCTGGCAAGTTACACAAAAGGTTCAGCTGCTGTCTCGGGGCCGTCATACGAAATGCACTGTAAGCCGGCCACTTGCCAGGGGTAGGGGCCAGTGCAGAAACTAGCACTGGTGCGGGCGAGGTTATTTGTTGGCTACATCAAAAGGGATGCGGAACGGCTGGTATGATTTCGCAGGCGCAATGCTAGACGGTCGAGAACAGTGCTGCATGTCGTGATTCTCTCTTCTCTTCCTCCGACCAATGGTTTCTATTTTGACATTACCCTCGGTCGGGTATGGGATATTGGCCCCTGATGCATAGAAGCCTGCCAAACTAGCCCTCATAATGCTCCTGATATGTGCTGCGACGTAATTACTATTGGTAATATTGATCACCCACATCCGTACCAGTGCTGAGTCCGATTCTTGCAGCAAAGCCGGATGTCAGTGCATTCAGTGGGTAACTTAATTAATGACAGCGACCCCGACTGGAAGCTCCGCCTATCCCTGCAGTTGTGGCACTTTCAGGCTTTTTCTGGCTCGGATGTCGCTGAATATCGCCCTCAGGGTAGCTTTGGCAGCCTGGTTCGTGGCAGTCCAGAAGCCTTGTTCGGGGCCGCCGAGTGGGCAGTGGTTGTGCCGCCACACAGGCCAACCCTAGTTCATTTTCTAATGATCTGGCTCTTCGATGGGCCAACTCTTTGCTCTCGGAAACGAGTTTCTTTTTCCTGAACCCATTGCCTTTTGTGATGAAGAGTTGTCGTTGACTTGACATTCGTGACACATTGCACAGCTGTCTCCCACGAGCCCAGGTCCCACAAGGCCGAGGGAAAAAAATCTGTGCTTCCCCAGCCAAGACACTTGTTTGGACGCCACTTTGGACGGGTTTGCTTCCAGACCTCTTTCGTCTTCAGCTCCAAATGCGCTAAAAATACAGTTTGGCCAACCCCAAGGTTCAGCGTTTGGCCCCCAAACGTGATTGTGCCACGATCCTCATAATGAACCGAGAACGTTGTGTGAGCTAATAAATTGCAGCCGTGAACAAGACATTGGCAAGACTGGGAACTGAAAATCTTCGTGATTATGCTGTCTTTTACATTTGCTTTTTACCTCTGAAAAAAGATCCCAAAGCTGCCATTACCCCTCCAAGTCCCCTTTCCTGAGAGTCCACTTGAAGCCCGCCTTGGATCCAGCCAGGCAGCTTGTTGCGAATCCTCTCGCTTGTGTACCTTTTGTCGAGCAGCACAATCGCCGCATAATCGCCTCGATGTCGAATTGCGCGCCCAATACTTTGATTGACCGCTCGCATACATGAATTCTCGTAGAAGTCTCGCGACGTCTGTTTCGCGCGGCTTGTAGCTTCGGCTGGAGTAACATCTCCTCTCTCCAGCAGCCGTGACTTAGTTGAAGATTCAATATACTCCATCTTCGCTTTCCAGTCCGGTGATGCAATATTTGGGTACGGAAGGCCGACTACCACCACTAATCGACCAAGTCGGTCTGAAAAGTTAATGCCCTCGGACATCTTGCCTCCGACCACACTGAGCAACAAAGCTCCACCACCTGGTCGAACCTGTGGCCCGAGAATTGCTTCTGAATATGTTTGAAGGACCTCGTCACTAGACGCTCCCTTGGTTTCTTGAAAGATTGACTTTTTCGACTGCAGCCTTTCCCATGTAGATTGGGCATCTCCTTTGCGCCCCTTCCAGACTTCAGCGACCTCATCGAGGTAACCATAGCTTGGAAAGAACACGACAACACCGTCTGGGACGATAGAGCACATGTTCAGTATGGCCAGCCCAAGCTGGCTAATTATTTCTCGATCAGCACGGCGTTGATAGCTAAATTCAAACGACAGCCCGCCAGCCCTCGGGGCAGCAAGTGTGCGGACGCAAAGATTGCTGGAAGGAATAACGTGACCGCAACTGAGAGTCGTGATTTTAGAGGATTCAAGAGTTGGAAACAAGTGATCCTTATAATCGTCAAACGGCGACATTGTACCTCCGGCAAGAATGACTGCTCTTGCGCTGGAAACGATAGATGAGAAAGCATATGTGGGCGAGAGAAGCAAGTATGACAACTGCACGTCGGCTGGGTTTCCGGGAAGTTTTTGGTAAAATATGCGACCTTCCGAGCTCAAGTTCGTGAGTGCAATAAGAAAAGACACAAACGTGTGCAGTACTGGCGTGCTGGATTTGGGGGCGGGTTGCTTGCCATCTTGTTTGCTGTCAACGTGAGAAGCGTAGCCTTCGATTTTATAAGCGAGCTTGGATTCATGGATGTATTGAATCAGCTCAAACATGTTGATTTGGTCGATGCCCTTAGGCCGAGTCAAGACATTTGGATCGACTATTCCATGCACATCCTATTCGGGGTTAATACGTACACGAATCTTGAATTCTTGTAGTGCAACGAACCTTGGCATTTGATGTAGCGTTCATATATTCGCTGAGCCCTTCAACCACTCGACCAACTCGGCCTACATTGACACGATTCACGCCCTTCAGCTTCTTGCCAAATTTCCGCACATATACGCCTAGCATTTCTCGACATCTGCGAAGTTCGCTGAGTTTCAGGTCTGCCGCGTACACGTTTGACACAGCGTCCATGATGTTGTGAGCCTCGTCAACAATGACAACGTTTCCCTCCAATTTGATCCCGAGGGCATCTCGAGCACTCTTTTGCAGCAGTAGTGGATACGGCAGTGTCACAATCTCTGCGCCAGGCAAGGCCGTCCGTGAAGCATAGTAAGGGCAAACTTGCAGAGATTTGCCGAGTTGGTGTAGATCCTCAATGTCTGGAATCGTAGCGAGCGCGGTATCTCGGAATTCATGTGTTTGCGCTAACAGCTCTTCTCTCGGGACAAAATCACATTTGCGACTTGATTTTGGCTGCTGTAGCTCCGCACACCTATCGTTGATCGCTTGGACCGACTTGAGGCGCGATACGCTGGGATTGATGCATAACTTCTGCCGAGAAGATAGTGGTACAAGCTTTACAAGCTCATTTGGAGTGCCTGCAGTGACACAAGACAAAGCTTCCGGCAATGAAGGAGGGAATGTCGGTCGTCGCAGCTCGGTAATGAACTGTGAGAGCTGCGAATGCGTTCTGGAGGTGTAATAGATCTACGTATACAGTGTTACTGGAGTGTTCACGTTATTTATCACGGCCAGGCAGGGTCGCACCTTAATCTCCTCCTCTAGTGCATCGCCATTGTCATTCTGCTGCTTTGGTCCACCAAGGCCCATTCGCTCGAGCACCTCGCGTGACTCTTTGCTGAGGCCGGATAGTGCGTTTTTCGGTGCGGAAGCAGACGTCTCTTCGCCTTCCCAATCGTCAAGCATCCACTCTTCACCATCGTCATCATCGTCCGGTTCACGACTCGCAGCAGCGGTCTCAAGTCGACGCTTCTTGCGAATGCGCTCTTCACGAGCCTTTTCCTTCAGCCGCGCGCTTTCGAGTCGTTTTTCTCGGTCTTCCCAGACTCGTACCAGTTCTTCTCGCTTTCGCCGTAGTAGTTGGTCAACCATCCACTCTGGTTCATCTTTGAAAGCTGATCTAGCTTCGTCTAAAGCTGTTTGATAGGCAGATGACTTGTGGTTGCGCAGCCATGTGAGAGAAGCACATATTAGTGAAAGAGATTTTCCCTAACTTTGTTAGTAGATGCGTTGCGTCAGGAATCAACACAAATAACTGCTCGTTTCACATATTTTATCGGGTTGATTGTATCGCTAAAAGAAACGTCTCTGAACGAGATGTTACTTACAGTCCCTGTCGGGCTCTCAAGTATTCCGACTTGCCCTTCACCTGATTCGAGTACTTCATAAACAGTTTTCATAAATTGATCTTGAACATCATACGGGGTGAATGGGTGATGAAAGTCGATATTAGACATGCCATCCTCGATGCGCTGCATCTTTGGATCCAATGCCATCGTCACACTCCGTATCTTCCCAATGCCCCATCCAGCTACGCGCCAAAATGAAGGAAGACAGCGACTTTGAGCTCAGAGAAGTTAGAAACGCGTTTATTGGCCAGATGCACCCCATGCCCCACTCTTGCAGACTACCCTGGATAAAATCTGAAGCACGTGATCCGCAACGCCAAAATTCAACCCACTCCACAAGAACCCTCAGCGCCAATTGGTTTAGGGCTGTGCTGCCCTCTCGCTAACAATTTTTGGGTGGGCTTGCTAGTGTCCCAAGCCGCAAAAACATCACCACCCACTTCCAGTCCTCGACGCAACTCAACCCGGAAGCGACATCAGCAAATACCGTCGCCATGCCTACCCGTACTTCGAAGACCCGCAAGCTGTACGTCTCAAGATGCCCTGTTCGAGCACACTGAATTCAATATGGACGAATTGTTGGATTTTCTGGCATCATGTTGGATCGGCGCTGTGATTCGAAAAATTCTTGTTCGATACCTCGAAAAACGACACATGGGCTAACATGTTCTCTCTTGACAGTCGCGGCCACGTCTCTGCCGGACACGGTCGTGTAGGAAAGCACCGCAAGCATCCAGGTGGTCGTGGTATGGCCGGTGGTCAGCACCACCACCGTACCAACTTGGACAAGGTTCGACATCCTCTCTCGAAAATTCTCGACGACATCAGCCGAACATCGATACTAACAACGTCGAAATAGTACCATCCCGGTTACTTCGGTAAGGTCGGTATGCGCCACTTCCACAAGCAGCAGGCGCATTTCTGGAAGCCCGTCATCAACCTGGACAAGGTACATATTCCTCCTCTCAACCTTTGGAACGACAGATTTCGCACAGTTAGACAAGGGCCTTTCGATATCAACCGCGGCGCGGGCCAGCGATACAAATCGACTTGACAACCATGCGAATCTCGTTCCGAAGAAGACTTTTTGTTACAATGCCGAAAATACTAACAATGTATGTAGCTGTGGTCCCTCGTCCCCACCGAGACCCGCGAAGCCTACGTCGCTGGCACCAAGAAGGACACCGTCCCCGTCCTCGACCTCCTCCCCCTCGGTTACTCCAAGGTCCTCGGCAAGGGCCGTCTCCCTGAGATCCCCCTGGTCGTCCGCGCGAGATGGGTCAGCAAGCTGGCTGAGAAGAAGATCACTGAGGCTGGTGGTGTCGTTGAGCTTGTCGCGTAAGGGAGCTTTGCTTAGGAGTCTGGCATGTTGATTTTTTGAACCGGTTTATTTCAAACGGCGGAAAAAAGAGAAGGCCCTTAGTGACCCCGCTGTGTATTTATCTTGATGTTACACGGTGAAACGGGTATATGAAAAAAAAGGCCCGAGCTGGTCGGCTTCGAGCATTGCATACAGGGACTCTGGAAAGGAGTTTTAACGAATAAAAAACAAAAATTTTCGCCAAAAAGAAACTTGATTCCGCAAGTGATGTTTACACAGACTCTGACTTTCTTGGATGGCTCTAAACAGATGTATTATGGTTGTAAATCGCACTGCTATAGACGCCGATTTCCTAATGATGCTGTGCTGTCCCAAACCAATTCATGTTTCCCATATGTACGCCTATCATTGGTATATCACATATCTAGTTGCTCATCTTTCATTATCTATGCCTCGAGCATATCCATTTCGTCATCGCCGGCCATGTCGTCTTCAGGCGGCTGGTCAATTCGTAACAATTCGTGGTCCAGAGCCTCTTCCGCAGTCATGCGACGGTTCGGATCCAGCTCCATACATCTCTCCAAGAAGCGCACGGCTAATTTTTCCTCGTCTGTCAAAGGTTTATCGTCGGTTCGACATGTGCTCCAGAGGATAATCTTTTCCATCGTAAACCCCTGCTGTCCCACAGTAGGAATGCTGGTCTCGAATACACAGCCGTGGAGTAATCCTGCAGCTTTCATTCTCTTGGATCCAAAGATGGTTGCGATTTCGATCATGGCTTCGACGTCATCGGCGGAATTGAAGAATGGAAAACGCTTCGACAAAATGGTAAGCAGAATGACACCCGCAGACCAAATGTCAATTGCGGTGGTCTGCTCAGTGCATTTGAATAGCACTTCTGGGGCGCGGAAACCTCTGGTGCCCGCACGATTGGCACGCCGTGATGGCCGAGTGTCTGACTTGGGATATCCAGGTTGTGATGTTGTCGCAGTCTGTGCCCAAACCGAGTTTGCTTGGCGATGTTTGCGTGATTCACGTGCTTCGTGGCAGAGGCACGGCTTGCTGTCCGAGCCTTCGCGTTCGGCCAATCCAAAGTCTACCAACACGCCATGCTGCGAAACAGGGTCGTAGAGGAAATTTGTGGGCTTGATATCTCGGTGAAGGATCTTGTGCTCGTGAACACTCTTCAAGGCGGTAAATAGCGACCGCAGATAGATGGCAATATCCGTGATGGTCATATCCCTGAAGTAGGCGCGGAAGTCTCCGTGGCGGAAATAAGGCAAAATAGCCACTACTTGGTCCGTTTGGCGGAATGCTGTGATGAGAGGGCAGACGGATGGGCATTGTCGTAGGTCATGCAACAGCTCCAGCTCGTTCAAGATGCGCGCCGGGCTCGAAGTGACATAAATCTTTTTGATAGCCACAAATCGCGATTTTCTCTTTGGGCGCTGAGAATTCTGACTGGAATTGCGCTTCAGCGGAGGCGGTGTCCATTTAACACCGTCATCTTCGAAATCCCAATCGTTGTCATAGTGGTCGTAGCGAATATCTTCGGCTTTAAAAACCGTTGAAAATGTGCCTAGGCAATTGTTAGCTACACAGCATCGAAGTCGGGACATTTTGCTTGGTGCGTACCTTCGCCAATGCGCTTGATCAGTCTGTATTTATCGTGGAATCCGGGGAAATCCCTTTGCAGCTTATCCATGTCTGCTTGGACGCTGTCTTCGATATTTTCATCTTCGGAGCTATCGTCGTACTCCCCTTCGTCGTCCTCTTCCTCTTCTTCCTCAGGCTCCTCCGCCCCCTCAATTGCACCGGGGTCTAAGTCTTGGATGTGCTCGTCGTCCAGCATCATTTCTGTTTCCTCGGTAGCAGCATCCTCGTGGATATCGAACGCCTCTGGTCGTTGCTGCATTGCCATCGTCATGTTGGCAAAGTAACGCGAAGTCTGAGTTGACTAGCTTCGCGGATTGTGTTCGGGACAAGGTTATAAAATGTGCGCAATTGACCCCAAATAGAGATGAATGTACGCAGTAGATGGCCCGATCTTGGAGCCGTTGTGCCAATCCGCAGTGCAGTTGTCTCTTTACTGGTTGGTGGTTGACGCGCGCCTTAGCTCGATGCACCCCCACCATTAGGTGGGTGGCGCGTCCGAACAAAACAAAAACATCGGTTGCCCAGGGACCTCCACACAATCATCAGCATTTCACAGACTTGCGCGATACAGCACGACTTCTAATTTACGCCAAAGCGGCTCTGACGACTTACTAACGAAGCAAAAAGCTGATATTTTCTTCACATTTTCTTGTCTGCTTGACCCGACCGACAACATCGCACTCGCCCCTGCGCGCAGTGACATAAACATCAACATGGCGACAATCAACTTCGACATTAACGATGCGCTGAAGCATTACATGTCAGATCCCACGGCTATCCCTACGCCGGAAGCCGATGGATCGCTTTTTGACTGCGAGAATGACCCTGAGGCGCTCACAGTCCAAGTTATCAACCCAGTGTTGAATCCGATCGTGGATGCCATCGCCGACAACCCAGATGCGATTATGCGGGCTACAAATATGGACTCGCTGCAGTTTCTCTTAAAGTATGCCGCTCTACCAGTGAATTTGGCGGATTTAATTTGTCTAATCCTGATTCTTACTAGATACACGCAATACATTTCCCCGCACGCTCTCAGCAAGATCTTCGATGTTGTCATGAGTGGCCTTAGCGCCGAAGCCGACGCTGTAAACAACGACGTCGATTCTCCCGACGAACAAGACGCCATCGCACACCACAAGCAGCTACTCGAGATATACGCCTTCCTGCTACAGTGGACTATTGCTGGCGTCGAAGCAAAGGCAGCGGAGAAGTCCTCGACTGCTCCACTGGCGCGTGGTCGCGGAAAGCCCAAGAAGGGTGTAGCCAAGGATGAGGTTTGGGACTCTGCAACACAGCTGCAAGCGGCTTTGGATATCATGTGCAAGGTCCTGAAGCTGAAGCTGTCTAAAATCTTCCTCACGACCAGCGAGCGGGATACCTTCATCAGCTTGCTCACCCGTCCTGTTTACATGGTTCTCGAGAGTGAGCAGAGAGTCAAGACAACGTCTATTCGCATGCACAGCTTCAAGGTCCTCTGCATGGCTGTCAAGCACCATGGCCATGGTTATGGTGAGTGCTTCTACGCAACACTGTCAATACAATACTAACCTAGGCAGCTGCGCAAATCAACGTTATCCAGAACCTCACCTATTTCGAGCATTTGTCCGAGCCTATGGCAGAATTTCTTCACATTCTTGCCGATACGTACGACTACCCACAGCTTGCCGATGAAGTTTTGAGAGAGCTGAGCAACAAGGAATTCAATTCCAACGATACCAAAGGTCCCAAGTCAGTCTCGACCTTCATTGCCAAAATTTCGGAGCTGGCTCCTAGAATTGTTATCAAGCAAATGACGATGCTTGCCAAGCAGCTTGATAGCGAATCGTACACCCTCCGTTGCGCTCTTATCGAAGTGTGTGGTAACATGATTGCCCACTTGAGCATTCAAGACGAACGCAGCGAAAATCACAAAACACAGCTGAACGCGTTCTTCGACGTGCTAGAGGAGAGATTCCTCGACATCAACCCTTATTGTCGATGCCGTACTCTGCAGGTCTACATGAAGTTGTGCGATCTGGAGCAGAAGTTTCCCAAGAGGAGACAGAAAGCTGCCGAGCTCGCCTGCCGTAGCTTGGAAGATAAGAGCAGTAATGTGCGCAGGAACGCAATCAAGCTGCTGGGTACCCTGATCAAGACCCACCCGTTTACTGTCATGCATGGCGCACAGTTGTCGAGAAAGGAGTGGCAATCGCGCCACGACAAGGTGGAGGAGGAGCTGAATGCTTTAAAGCCACCTCCTGGTATGCCTGGCTTTGGCGCCGAGAATGCGGAAGGCAATGTCGACAACGAGCTTCTTGATGAGCAGACTCAGGTCGAATCACCCAAGAAGCCATCTGAAATGACAGATGAAGAGAAAATGGCCGCCATCAAGAAAGCGCAAGAGGAGGCTGCTACGGGTGAGGCCATTGAGAAGTTCACACTTACCCGGAGATACTATAATGAAGCTCTCAGGTTCATTGATGTTCTTCACGATGCCACTGGTATTATTTGCCAGCTCCTCGGCTCGCGCAACAAGAGTGAGGTCATCGAAGCCATTGACTATTTCGAAGTTGGTGACGCCTACAACATTGAGCAGAACAAGGTCGGCATCCGACGTATGTTGAGACTCATTTGGACGAAGGGCAACAGTGACGAGGGCAAGGGCGTCCAGACTCATCTGATTGAGTGCTACAGACGGCTTTTCTTTGAGGCTCCTGACTCGTTCAGCCCCAATGATGCCGCGAACTACATTGCGCGCAACATGATCAGTCTTACCTTCGGCGCCACTTCGGCGGAGCTTACTTCCCTGGAGCAGCTCTTGGCAACAATGATGAAGGGTGGCATCATTCCTGACGTCGTAGTGTCCAAGCTATGGCAAGTTTATGGCGTCCAGAAGCGTGACATCTCCAAGACTCAGCGCCGTGGTGCCATCATTGTTTTGGGCATGCTGGCAACAGCAAATCCTGAGATTGTAGTCGGCGAGATCGAGACCATGCTCAGAACTGGTCTTGGGTCTCACGGTCGAAATGATCTTCAGCTGGCAAAATACACTTGCATCGCTCTTCGGCGCATCAACCCCCTGGGCCGTAATGCCAAGGACTCGACGGTCAAATTTTCTCGACTGCCAAATGACCACGCTGTCTGTATCCGACTGGCCGCAATTACGGAGGTACAGTCCGAAAGCAAGGAGTGGTACGGTGTCGCGGAGCAAGCTATTAATGCGATTTATGCCGTGTCCAAGCACCCTGACACACTCTGCTCTGACATACTCCGCCGCAAGACAAGATACGTCTTCGGCAACCACCAGTCTCGCCCTGCATCCCGCGACGAGACGCAGGCCATTTCTGATATGACGACGGTTGAAAAGCCCCGCAAGCGTGACAACGCCGTCGCTCTCTCTCAGCTGCTCTTCATTGTGGGCCATGTTGCCATCAAGCAAATCGTTCACTTGGAGCTTTGCGAGCTCGATTTCAAGCGTAGAAAGCAAGAAAAAGAGAAGCAGTCGGCAGCGGAGAAGGAGAAAGAAAAGGAAGAGGGTGACGAACTTGATCTTATCGGTGGAACCACAGAAGACGACTTCACGGAGGCTATGACGCACATTCGAGAGCGTGAGCTGCTGTACGGACCAAGCTCACTTCTGGCAACATTCGGGCCACTTGTATCTGAGGTCTGCGCCAACAACACCACGTATGCCGACAAGGGCCTCCAGGCTGCAGCTACGCTGTGCCTGGCCAAACTCATGTGCGTTTCATCGGAGTACTGCGAGACAAACCTACCTCTGTTGATTACAATCATGGAGCGCTCGCCAGATGCCACTGTGCGTTCAAATGCTGTCATTGCTCTTGGCGACATGGCTGTCTGTTTCAACCATCTGATCGATGAGAACACCGACTTCCTCTATCGCCGACTTGCGGACGATGATGTATCGGTCAAGCGTACCTGCCTTATGACCCTGACCTTCCTCATCTTGGCCGGTCAGGTCAAGGTCAAGGGTCAGCTCGGTGAGATGGCCAAGTGCTTGGAGGATGAGGACCGCAGAATTGCGGATCTCTCCAGAATGTTCTTCACCGAACTGAGCACCAAGGACAATGCTGTTTACAACCACTTTGTTGATATGTTCAGTCTGCTTAGTGCGGGCAACATGGATGAGGAAAGCTTCAAGAGAATTGTGAAGTTCCTCCTCGGTTTCGTCGAAAAGGTATGCTTTACGTGGATATACAAGACCATTACAAATTCTAACATTGATAATAGGACAAGCATGCGAAGCAATTGGCCGAGAAGCTAGCGGCTCGACTTGCGCGCTGCGATACCGAGCGACAATGGAATGATGTGGCTTTTGCGCTGGGCTTATTGCCGCACAAGAATGAGGAAATCACCAAGCAGGTTTCCGAAGGCTTTAAGCTGGTGCAGGCCGCTGCTTGAGCAATCAAAGTTCTCTTGTATATACGTGTTTAATTAGAGGCCGCCATATGTTATGTGCTTGGTTTCAGTGACTAATTTTGGTGGACGAATAGATGATGTAATGGAAATAATACCTTTGTTTCGCACTTTTGTCGTGAGGGTGTGAAGCTTTTTAACTAGCCGTCCGCTCACCTGTACTGTGGTACGCTACGTAGTAAACTAGCGACGAGTCTCGGGACAGAACCCGTTGCCAGAGGTGTCGAGCTGCGAACCCCGGAGGTACTGTGATTATTTCCGCCCTTCATTTACCGCGCGCAGACGATTCTCAAGCGTGGGAGGTTGGAGTGCCGGGTAGATCGCAGCTAAGACAGTAGCGGAGCTCCCTTTCCAGGTGTGCCAGCAGCCCCATCCTCATGAGCGCCCTCCGAACACCAGAAATCTCAAGGGCGTGCTTGCTCAAGATGCCTGAGAATATTCACGCGCTCGTCGGTTGTAAATATAGGCTGGCATACCCTGGTAGACAACACGTGGCAGTTGGTGCATGTAGCACCATGCCCATACCAAAATCGATCTCGAGGGTACCTATAGCCCTTCCAATGCTCACTTCCAGTTTGGTTACAACCGCTCCTCCGTGCGCCCTGCCGCTCAGAGAGCTTAAGCAGCTAGCTTGCCTTGCTAGAGCCAAACCTTGCATGGCACCCAGGCTCCATACATTGGCACCGCCTGGACCGGCTACGACTGATACGGCTGCAAGGAAATCACAGCAGTCGTTTCGTACGATCGATTTATGAGGACAACTAAAAAGAGAATAAAGAAATAGGCAAGCAGACAGTACAGGCATCAGCCATGCCCAAACAGCGATTCGCACATTTCGCTGCATCCGGCGTCACGTGGCACCGCCACACGAGACAGGCAGCCACCAACCCCCTCCCTTGCGAGAAAGCGAGCTGCATGTAGCGCCACAGGAGGCCAAGCTGTCTAGGTACCTACGTGTGCTCGCTGCGCAAGTCGATGAGCAAGGCTGCAACCTAACACGGGTTGGCCACACAGGGCCATTCTTATTACCATTGCCTTATTAGCTCCGCCGCCAGCAGTCACAGGCAGGCCACCCGACGGAGGCGAAACCCACTGCGCAGCGCGCCGCGACTACTAAAGTGGACGTCTGCCCGCCCGCTTTGCTGGACGCCGCTCGCCCCAGCTCAGCCGGTTCCGGGTAAGTGACTTGCCTCGAAAAAAGCGGCCAAGCTCTCCCGTTTGCTCTCAGCCTGCCGCTTGCTTGCTTGCTCGGCTCCAGCTCCAGCTCCAACAGCTCCACCAAATCTTTCGCAGCAACCCCCCCGGTCCCCAAAATCACGACTATAAACATCCTGGCATTGGCCCGCAGCGCGTCGCATCAAGACATTTCGCTGCGTCATCAGAATCAACCGTATCCCGCACTGCTGCGACGAATTGGTAGCTGTGCGGCGCATCGCTACGCCTCCTACTCGTCCTCCGCCCATCACCCGACGCCCGACCAGGGCCATGGGCAGCATCCGAAAGCTACTTGATCGCGCAAACAAACGACCGACAAAGGGACGAAAATAAAACGCCCGACCTGTACGTGCATCCTCCGCCTGCATTCGCGATACTCGGTGATACGCGAGACAGTATTTCTTCAACCCGGCTAACGCGCGACTGCAGGATCCGGCTGGTCGTCACCATCACGCAATCGGGCGCCTCCGGACGGGGTCTTCACCCAACGCGATGTACGACAAAGTAGTGTCGCTGGGCTCGCGCCTGCACTACCCAATCACAATTACGAAGCTCGTCAAATCACCTGGCGACACGATTAAAAAGCAAGAAAACATCATCGAATACAAGTTTTCCTGGCGGCGCAGAGTTAACGACGACACTTGGGTCGACGAAACTACCTACACTGAGTACGACAGCCCTGCCGAGGGCAAGCTCAAAGAATGGCGCATCACAGAAGGCCAAGTCATCGCGGCTGACATGCCCTGCATGACGGTCGAGGAAGCATGCGGCCACGAGGTGCAAATACAAGGAATGTGCAGTCTTTGCGGCGCTGACATGACCGAGACCAACTGGGCGTCAGAGCAGCGTGATTCTGAGCGAGCCATGATCAACATGACTCACGATCAGACAGGACTCATGGTCAGTGAAAGTGTGGCTCAAAAGGCCGAACACGACACGCAGAAACGATTGCTCAAGCAGCGCAAGCTTAGTCTTGTTGTCGATTTGGACCAGACCATTATTCACGCCTGTATCGAACCGACGATCGGCGAATGGCAGCGTGACCCTTCAAACCCCAATCACAGCGCCGTGAAGGACGTCAAGAGCTTCCAGCTGAACGACGATGGACCTCGCGGTCTTGCTTCAGGCTGCACTTACTACATTAAGCTGCGACCCGGCCTCCAAGAATTTCTCGAAGAAATCGCCACCATGTACGAACTTCACGTTTACACAATGGGTACCAGAGCCTACGCTCTCAACATTGCGAAGATCGTAGACCCGGATAAAAAATTATTCGGCAATCGCGTCATCAGCCGAGATGAGAACGGCAGCATCACCTCCAAGAGCCTGGCTCGCCTGTTCCCAGTCAGCACAGATATGGTCGTTATTATCGATGACCGCGCAGATGTCTGGCCGATGAATCGGGCAAACCTTATCAAGGTTATCCCATACGACTTTTTCAAAGGCATTGGCGATATCAACGGCAGCTTCTTGCCCAAGCGCCAAGACATTATGCCCGCCCCAGCGAAACCCAATGGCGCCACTGGGAAGGCGGCCGCCGAAGGCTCGAGCAAGAAGCCTTCTGCGTCCAAAGAGGATTCCAGTCTCGAGGACCAGGCTGCCGAGCAAGAGAAATCCCTGGAAAAACAGCTGACGGACCGACCATTGCTCCACATGCAAGAAGAACTGGACAAGGAAGACGAAAAGACAGCCCAGGAAGCGGATAGCTCCGATACAGCCGCACCGACTCATCGACACAACGTTCTCAGCGACGACGACGAGGAGCTTGTCGCCTTACAAGACCACCTCACAGACATACATACATCTTTCTATGATACATATGATCGCAGACGAGACGAACGCCAGAAATCACAGCCCACACACCCACCTAGCCACAGTAATGCACACCGCAGACCTTCCGTCGATGACGGTGTGGACCTGTCCATGGTGCCTGATGTCGGCGATATCTTGGACGAAATCAAGTCGAATGTGCTCTCTGGCCTCGTTATTGTGCTCTCTGGACTAGTACCACTGGGTGTTCCAGTTGAAGAGTCCGAAATAGGATTACAGGCGCAAAGTTTTGGAGCCCAAGTCCTGAATGTGGTATCGAAGCGTGTCACACATCTGGTTGTTTCGACATCGACCCCGCGTACAAACAAAGTTCAACAGGCTGCAAAGATATCCAGCATCAAAATTGTCAACCAAAATTGGCTCACAGACTGTCTGAGCCAATGGCGACGACTGGATGAACGACCCTACTACCTTGCCATCCTGGACGCCGATCGCGAAAAGTCAAACGACACAACAGAGCCCGCTTCGGAGGCTGAGGACGCAGAAACAGACGCCAAGGACCTCAAGGATTTTGATTGGGATATGGCAGATAAGGATTTACAAGATTTCTTAGACGATGACGAGGAGGGTGACTCGGAAGTAGACTACGGTAACGACGGGGATGAGTCACAAAATGAGAGCGAGTCAGCAACTGGAAATGACAGCGACGCCTCTGATACGCCACGAAGGAAGAGCCTCAAGCGCAAAGCTGGCGAAGCACAGGTGGACGAGGGTGACTCTGACACAGACGGCAGCGTCGCCGGTGAGAGTGTGCTGGCAAAGAAGCAGCGCCTGTCTCGCAGCCGTGGCACCTCAGCCCTGCGATCCGTACAAACCTCCAACGATAACTTGGACGGCGGCGAGAACGGCACAGCCGCAGAACACAACGGCCAAGCGGACGAGGCGGCGAATGCTGATGAAGAGCTCGACTTTGACGAAGATGATTTGGAGCGAGATTTATTGGCCGAGTTGGAGGCAGCAGGAGACTGAAGAAGCGTTCAAATCATTTTGGCAAGCGCGATTGCCTTTTCAATTTTGCACTCTGTTTTTGATTTGGAATTTCTGGTTTCTGTATTCATCTCGTCTGCTCTGAATATAATAGGCGAACGGCATTATTTGGTGTTTGGGAGTGTGGCAGGAGTTGTTGTATCATGGATTTCTCTCACCTGTACCTATCAACGGGTTACGGACCTGATCAGCTAAAAAAACATGTATTTTCTTCTCAAACTATTTACATGCAGTTGTGATTTAACGTAGTTCTACTTAAACGAACCACTGCCTCGCCCTTTGTATTCCCAATCGGCATCATACAAAAACGTACGGCGTTGCCTCGTCATGCACCCTATCAAACCAGATGAGACCCAAGTTTTCATCCAGGCGAATCCCAAACTTGACAGCTTTGTCGTTCTCAAACACAAACTCGGCCGGCGCCGGCTCTTCCAGAGTTATGCCGCCCCACGCGTCCGACGCGCGCACGTCGGCCTCATACTTTGTCTGCCCGGACACATGACGGAGGGTCAGCATGGACTGGAACGAGCGATCGCTGGCGTCGATGGCCAGCTTCTCGTCCTTGATCTGGACCCGCAGGCCGCGGTACCCCGGATTCCAGTAGTGGCCCGTGTACGATGTCAAGGGCATCTTTTGCGGCTCCTCATCTTTCACGGGGCTGTCCTTTGGCGAGGAACTGTCCTCCGCTGGCTTGGGATCGGTGGCTGCTTGGCTGTCTGTTACTGGCCCGACGATGCTGTCAATGAACTCCTTTTCGAGAGCGTTGGCTACATACGCCGCCTCGATCGCGCCGCCGAGCAGCACAAAGCCAAACTGCAGGCTCGGCACGAAGAAGAAGCGGCTGCCAAAGCCGGGCACGCCACCGTTGTGGCCGATGATAGCATGGCCGCGGTAGTAGACGACCATCAGCCCGGCGCAGTAGAACCGCGGCGAGGACAGCGGGTCGACGGCCGCCAACGTGGGATTCGGCAGCGAGCGGATCTTGGTCAGCCCCTCGTACACCGTCTTGGTGATGGGTCCCTCCTGATGCAGGAACGCCCGGACGAGTTTGAGGTAGTCGGCGGCGCTGGTGACGATGGAGCCAGCGCCTTGCGCCTCGTTGCTCTCCACGGCCGGGAACTCGCGGTACCGCTGCTCGGCCTCGTGCCACGCGTGCCCCGAGGCCGTGCGGTCGCCGAAACCGCGCTGCCGGCTGCGCGACGGCTGCAGCGCGGACGAGGCCATGTTGAGGGGCGTGAAGAAGCGCGCGTCGAGAAAGTCGGAAAAGGACATGTCGGTCTCGGTCTCGACGAGGTGCGTGGCGACGGTGTACATGATGTTGTTGTACACGTAGCGGCTGCGGATGGGCGCGCAGACTTGCAGGTTGCGCAGGTTGCGAGTGACGGAGCGAGCATCATCCGGCTGCTCTGCGTTGATGCCAAAATATGAGAAATCATGTCTGTGACAGCGGGTGGTGGTTAGTATGGACTGCAGCGTGAAAAGAACAATTTTTCTCAGTAGAGCAAGCGACTTACCCGGCTAGACCGGTTCGGTGACTGATCATGTCGTCCACAGTGACATTCTTCGTATACTCGGCATCGGACATGACAAAGTCGTCCGGGAGGAGCTTGGAGACGGGCGTGTCCCATGTGACATTGGGGTGCTGGGCGTCGTCCTCGACGAGAAGGGCGACAGACGCCGCGGTCAAGACCTTGGAGGAGGACGCAATGTCAAAGACCGTGTCGACGGTACACGGCGTGCCGGAGGCGACGGAGGCGACGCCGAATGCTTTGGAGGCCGTCTTGTCGCCCTGGATGACTGCCATGGACAAGCCCGGGACGTGGAGCTTGTCCATGAGCTGCTTGACCTTGGCGTCAAACTCGGCCGATTGAAAGTGGTCCATCTTGAGTGACGGATGTATGAAAAGAGATCAAATATAATGAGGGCACAACAAACACGATAAAAAATTGATCGATTGGCCGAGTTTAAGAACATGTAGAGTCATCGCAAGATGACGAGGCTGTGTACGTATAGCCAGAGATTTCGCAGTCTGCTTAGCCCTAATTGGGAAGCTCCAGAGCGCTGTGGCTGACAGCCAAGGCGGTCGAGAATACAAGCTTATTTAAAATATACAGCTGTTGTGTCATAAATGAGATTACTCGCAATCGAAAAACTGCAAATAAATCGATTTTCAAAGACTGTATCCTAGGTCATGTAAGAGGCTGATTCACAAAATCCATTCGCTGAGAGTGAACGGCAAACTGAGCAGCTGGTCCTATGTTCCAGGAAGAAAAACGTAAACTGGGTGGAAGCAATAAACATTCTTCTTGCTTCTTCTTGCTTTTGATTTTCTCATTTCTTTATATGTTCAAGTTTATTTCTCAGGGCGTCATGCCGGGCACCATGGTTGCATCGGGTCCCGAGGGTCTGGGAGCCGGAGATAGAATAAGGCCCGGACCTCGACAGTAGCCTCGCGGAGGCTCACGGGGCTGAATTATCCCAGAGGCCGACTCCGCCGCCAAGTCCGCGCAGGAGAGAAAAAAAATTGGCGGAAGGTGCAAGAGTCATGCAGCAGAACGAAATGATTCAATTCTGTTAAAGAGGCAGTAAATTAAACGGCGTCGATTGTGCTTTGCTCAGCAGCAAGTGGCCCGTCTTACGACAAGATGGGCAAGTGACCAGAGCCCCGGAGACTGATTTGGAGGGATGTTCTCTACGGGATATAATAATATCAGACACTAGCATATATATGTGGAAAATGTGTTGTTTTATGCTAGTGTTTATTAGTGTGGTATTACGGAGACCGTGCTTAGCCCGACCCGCGAGGCCCGGATTCGGAATTCAAGTTCACTTACACCGGGGCCTCTGACCGTACTCAGAGTCCAAATGTGCAGCGAGATGCGGAAAACGGCTGAAATGGCACATTAAGCCGCATGGGGCTGCGTGTTTCCCATATATCCTCTCCTCCGCCAGCGTTGAGCTGGTGGGCTGAGCAACTCCGACATTACAAGATATTTCGATGGACGTGAAAGAGCGGAAAGTCGAATCCAGCACGGCGTTCAGTCCTATTTATAAAGAAGACCCTCAGGCGATTCTATCGACTCTTGATTAAACACAGAAATCAGGAAGACTTTGGATAAATCACTGTTTACTGTCTTTGACATCACCGTTCAGAACAACCTTTCAACTTGCTCGATTAGTGATACGAAGCCAACGTCGAGCTAGTCGCGAGCTACCAGAACCATAGGCAAACGGGTGGCATCGAACCATATTGGATCGCGCACCATCCCAATATCATCGGATTTACAATGGGTTCTTACTGCAGCTACAGCTACAACCCCGACACCGAGGTCCCCGATCTTGCGGAGAAGGTCATTCTCATTACCGGAGGTACGCGTCGCCCACCATCCTAGCAAGCCAAAAGGCAAAACTAACGCATCATATCACCAGGCACGGGAGGCATTGGCAAAACTGCCGTCCAGGAACTCGCCAAGCACAATCCTGCGCACATTTACTTTACCGGCCGCAACCAGAAAGCTGCCGACGAGCTCATCGCCTCGCTGCCCGCCGGCAGCGCCGCCACCTTTCTCCCCTGCGATATGACGTCGCTCGACAGCATCCGCCAGGCCGCGGAAGCCTTTTCCTCGCCGCGCCTCGACGTCTTCGTCGCCAACGCGGGCGTCATGGCCACGGATCCGGGCCTGACGCAAGACGGCTACGAGAACCAGTTTGGCATCAACCACATCGGCAACACGGCGCTGCTGCTGCGGCTCCTCCCCGTCATGCAGGCGACGGCCAAGCGGCCCGGCGCCGACGTGCGCTTCGTCGCGCTCACGTCGCTGGGCTACCGCATGCACCCGCCGGCGGGCGTCGAGTTTGCGACGCTGCGCACCACGCAGGAGGAGTTCGCCATGGGCACGTGGTCGCGCTACGGGCAGGCCAAGCTGGCGAATATCCTGACGACAAGGGAAATGGCGCGGCGGTTTCCGGAGATGACGAGCGTGTGCGTGCACCCGGGCGTGGTGAAGACGGGCCTGGTCACGGAGCTGGGCTTCTGGCACAAGATGCTGGTGTACGTGACGAACCCGACGGGGCTCGTGTCGCCGCGGCAGGGGTGTTTTAATACCGTCTGGGCGGCGACGGGCAAGGACGTGAAGGAGAGGTTGGAGAAAGGAAAGGTGGCGTTCTTTGAGCCGGTCGGCAAGGCGAATGAGGGCGACGCCAAGTGCTGGGATGAAGAGCTGGCGAAGACGCTGTGGGAGTGGACGGAGAATGAAGTTGGCGTCAAGGCGTAGGTGGATAGATTCGCATTGGTTGATGAGCGTCGATCGGCTTCTATCCCGAATCTGCTTGAATCTTTGGGTTTTGTATTTCGTTTCAGATTAGCGTGTCACTTGCAATTTCGGCAACGTTGTTTAAATGTTTCATTTTAAAACATAGCAAATAAATGGTTGGATCTCATCGTTGTACACTTCCCTCGCACCCTCCACACTGTCCTAGAGATCTTTTGTCTCTCTTTCGCCCTATGCCTTTTCTTTCGCATAGAGGCACCACGTGATATATTTACACAAAGAGTCTTTTTCGGGCGGACAACGCAATCCTGTTTCTAGTCGGCTGTATTTATTTGGAGGGCTCAGGGGCAACGGCAAAGGTTGGTCTCACGAATCTGTAGCGGTCAGTATGTTTGTTGAAGGCGAGAGGCATTACGGCTCTACAGCTTCCCGTGTGACGTACCGGTCGTTGTGGTAGACTTTTGTGTTCTCGCCCAGCAGCTCCTTCTCGCGCTTCTGGTCGGCCCAGTATCTGCGGACCTGGTCGCGGTCCTCCTCGGCCTGGAGCAGGGGGATCAGGTTAATGCGAGCCCACATCTTCTCACGGGCGAGTTCGCTGCAAAAAAGAGGGATAGGTCAGCGTCGATTCGGTTTATGAAGGGATCGGTTCAGGTCGCGCATTGGACGTACTTGGCTTCGCGGATACCGTGGAAGAGCTTGTACCAGCCGTAGCTCATGACGATGCCCATTCCGATGAGCAGGGTACCAGGGCGGAAACCGCGGGCGGGCAGGTTGCGCTGTGAGAGATGGCGTTAGCCGTATTCGATATCGTCTTGAAGTTGCTGGCTTGGAGATGCGCATCGAGGTCAATTGCAGCGCCGAGCGCGCAGCTGGACGGCCATGATGACCCCAATGGCGTATCCCTAACTAAAGAAATCAGCGGCGAGCATGTACCTTGTACTGGACGGGCTGGTAGCCGCCCTTGGGGGGCATATCTTGGGTCATGGTGGGCGAGCTTTCTGGATTCGATGAGGAAGCGGTTTCGGTAATTGCGCGACGCACGGGGGCAATCGGGTCGGGCGACGATCGTAGAGTTCCGCGAAAGGAATGGAGCAACCGAGGACGATGGGTGGATGGGCGCGCCGGACGGTCAATCGATGTCGTCGGCTGTCTCGTGTGGTCGAGTGACGCTGAGGAGCTCTGCTGAGGCGATTGTTTTGCGTGCCTGTCGATTGGCCAAAGTGGAATATTACATAAGCATTTTTTTTTGGCCAGATGCTGGAGCGGATGCACGACACGGCATGCTGGATCTCCAGCGCTACGGGGGAGTCTGGGTCCATTAGCGCTGCCCTGACTTGCTTTCAACCACCGTCTTATAAAAGAGGACAATAGAGTAACTAGACCTACCTATCTAGCCCGCATAGTTTGATTTAAATCGCAACATGAAAAGGAAGTATTTAGCTATCGTGGAGGGCGGGCTCGTGACGAGTCCAATCCCAAGGCCCGTAGAGAGCTCTGCGGGTTTAGCCTCTTCACGATCCATGGCATGAGTGAGGCGCGCGCGATCTCGATTATCTTAAAAAGGAGAAAAGAGATGCTTTACTAATACATCATAGAGGCCGTGGGATATAATTAAGGATGTATTTGCTATAAAGGAGGTTGTGAAGGGGGAGGAGGAGTTGAGGGAGCTGGCAAGCTCGAATGTGCGTAAGAGCGAGATTTTACCCGGTGCGGAAGACCGCGACACTGAGATAATAATAATTATCTATCTACCATCACCTAGGTTGCTTAGGCCTTCCGACTGTATAGAAGGCCCAGTAATATTCGAGGAATTGTTTTTAGACGTATCTGCGAGAAATTCTAACCGCCGCCTGCGATCCGCCGGCGGCGCGGCGAGAGATCTGGTGTACAGTCCATGAATATGCTCACCCAAGAGTGCTGTGATATCCTGGCTGGCACTAACGCCGAGTGAATCGAGCAAGGAGGGCAGTGTCTCTTGTAATGCGTGACCTGAGGACCGCAGCATAGTAAAGAGCTCCCCAGGCCCGGTTTCGATATATGGTGAAGACGGGCGAGAGTGTCCAGGAAAGAGCAAGTCCCATGCGATGAACCACCTGGAGTAATTCATGGTACGTCCACGCCCCGGATTATTCAGCCTCAGATTATCCAGCGCTGTCACTTCATGGGGGAATAGATCCTCTGGAACTGGCTGCTTGTTGCAGTTTCCCGTTTCGAGATGCTGTCGATACTCGTTCTCCTGACGGTGAGAGAAGCTTGTCCAGCAATTCGAGCAGTATAATGGGGAAAGTGAATGAGATCGCATGATATGCTGCTTAACATCGGAGTATCGTTTCAGATCATATTTTCTGAAGCAACGAAAATATTTTGTAGGGTCGAACTTGTAAAAGGGACAAGCCAAATAGGGTTCAGGAGCACTATTGTCGCTATCCTCGTCGTCATCGCTGAAAGTTTTCCTTGTCCGCTTTGCTCTTCTCCTGACTTGGTGGCCGGGACCGACATCGGGCTCTCGCGGGCCCTGATCGACTCTCTTTAGAGATAGTTCACTAGGCATCAAGCCAACCATAGGAACATCCGTCGGAGCAGTCATTGACGGAGCGGTTATCGAAGGAGCAGCCACCGAAGTAGCCATCGGATCAGCCATCGGGGAGGGAGCCATAACTCCAACGTCGTGGTTTTGCACTAAAGATACAGAATCTTCTCTTAGATTTAGTTCAGAACATGTCTGCGCCCGTTCATAGTCCACTGTTGTGCAACTCTATGTACAGCACGCGAGTTAGCAGGGAACAGTAGTACTTGTAGCCTGTAAAATGTTTGCTGCTAACAGTAATAGCACGAATGTAGTACATACGATTGCTCCGGGTTCGGAAGTGATATTCCGCGGCACGGGCTCGTGGTTTGCCTTAGCAACACCTCGTACTTTAGTAATGCCGCCTCTTGTGGGCTCTGAGCATGGTAGACCCTTTTTCAAACAGCGTTCACATTTTTCAGGATGATGGCGATCTATGGGAAGACACTGTTATAAAGTTAGTTGATACCAGACTCGGGTGGGAAAGAAAGGCACCTTTTTCTTGTCTTTCCGGCAATTCTCGCACTTGTAAAACTGCAGCTCTCGCGCTACCGGCTGCCCGCTAGCCGCAGAGGGCGGCCGTGATGCAACCATGGGGGGTACGGAGTAATGGGAAAATAACGTGGCTCTGAGCCTCACACCCCGTTTTAGCGACACCTTTTTTTCTCTTTCGCGCTCGGTTAATGTGCCGTGACGCGCGAGCAGGCAAATTGAAGCTATTCGCAGGACAGAGCGCACCCAAGGGTTGTTGGGTCACAATTGTGAGCCTATGGACATCGCACTGTGGCGTCGAAATGATGGGTGCGACATCAGGTGACTATGGATGCCGATCGCTACTTGACTAGGCCTAGTCAATTCGCGCAGCCGGCCTCTGCCCATTTTTCAGGTAGTACGCCAGCCCCCAACTGTTCGTCGCACTTGCAACCTGCACAATTTCGACAGGCCATAGTCTTGCACATTTGCGATCAAAGCTTCAACTGCGACACACCTATGTCGCGCCTCCGACTCATTTGTTTCGACGGGTCTGGCGGTGATCGGGATGCGAAATCAAAGAACACATTGCTCACTTCTATTAAGGATTATATTATCAAGGATGCAGGCTTGGAGATTAAGTATTATTCAGAAATTGGGTCACGCAGTGGGTTGATAGAAAAGTATATTGGAGGTAGATACTTTTTTGAGCGCGTACAGAGCCAACACGATGCTAACATTATGTCAACCAGCGCGTCTCGCGACCAGAGAGGTCACCTCCACCGTGATCGATGCAATTAGTGATTTGGCCACAAACTATCGACCTGGCGATGAGATTGTAGTTTTAGCCTATAGCCATGGTAAGTAACAACTGCTACACGCGGTTTAGCTCCATTCACGTCCAGCCTAACACCGGGAAAAGGATCAAGCGTCGCTTGCCGCTTCATCGAATTCCTCGATCGGGTCGGCTTGCCAAAAGATGGCGATCAGCATATTCTTCACCTTCTCTACGACGAATATACCTCGAGCAGATTTTTGAAGAGAGACGCGGCACTACGATTGAGTAAAAAGTACAAATGTGAGTCGTGCAATCTCGACCGCACAACCAGACGTACAAGTCCTAACAAATATGGTCGTAGGTACGAGTGTCAAGATCAAGACCTGTACGTCGCAACCCAGTGGTATCCCGATGTCGATGGCGCTAGAGCAGCAAGAGCAGCGTTTGGCACTTCGGCTTGATCCTCTATTATATTAGCCAATCTGCTCACCTACAATCGCAACAGTTCTCTGCCTTGATACAGTCGGCGCTCTTGGAATTCCGCGCTTCGGCCTTCTCGGATCGCCTCTTTCTAAGAGGCCCTCATACATTGGAACCAACGTCGCCTCGAGTAAGTAGACATGATCTATTTTGCGACAGATTCGGAAAATGACCGAAACCCTTTAGATGTCGAGGTTCTACTACACGGACTCGCTCTGAACGAGTCGAGGGCCCTCTTCCCGCCCACAATCATGCATGTTGAGGAGACATCAAAGCAGACATTACAGCAAATATGGTTTCCTGGCAGCCACGATGACATTGCCAAGGACGACGACACTGGTTCAATCAGCGACAGCGTCCTCGCATGGTGCGTGGCTAACCTCGAATATTACGCTGGTATTACCTTCAATGAAGAGAAGCTGGCACTTCGGTTTCCTCGCAAGGGTGCCAACTGCCCAATCTCGGATGTGACATCCGACCGCTTTGACTGGGTGCGCGACCCTATCAGTGATCCGGCTAAGGGCCTGTGGAGGTTTATGGGCCGCAAGCCGCGCATCCCCAACGGCTGGGCTGTTGCTGGAAAGCGCACCAGTGAATGCGTCCATGTGGTTGCCCGCCTGCGCGGGTACGGCAGAAGCTGCGGTACATACGTGGTGCCAGGGTATAGGCTTAAAAAAAGGGGAAGTCGCTATATATGGAAGAGGGTTCAACCGCAGTCAGTGGGCGACAATTGTAGCCCTTCCTGTCTCGCCGAGGCTATTCTCAGCCCCCGCGAGGCTGACTTGCTTGGTATTTGTATAGCAAGCCAGCGTAAAAGGACAACTATAACTGAGTTGCCTTGATTATTGGTTAAAGGTATCGATTATTTAAAATAGCCAGTTTTAGCTTATCAGTATGTTTCTTTTTGACAATAAGCTAATATAGAAGTAGCGCGCGTGCATGCATGAGCTCAGGTGTATATCGGGTTCTTATGGATGTAGATTTAGCTGGTACCTACATGCGTATGTGGTATCAACCCAGGTGTATATCTGCTCGCGTAAATGTATAGAAGGCGCCGACCTAGACTGTAATAGATATAGATGATCATAAGATAACGTAGTGAATATCCACGTTTGTGGCTTTTAGCCTAGTATACGCGTGCGTTGGTGTTCTTAGGCATAGCTACGGCCGAAAGGTGGTATACCTCTATGCATTAGAGCCTACGTGCATACTATTACTGGTGACGCAGTAACGGCAGCACCATCCTATAAGCCACAGTCCTTTCCCTTCGCATGCCTAGTATAATAGGAGCAAATTATACGTTATATAGTTCCTTCAGCATGAATAGTACAAACGCTAGAGTCTATGGCGGTAGGTCTAGGTAAACCAGCGTGTCCACCGGCGGCCTTTAGCCGTCGTGGACATGGTTATATATCCTACCTTATCTACTTTAGCAAACAATTCGCTGCGCCCGCACACGCCTACCAACACTCTTTTTCAACGCTACCTGTAATTTCCTCAAATAATGTCCATACATCCTTCTTTGCGCTCTCACAGAAATTATTGCTATGAAAGCCTCTACTATTGTTTTTCTCATCGGCCTTGGTAGATGTGTTGCCGATGGCTGGATGTATGAAGAGCAGTATCGCGGTGACTATAAGCCAGAGGTGGTGAATGGAGAACTCGGACCGCAGATCGTCGCGCCCGACACGCCCTATGTCGCGGCGGCAGGCAGTCGCAAGCTCTATTTCATCGACACTCGCCGTACCGCCGAGGAAGCCGCCTACATCAAGGAGCAAATCGAGCAAGCGTTTGTGCCCAAGCCGAACAGGCGCATCGACGTAGACGTAGAGACCGGCCTTGTGCACAACATCGACAGTACGGGCAAAGTCCAGTTTACGTTTGACCCGGCCTACGCGCGCGTCTTCTTCGCCAACCTTCTGAACGACCTCGACCCAGACCGCCATGTGCCCGTCCCTGACCCGGCGGGCGACCAGCTCGTCACGTACGATCTGGAGTCGGGTGAGAAGGTGGGGATGGGTGAGAAGCACTGATGTCATTAACCTGGGAAGTGCAGGTGAATGTGCGATACTGTAGCGATTTCAACAATCGTATCATTTGGAGCTGTAGCTGTAGCAGCGACTTCAACAGTTGCACCCTACCCTGGGGACGGTAGGATTTGTTTGGTGCTACGCCATAGTTCAACAGCGTGCAAGGAACATTTCTTATCGCGTTGTATGTTCCTTTCTCCCATTGGCTTGCTCTATTATACTAAAATTACAAAAAATTAAAAATAAAAAACTATTGCAGTCACGGCTCTTCCATACAATCCAACTCATTAACCAGTAGATATAGTGTCACTGAAACCAACATAATTATGTGACAGGTGAGACATTCATTCAGCTGTCAAGAGACTCGAAGCTCAGCTATCCTCGAGCCTCGGCAGCCATCACCGCATTGCATCGTCCCAAGCTGTTCATACTGTAGGCCGCGCTGTACTTCGCCCCCGAGATACAGCACCAGCCTGCCCGAAACAGCGCTAGACAAGCCACTAACAGAGCCTCACGGCTTTTAAGCCGACTCCAGCCTTTGTCGCCCCCCCCCCAATAACCTGGCCCCAAAGCTAGAATTTGGAGACGGCAGCCGCATTCGGACCTTTAACAGTGTGGCATGGTTGCATTGGTGGAAAAGCATGTGCGCCCAGACGGAGGATTTGGAGCAAGGTAGTTAGTGGAAGCAGGAAGCAGGGCAAGGGTCTTTATTGAAACGCTTGACAACATGGCCTCTGCGCTTCGGGCAGCCATCGGCCCGGCGACCGAAATCTCGAACTTCATGCGGCAAAGAGCGGGAATTAAAGGTATTAAACCGTGTCGACATGCGGCATCACGAGAGCAAAGCGAAATGTCGGCTTGGAGAAGACAGTGACCTCATGCGGTCGATCATGGACAGATGCGCACGCTACCTATCCCCTCTTCTACCCGACTCCAAAAAAGGAAACAAGAGAGGCGCGCCCTTCTCCAACTCTCAAGCCTTGGGGTGCCGAGAGGCGGGGGCTGGCTTCTGTTTTACTTTCTCTATGCCGATGGGAACCCGAGACAGAAACCAGCAGACATGGGGGTGATTTTATCCATGGTCCGGGCCTTGCCATGATGCCACTGTCGTTTTTCGGCTTTGGCCGTCTGATTCACCGAGACTAATAACGGAAATCAAGCCGCTACAGTGGCTAGGCAGGCATATAACGACTTGATCGAATTACGCGTAGGGAGCGAAGAAATCAGTTTGTTACTAGTATTATACCAAGGCTGGCTATATGGCGGCAAGTTCTCGTAAAAGGAGAGTAATAAGATGAAAGGGAATAAAAAAAGACGAGTCAGAGTAATTATTGCCTAATAATAGGATAAACGGACATCTCGTCCCCTGGCAAAAGGCGGCTCCGAATTAATGAAATGGGGATGGGACTCCCTGCAGCCGCTAATAGTAACTGGTACTTGAGAAAAGTGAGCTCTTTTGGGCTTGTCGCTCAGCCTTCGGAAACATGCCTCATCGCTCTCGACCCTTTTACCCTCGAAAGCCGCATGCTGTCATCACAATCACACAATCAACATTAACAAAGGCCACTGTAACGTGCCCAACCGGCTTCAGCGACGACTCCCCCACCACCTAGCACTTGTATTAGCCTCGTCTCTAGCTTCCTTTCTCTTGAGAATGTCTTGTCTTTTTCCTTTTGCTATTATTATCAACAAGAAAACTAATTAGTCCTCTTCATGCCTACATGCCCTTCTTTACTCTGACTAAAATCTCGCCACCGGTGTCTTCACCGCATCAAGGCCTAAGTACTCGCATGAAATAGCGTCACCTAATAATACACGAACCCCAGCCCAAAAAAGCCATTTTTTTTTTTCGTTATCGCGCGCGCGCCGCCCACTGCCTTGCACTTGCCTTGCCTTTGTGATAAGGAAAAGACGCCGCCAGCGCCCACCATCCCCCGGTGCCGGCGCCGAGATCAGTCAGGCCTCGCCGCCTTCTTTGCAAGTTGTTGCTTTGCTGACAGGCCGCGCGCGACGGGGTTTCTGTTTCGGCTTAGACCGACCCCCTCTGTCACAGTCACAGTCACAAGCAAGGCGGTGGTGATCCCCGACCGCGCGCGCCAATCCACTAACTAGCCTTGGGGAGGGGGCCGCTGGGCAAAGTGGCTGCTGAGCCCATTTCCACGTCAGTTACTCACACGATTTGGGGGAAGCCGGCGGCACGCCCGTTATGTGACGGCAGATTAACTTAGCTCGGCAGGGATTGTGCCGTGGCTTGCCCAAGTGAATGCGAGGAGAGATGGGGATACCGTGTGCACCCCTGTTCCCCGGGCTTAAATCTCTCTGGCCAAGTTACATGCGCTGATAGCCTAGTATTTGGACTCTTTCTCACATGTCGTTTTTCGAGTCCGTATCGCACCCCCCAGAACCATACCTGTAGCTTCGAAGCTAAGTGGTCCGTGTAGTTTTTTGCCTTGTCTCGGGAAGCTTTTTCCTTCCGTCTCATTGGCTTTGGCTTCCTGAATTTAGTCCTCTTTCTGTTTCTCGGGCCGGCGACTTATTAAACAACAGCCTGGTCGCAAACGATTTGACACCACCACTACCCCAAACCTTATAAGTCGATACTTGCCGCCCAACGCCAGATCATCGCTGGTTGCCCAATCTACTTATAAAGGTCACCCCCCTCCGCGTCACCACTCGCGGGCTGAAATGCAGATAGCCTTTTGTTTTGCATTTGCCCTCGAATACACCGTCTTGGGTACCGACTTTTGATTGCATATGCGGCACACCGACTTCTTGCCACGCACTGTTGAGAATCCATATCAGGCACCGACGACCCCCGGTTACACTGCGTCCTCTTGAGACAGACGTGCTTGCATAGAGTAACCTACACGGCGGCATACATGCCACACGCTGGGCCATAATCAAATCGGAGAAGACGTTTGGAGAGGACAGACCGCAACAAATTACAAAAAGTACATATGGATCCTCAAGCAACAGGCCAACGTTTCCGCAACTCGTCGTCGAAATCTCATTAATATAAACGACGCCATTCTACAACACACACGCCCGACCTACTGCACACACTGTCTTTAGACAGACAGTCATCCCCACCACTGCTCGCCATGTACTCCAAATACTACCAGATCCCGTATCCGGCACACAAGTCGCCCATGGACGGCGACACGGCCCACCGCGACCTCGACTGGGCGTACGCCGCGCAAACCGACCGCATCTTTTCCTTTGGCGTCAACGAGCGCGGCGTGACCCGCGACCAAAAGCTGCATCTGCTCCAGACCGAGTTCTGGCCCGCCCTCGCGCGCTGGGTCGAGTCCCGCCAGGAAGTCCTCCCGGGGGGAACCCTCGTCGGCGGCTGGTGGCGCGCCGACATGATGGGCATGCTCGACTGGTACCGCGACTGCCTGCACATGACGGCGCGCTGGGACGACGCCGTCGTCGCCCACGCCGACGGCGTCTGGCGCGACGTCCTCCTTACCAGTCCCTGGTTCCACTGGGCCGAGTTCTTCCCGCTGCTGAAAGCCCCCGTGCTCGACGCGCGCGGCCGCCCGATCGTGGACGGGAAAGGGAGGGTGCTGTATGAGGATCGCGACCCGTGCGCGGACGGCATGGAGGATGCCTTCATGGACCTGTGGGAGGCGGTGGCGAATGCGCGGCCGTTGAGGAAGACAAAGGCGGGACACTTTATTCTGCCGCACATGCTGCCGCCGAGCTACGAGCTCATGAAGGCCCAGCTGCTTCGAAAGTGAAAAGAGCGACGAAGCAAAACTTTCTCAGCAACTTTTGGGAGCGAGATCGGGCGGTATGTCGAATCGAATCGCATCTTGATCTCCACCACATCTCCAGACTATTTTTGTGGGCAATGATTCCCACCAGCACTCTCGCATCTGTACTTGCATATTAAGCGTTGATTTTTTCCCTACTTTGATATTAGTTAGTCTTTATTCCTTGTAAGAGGGCCTCGTCCCATTCTGCATAGCGAGCGGATTATTCATTACAGTTTCTCTGCATGAGAAAAATCCCGAAATTGACATCTTCATTCTCATTGCCAAAATAATACCGGTAGTTCTATTGTGTATGTCTATCTTATATGCAGTGTGTACGACAGTCTAGGCCAAAGAATGTAATCCATCTCCTACCTTGCGTATGACAATGTATCTTCCAAACGACACGAACCAAGAAAGAAACGCCAGAAAATCATAACAGTCGTAAAGAATCAGATCAGTTTCATGCGCCGCTCGCAACGGCGTCAATCTTGGGAGCCTTCTCCTTCAGGGCAAAATGTTCGAGCCCTTCGCTCAGCTTCTTGGTCATCATGTCCGGATCGGGCTCGTCGCCTCCAACAAAAGTCCAGCTCTCCTCGGCCCCGTCATCGTCCTCGTCAGGCTCTGGCTGCCCATTCTTGCCTGCCTTGCGCTTGATCAGACTCGTGGCATATTCCATGTCACGGTAAATCGACTGAATCGCAGTATCAACACCATGATCCTGAATATCTGTTAGCTCATCATTCCACATATTGACCAAAACTACTCACCTTGCGAATTTGCTCGCCAAGCACTTTGGCCTTGACAATCATGCGCTCGTTGCGCGTCACTTCCCACAGCGCTCTGCCAAAGCTGTTGGTGCCCCATTTCTTCACCCACACGCCTACACCGAGATCCTCAACGCGGCTGGCAAAGAAGTACTGGTCGCCAAAGAACGGCCGAATAATAGTCGGGAGACCAGCTCTTAAGCTTGCACCAGTGGTGCCAGATCCTCCGTGATGTGCTGCAGCATCAATCTGCTTGAACAGCCAGTCGTGCGGCGCCGACTTGATAACGTGAATCTCAGGCGGCATATCGGGTTCCTCTGGCCGTTGCTTCGCCGGGTCTTCCTTTGACGAAATGCGATCAGACCACCCCTTGGATAAAATGCACCTCACGTCCGCTTTGATGACGGCATCAATAACTTCCTTGGTCATTTTGGCGGGGTCGTTGACAATGATTGATCCAAAGCCGACATAAACCAGCTTCTTGCCATCGTCTCGAGCCTTTTTGATGAAGTCCGCAAGCTCCTTGGGCGGTGTGTACTTGTCTGCTTCATCCAAGAACCAGTATCCAGTGATTCTGATCCAATCTGAGAAATCAAGCGGAGGAGCCACAACGCAGGGACTGAAATTGTATAAGAATGGGACCTTGTTTGGCTGCATCTTCTCCAGGCTGGTGTTTGGAAGCCCAAGCGTCTTGTTTCTCCATCTGTTGACTTGCTGGGCGGTGGCTTTCCAAAAGATGTTGTCAAACATTACATAAGTCATGTAATTATACGCGCCGCCCATCTTATGCTCAGGCATAATGAAGGCATGAGGATAGGCGCGCGTACGTGTCCATGGCATGGTGAATGCTCTGAAGTACGGGATGCCCAGCTTCTCGGCAATGTGTATTCCTGCCATCGCCGACGGCGACTCAATCAAGAGATCGGAGCCTTCGCAGGCAGTGTAGGCCGAGTCAAGAAGCTCATCTAGCCAGCCTCGGAAGGTAGAGTTGGCTTCGCGCAAGAATGCTAGTGTAAAAGTACCATTCTCAATGCAGAGACGCATTAGTTCAGCTGGGTCTCCCTCAACCTTGGCAAACTCAATACCGTGAGACTCAACCCAGCCTTGGAATTCAGCATGCGTGGCAATGCGAGGCTTGTGGCCTTCCGCCAACAGGCCCTTGCACAGCGCAATGTATGGCTGAACATCACCTCTTGAACCAATCGTCAAACAGGTAATCTTCATCGGAGCAGATGGCTTGAAGCTCAAGAACGATGCATCCGTATCCTCAAGCAAGATTGTAGGCGCGTTGTGCATGCTTGGTACGTCATGGGGCAAGTCTAGCTCATGTTCGGGATATTCTTCCTGCCGAGCAGTCTTGAGAGCATCTCTTTCGGCAGCGTACTCATCTTCTTCTTCGGCTTCTTCGGCCTGCGCATCGGATCCTTCGAGGAAACGGTGCGTCTCCAAGTCTTGCAACAGCGTCACAGCACAGTCGTCGCGAACATCGCTTTGTCTGAACTCAAAGAACAGTTCTTCGTGTCCTCGTATAACAACAACAAGACCGGAATATCCGAAGCGGAATCCCTTCTCCTTGTGTACCGTCTCCATATCCTTGAGCGGGAGAATCAGTTTGGTACGAGTTCCAGGAAGTAGGCTGCGGAAGCAGAACGATTTATCGCTGATGTAGATTTTTCCGTATAAAGGCAACACACGGAGAATGTACCCAAAATAGGTAGCTTGAAGTCGTTCTGTATCGGGTAACGCGAAATGCGCCCGGAATCGCTCCATGGAGGTCTGTATCTTGCCATCCGAGTCCTCTTCAAGGTCATCGTCGTCAATTCGCAGACCAGCAGGTTCATCATAATGTTTCCCGCCACCTTTCCACATGCCTGACACCTTTTCCACATAGCCCATAGATTCTGTGGCTAGCAGCGAGCTCATGCGTTTGCTTGTCTTGTTCAAGTAGTCCGCAAAAGCACCGGCCCTCTGCAGGGGATACGTGCCCATTTTGGTGATACTTTGAAGACTCGGTGTAAGCGATTGCTCCCCATCCCGTTTCTCATTTTCATCTTCTTGACGCAGTTGGTCAAGATGTCCGGTTGTTGCAGCGTGGCGAGTGGTACGACGGAAGTTTGCATCATCTGCAGGTTCCAAGATCTGGCTCTGACTCGGACTCTTTGCATGCCCCGCTTGATCGGTGGGCTGTGAGCGCATGATGGTAGGCCGCTGGAAGGCATCGCTGCCATGTAAAATCTGGCTTGCGGAAGGATCTTCACCCCCAGATGCCGTCATGCTAGAGAAGCTTGGGTCGTCCATGGAAGATTTTCCGGATTGCAGGTTGGAGTCTGAAGTAACAAATGACATCCTTGGTGTTTTACCTCCCTCTGAGAGTCGACTACGTGACCTGGAACCGCTGAAGCTCCTGCGCGGGCTGCTATCATTGAAGGGACTCGTGAGCGGTCTCTGATGGTCGTGACTAGAACGATCCATCGTTCGAAATCCGTCCCTGCTAGTCCTAGACGAGATTTCGACACTTCCACGCGGACTGGCATTGGTTGAGAGCTGCGGAGAGAGTGGTGAAAGTGTTGCCTTGACGGTCTCTGGTATTCTTCCAGTATGGATTTTATCCAAGCCCTTAGCTTTCGAAGGAGTACCAGGGATAGATTTGTCCCTGTTTCGCAGCTTCCGCGCTGTAGAATCTTCAACAAGAATCTTCAAGACATTGATGGCTTCTTGGCCAAAAGAGAAGAAAGAGAAGAAGTACTAGAAAATTAGCATCGTTGGCCGATAAGAAAAGAGAAACGTATCTTACCTCATCAATGGCATATGTTTCGTCGTTGTCAATGACACGAATTTTGCAAGTATCCGAAAATTCAACCATTTGAGTATCTTCAACATCAATGATGTTTTCGATTGGGAGCGATATCTTGACGCTGTCGCCGTCATTGTGGCTCCTGAAGATGACTCTCTGGAGGCTCTTGACCCATTCCTTGGCACTGGGTGCGCTGTCGGCTCTAAAGTTGTACGTGCGTTGGTTGGTGACGACCTCAAAGTGAAGGCCGTCCTTGTCTCGATCCGTGACGCTCGCCGAGATGCCAAATCGGAGATCAATCTGGCCGTGAGGGAAGTACAAGTTGGTAGCGTCGCGATAATACGAAAAAACGTCGCCTTTGAGTCGGAACCAGTATCGATTATATTTAGGATTGCGTTTGCCGCTTTTTGAGAGGTAGCCGGATTTAGCCACGACGTTCTAGCAAGTAGGTTAGCAGATGACACATTCGCCAGCAACAAAGTAGTCCCATGCATACTTCTTTCTTAGGTAAATAAGCATAAAAACAAATATGTCTCGATGTAATGTACAAGAAGCCTTGTAGGAGGACGCTCTGCAACAGCCAGCAGGGGTATTCTATGTCGTGTTAGTCGTGGGACGATAGACGTGAGATGTATTGAGAATAATACCTTCGACAACTTGCTCGGGCTCAGTAAACTCGAAAATCTCCATCAGCCGACGCGCAAGCGGAGTTGCTTCGTCGTCGTCTTCAGATCGACGCAAATCGGCAGATCTACGCTCAATGTCGAAGCTTGGCCGGCTCGACATTTCTGCTCTCGCCTGCAGCATGCGGCTCATTACCGAGGGTCGCCGCGCTCTCTGGTGTTCTGTAGAAAGCGAAGCAGCCTGCGTTTCACTCGCCGCGTCACTCGATTGACTTGGCTCGTCGGCCGAGGGCTCAGGCTGCGACAGCCTGCTGGGCTCGTGCTTGGACTTTGGCTTGAGGCGCGGCAGCGTGGCAAAGGACTTGAGCAGCCGATTTCGGGAGAGCGACTTTTTGTGCTTCTTCGCAGCCGTCGGGCGCAGCACCGTCGTTTGCGACATGCCAGACGGACCAGAGGGAGAGTCCTTGGCGGTGTCCTCCTCGTCATCGCTGCTGTTGCCATCGAAGCGGGTGTGGAAGTCGACGCGGGAGCCGGCGGCGGCGATGAGGCCGAAGATGCTCTGGTTCATGTTGACGGACATGGGGGTAGCAACGGGCTCGGCGTGCGCCTCCTCGTCTGAATCATCGCTTCCCTGCAGCGGCTCTGGTAGGTCGGGCGTGGACGTCGGCAGGCTGGGCTCCTTCTTACGCAGCTTGCGAGGGCCACGGCGCTTGTTGCGGCCCACGCCGTGATCTTCGGCGCCCGAGGCGGACATGGGCGGTGAGGTGGCCATTATTGATTAGGAATATATGTGTGTGTATATCGAAGGGAAGCGAGAAATTCCAGGCTGCAAAAGGAAATAAAAGAAGGTTAGATGTCGCTTTCGTGATTCGGCTGGAACGAGCCCGGAGCGATGTTGGGGCGGTCGGTCGTCGTGGGTGCTGTCTGGGTGCTACATGGGATCAGGCAAGATCGAGGGAACGAAGGGAAATAAGAGAAGCCGACGTGCTGACACAACAACCGCAAGGCAGGGTGACCTTGGTGTAGTTATGCAGCGTTGACGCCCGCAATGGTGTGTATCGCAGAGAGAGATAACGAATGGCGGCAAAGTATAATGTTTGGGAAGCAGGCGGCGGGGCGGGAGGGCTCATCGGATGACGGACGGCGCTGGCAGGCATTTGGCACTGTCAGGCAGTCAGTTGGCGGGCCATGATGGGGAGCTCTTGTGACGGAATGGGCGGCGCTGTGATTGGCCCGGTCTGGTTAGGCAGCGTGCAGGGCTCGCTCTACGGGTACGCTTCTTTTACTCTGTTTGGGCTGCAAGATTTTTTATTTCATTTTTCATCTACTAAAATGAAATTCAATAAAATTATATTTTTGTTTGCATTCAAAACATCCCGAGACGGCTTTTCCAGCCCTTACTGCGAGTCTCTCCCAAGAGCAACCCCCGAAACCTGACACGGCGCTAAATACGGCTACAGGGGCAGATCCGGCTGCTTCCCACTAAAGTCATCGTCCCACAGGGCCCTCTTCGCCCTGCTGACGCTGGTCAACGGTTCACTGCCCATTCCATGTGACACTGTCTGAAGCAACAGGCGGCGCTAGTAAAGTGTACCACGAATGTGCAGACGAGCAAGTGATGAAGTGATATACGAATACGCCTTCTTCTTCTTAGTTCTCGCTGCCTGAAATGATGCAATCCGACATCTGTCTCAGTCACTGCCATGTCCGTAACTTCCCGCACCATGTCAAGCGTCAAGCCACCATGCAGCTCGAGTTACTGTTCCGCAAACTCTGTAGACTTATTTTTATTCATTTCTTAAATGGGATCGAGCAGCTTTCATTAACAAGATAGCCTATTTCGAAATCATCATTCTCTGCTCAAAATGGAAATACAACGCTTCTCCTGCTCATCCCAGTTCCCCCAACTGCCGCCAACTCCCCCACCAACCACAACCCCACGCTCCAGCGGGCTAACCTGATGAGAGGCGACGTCTGCTCTGCCACGACACCATCCAGTTGGTCCAGCTCCGAATCCCTCTCCCTGTTCTAGCTGTATATTCACACCACAGCCTATCTGGTCGATTTACGTGAGATTCTTTACATCTTCTGCCCCGCCACCAACTCAATCCGCCGTCACCATGGCTGCGCCCGGTACCCCGCTGTTCTCCGCGTCCCTCATCGGGCCCGACGCCGCGGCGGCCTTTCCCGCCGGCTTCGCGATCCGGCCCCTGCAAAAGGGCGACTACGCCAAGGGCTTCGTCGAATGCCTCCGGGACCTGACGTGGATGGCCGAGGTGACCGAGGCCGAGTTCAACGAGCGCTACGATGAGATGGACACTGGCGGCAAGGGCCCGTACTACTACCTCGTCATTGAGTACGAGGGGCGTATTGTGGGCACCGGTTTGGTCCTCGCGGAAAAGAAGTTGTAAGTAATCATCCGTGCTGAGCTTTTGCGCAAAATATTGACAATCGGGCCAGTATTCATAACCGCTGCACTGTCGGCCATATCGAGGAGATTTGCATCTCCAAGGAGCACCAGAGCAGAGGCCTCGGCCGCCTGCTCATGAACGCCCTCAACTCCGTCGCCGACAACGCCGGCTGCTACAAGACCATCCTCAACTGCAGCGAGGAGAAGCAGGCCTTTTACAAGAAATGCGGCTATGACGGCTCCGGCGTGGAAATGGTCAACTACGTCAAGGGCGCAACGACACCACGATGAGGCATACCGGTTTATATTGTGCAAGAAAGCTCTACTCTATGTAAGAGCGCAGCAAAACGAAGCGCGGAGAAGTATTACAAAAAAGCCACCGTTTTCATATAGAATAGCCAGATCCTGAAACATGATAGTACATAAAAGTCGCAAAATGAGTCTTCCACCTTACGTCCACAGACACAGCTTGCCGCTGCCGTTACCGCCGGCCACCCAGTCCATGCTCGGGTGGCAGTGCGCGACTGCCGGCACAGCCGTGATACCGTCGCCGCCAAGCTGGGCGAGCTGGCTGCCGTCTGAAGCGAAAATATCGACAAATCTGTTCATGTTGCCGATCGCGAACTTTTGAATGCCGTCCTTGGGACGCTGCTGCCATTGCGGTTTGAGAATCGTCACCCACCGACCCGTCTGATTATTATGCTTGATGATGTGCGCGGGCTCCAGCGCAGCCTCGTCAATGTCCTGGCCGGGCGACCATTTGCCAGCGTCAGCAAAGTTGTAAACCTTGATCGTGTCGTCGTACGACGACGTCGCGAGCTGCCCACCGGCGCTCCACGACGCGTGCGACACGGAGAGCCGCGACGAGTGCTCGCCGAGCAGCGCGGGGTGGCGCAAATCTCCCTTGCCAGAGATCTTTCGCAAATCCCATATCTTAAGTGTGCGATCGAGAGAAGCGGTGGCGAGGAGGTGCGCCTGCAGCGGGTGAAGCGAGAAACCGCCGATTTTCTGCTCCGACAACGTCCAAATCTCTTCCGAGTTAGGGGCTCGAATGTCGTAGCGTCCCACGCTGCCGTCTAAGGTCGAAAAGTAGAGAACATTGGGCTCCGCGGAAGCCATGTCGAGCGCAGAGATTGGCATATCGACATCAGCATCTTGTGGAGCAAAAATCTGTGTGGAAACGCCCTTGTCTAAATCCATTTTTCGAATAGACGAATCGTATGAAGATGTAAAAACAGAGTTGGCATCTGTATGCGAGAACACGAAGGATGTTATGGTTCTGGTATGCGTTTTAAAAGCAGATATGACGGGATCCGGAATGTCGGCATCTTCGTCGTCGTCGTCCACCTCGGGTGTCGTTTGAGATCCGTCGAACACTCCCATAGCCCCTTCTTTATCGCCAGCAAAAATGATGGGCTTTTCCTCAATCGGATGAAAGCCGAGGGCGTAAACTCGCTGTGGTGTGATTTTTATGTCTGTGGCCATTGTTAGCATGCTGTGCATCCTTGGTTTTGCTAGATACATACCATTCGGCGCCCAATGCTCATATAGTTTCACTGAACTCATGCGTAAGCGTAGCTCTTTCAAGCCAGCGTCGGTCGTCTCTTTGATGTCATCCTCGGAAAACGTGCGCACGCCCGGCTCCGCACCACGAAAGATGTCCTTGATGCCATCAAGGCTGCTGCCATATTTCTTGCCGTCCACGACTATATCTCCAAGACTGAGATCGTCCCCCACTCGCATCTTTTTGGCCTGCGCTTTACTAGCCTCAAACTCGGCCTCAACCTCCAGCTTGCGCTTCTTCGTGTCATCGTCCGCACCAACCCCGGCCAAGCGAGAGCTCATCCGGGTAGGACGGGCGCCCTCCCTTTTAACCGGTTCAGATCGCGGCTTTCTCTTAGAAGCTGGTTTTGCAGCCGGTTTGTTTGGAATGACTTTTTTGGCTGTTGCGGAAATATCCGTCAACAGTGCTTTATTCGCAGCAATGTTCTCCAGACGGCGCCTCTCGAATGCGCTCATCTCGGCGGGCTCTTTTTTCACCGGCATTTTGGCGATTATAAGCAAACGTAATGAAAATTGAAGAATTGACGATATGAAGAAATCAAAGACGAGACCAAAAAAGCCCACCCAAGCGAGGTCTTTCTCTCAGAGAGCAGTCGTGAATTGAAAGTGAATGCGAGATGGCGTCGCGTCGCGGCGTGTCAAGAGTACCCACTTTTGCTTAAGTGCTTTTTCGGCGCGAGGTCACGGGCGAGCGTCGCCAAAAATTCTTAGATGGCCCACTTGCCTAATCCATGCATTGCCCCTAAGGAGATTTTATATCAAGACAACTCGAATTCATCACCAAGGGGGCAGCTGGCTGTGTTGAAATAATTCACTCATTTCTTTACGGCGTCATGCCTCCCAGTATTCTCCCATTCCTCTACCAAACGAGGACGATTCAGCATGGTCTTCGTCCAGCCATGTTTGCGCGGGCTATTCGACTAGCTCACTCATCTCAGAACAAGCCAAACTTCTCGATCCCCTTTGACTGGGAAGATGAGCCGCGTCAAAACGATTTCTCCGGAAAACCATCCGCCCAAGAGTCAACCATCACGCCGTCAGAAGCCGAGGTCTTCAAAGGCATCTTCGATGAGATCTCACAAGGCAAAATGCCCATCTCTAAAAAGAGGACTGCATTCAGCGCCGCAAGAGCACAAGACGCAGCTGGATCGACAGCTGATGGGAATCAGTTCAACACGAAAGCTAGATCGATTGTTGAGCAGGCCCGGCTGGCAGATTTTCGCGACAAGTTCTTGAGCCGATACCCGGCCTCACTTCGCAGTGCGGCGCAAGTGGCATTGGGCCTCTTTGAGGTGCCGGCGGATGCAGAAGGAAATAGCTCTTATATGGAGCTGAAGGAAGCTGATGCGGCCAATTGGGCTGAGAGAGCCATGTACGACCAGCTGCGATCAGAGGAGAGAGACCGTGTAGATCAACTCATGGAGGGCTGCAAGACAGACGCTGAGCTGTGGGCTCTGATGGAACGCGAGGTCTTTTCTCTCCCGAAGCGGTTGGGCATTGCTCAAGACACCGCCGGTAGTACGCCTAAGAAGCAAAAGAAGAAGACTGCCAAGCCAAAGGCAAGCGCGGCCGCAGAGGAGCCCACCGTGGAGGTCGCCGCCGAATCTGACGGCAAGTCGGACCGACGTTTGATGGATATCCACGGGCGACTCTACCCCCATTTCATCTATAATGGTCTGAAGCTCTTGGATACAAAGTTCGAACGCTCGTCGCCGTATGCTCTCAAAATCCTTCCCCGCGTCAAGGAGCTCGGCTTGCCGTCCTACGTTCTCGGTGTGTCGACATCTTTCTACTCCCGACTCGCTTTCCTGTACTGGACCAGATTCGGCGATTCAAACGCGACGCTCAGCATTTTGCAGGAGATGCTCTCCTCTGGCCTCTATGCCAACGAAGAGTCGATGGCGGTGGTGGAGAGCATCCGCAACCATCTCCACGGCTGCACCTGGGGCGCACAGGGGCCCTTTGTCATGGCCATGATGGAATCATCGCCGTATGATGCGGGCCTGTCGCAGAGACTCGAAGACATGCAGCGGTATATTCGAGCCTCCATAGCGCAGGAACGGCAAGACACGGCATAATGCGCCACTACTCCTTGTACCAAAAAATAGCAGCTGGCTGCCTGTATAAACCACACTGTATTTTAGTTGTAAAATAGCTGTAATATATCCTTACGAACAATAATTGCATCTCATTTCCCTAAATTTACTCGACGAGCAGCTACGGGTGTCACGCGACCTTCACCGGGCATGCGCCGATCATCGGCGCCCCATCGGGTTCACGTCGGCGGCCAACTCCGCAGCGCCTTCTCATACTTGCACTGCAATATCTCAATACATGCCACATCGTGGAAATAGTGAAACAGAGCCGACTTAGACTGATCTTATATAAGACAGTCAAGCCCAGTGAAATATGAATAGACAAGAACGAGAGGAGACTCCGCCAGTAGCGCCGAGGCGCCGCCCCAACAACAGCAATGTCTGCACGCAATGCCGGCGACAAAAACAAAAGGTGCGGCCACTAGAGAAACAGTTGATAAATTTCAAATTAACAAAGCAAATAGTGCGATCGGCAAACACCATGCGCAAATTGTGTCCGACGAGAGATTCCTCACATGTGTCATCTGCCGAGCGCTCGGCATCACAGAGCTTCGCGGACACCTGGTAGCCAGTCATCTCCATTCACGCGAGAGACTACCTCCAAGAGTCCAAGGATTGCAACTCAGACGTCGCCACTAAGTCAAAGAACCGTGCAGACGCCTTTACCAGAGACCCGGACGCGCGCAACTGGGCCGGCTCATGCTGGCCAGATTTGGAATTCACGAGGAGCACCATCCTATCACGGCAGCTCATACTTTGGACACCAGTCCGCCGCGTCAATGATGCAGATGGAGAGTCCAGAGCTACCCATTGGTATGAATGGAATTCATGCGAATATTGCGCGCAGCGGACTGCATCGGGACGAGAAAGGGCCGTATGATCACATCTGGGAGTTGGTGGGGTATCTTCCGCGCCGGAAAACTGTAGTCGATCAGCTGGTCCAGACGTATTTTGAAGAACTGAACGCGGTACATGATTGTGTTGACGAAGCGACTTTCAGAGCCAGCTACGACGCGTTCTGGAATCGCAAATGGGGTGACGATGATCTTACTGCCGTCGACTTGCGCTGGCTGAGCCTGCTCTTCATGATGCTGGCCTTTTCAGTACTATTGAATAGTTCCTTGGATGCGACTATTGAGGCGCAGAGAGACAGCGAGAAGACTTCGGTGCAGTTCTTCTGGGCGTGCCGAAAGGCGATTGTGCTAGCCCCTACATTCACCGGTGAAAGTCCCGATCTTGTACGAGCAGGAATATTGGTCAGCCGGTATCTGATGTACTTTGGACGAAAAACAGAAAGCTGGCTTACATCAAGCTTCGCTATACGAATGGCGCAGGCACAGGGTATGCACATCGATGGAGAGAACTGGGGCTTTCCCGTCAAGGTGCTGGAATCGCGACGTCGTCTTTGGTGCAAACTTTACTCTCTGGACCGGTCCATATCTTTGGCTGTCGGCAGACCTTATACAATCCACGGAAAGCACTGCACGGAAATGAACATGCGGAATATTTGGGTGGATGACATGACTTCTGAAGAGGCCGAATCTGCCACTGAGCAGCAATTGACAGAGCGGACACCGACGCTATACTACAGATTCCAACAACAATTATCCGGTATTTTGGGAGATATACATGACGAGTGCTATGGACTCACTCCAGTCACGACTTCCTACAGCGCATACGAAAAGGTGCTCAAGCTCGACTCTGTGTTGATGGAATGGGGCAGTTCATTGCCAGACTACTTCCGGCTGGAGAATCCCGACGCATCTATGGATGGAGACAACAATTTCTTATATTGGCAAAGGATGTATCTGCACTCAGCTTATCACTTTGCGCGAATTACCCTGCATCGGACATACATGCTGCTAGAGTCCATCACGGATCGGTTCCAGTACAGCCGCGACGCCTGCATCAGCTCCGCGTGCGCCGACCTGAAGCTCAAGCTCGGCTTCCGGTACCGTAGCATGGCGGACCGGATTAAAGCCGGCGGGGCGATGCACAACCTCTTCAATAGCGCGCTGGTGCTTGGCATCTTTGCGGTGCGCGACCCCCTGTCTCAGCGGACGGGTGCTATCTTGGAAGATCTCGCCGCCTACTGCGAGAAGCAGCGCGCGGATCTCTGGGTCAACGAGTTTGCCCTGATCGAGGTCAAAGTTATTGAGCTCTGCGTCGCAACAGCAAAGAAGCTCCGCCGGGACAGCGGCAATGGCAATAGCGTGGAAAGGCGCACAGGGTACGTGGCATCGCAAGCCACCGAGCCGGACATGGAAATACCCAGGACTCAGCTCGGAGGCCCCCGGCTGCCAAATGGAGTCATGCTGTCGAGTGTGATACCCGACGACTCAGGGGCAGAATGGGATCCGTCTGCTGCTGGAGAAAACTGGCTGGAGAATTGGTTTGGCCCGACCAGGAACTTCTCCGAACCGATGGACTATCAATTCTGGGAGGACTTGGTGGGCAGCATGGAGTCTCGGCAGTGAGCCATACTGTTAGACTAGCTATGAAAGCTTAATTTAACACTAAGAGAACGATCCTTTTTTTAGCCTCCAGATTAATGAATATGCAAAGAAAAGGGCGTCCAACCGTGGTTGACAGGGCTGATGCAAAGTGGAATAGCGCTAAGATGATAAAAAGTGGCGGCAAGGCTTTCAGCTCCTTCAGCTGCAGTCCACACGGCACAGCTAGACCCTGTTTGATAGCAACGCGGAATGAAGGACAAGGGCGCGACCGTGAATGCGTCGTTGGTTAGGCGTTTTCTTCTTGGACATTTATGTCACACTTGGAGGCAGCAGCCAACAGTGACTAGGCTAGTGGGTTCGGTCACGCTCCCTTCAATGGAAGGGGGCGTTTTACTAAGAATACATAATCCAGTGCTCAGAAAGCGACTGGGAGAACTGTGACCACATCGTTTCACTATTCTCTTGACGATGCTCTTGGTTGATCAGTTCGCGCTGATTACACTGAATTGGGCAAATCTTTCGAGCTCGGCAGTTATTATGCCACTCCACGCCCACCCACTGTAAAACGAAAAAGCTAAAATGGGAAATGAACCAGCGAGAAAATTTCAAGACAAAATAAGGTCCGCAAATTAGCGTGCATGAGTTGCCGCGTCTTGGACTCATCGGGTGACAAAGATCAAACACTTGGGCATGCATGCTTTGCGAGGGACTCCACCGGAAAGCTGAACTGGGGCTGGCGCGCCAAAAGACGCCCCATTCCGGCTGTCACATCTTGCCTAATTCTACACAGTCGTATAGAGGTCCTTCATTTTGAGCCCTGTCGCATTCCAGAGCACAGACGGACGACGCCCTCTCAGCTCGCAGGGGGTGAGGGGGTGTTGAGACATCGCGTACTGGGTTGACCAGTAATAGGTTGATAGCGAGCCACAATGCCGCTGGGCGATTCTCGGCCCAGGGCTTGTGAAAGTCAGCCCCCGGTCCAGGCAAGGCTGTCTTGACGAGAAGAAGGAAATTGTAGCACGGGAAGAAAATTTGGGATGTTTATAAGGAAAAGCCCAGCCTACATCAAATCTGTATTTCAGCCAAGTTTTCTGTCTCACATCTCGTCACTCTTTTTCTACCCACACCTAGCTCTCGCTATCATCACACATCAAGCTCTCAAGCTCCAACCCACAAACCACTTACACGATGGCCACTCCCGTTCAAGAACAGAAGCCGCCTGTGCAGGCCGCCGCGCCCGTGCAGAACAACAACGGCCCCCTCAAGGACGACGACGCCAAGTACTGGACCGACCGCGCCAACGCCTTCCTGGCCGCGCCCTCGGAGCACATCAACTCGCGCTCGCCCGCCGGCGCCCAGTCGTGGTTCACCGGCTTCTTTGACTGCTTCAACCCCATCGACACATGCCTCATCACCTGGTGCCTGCCCTGCGTCACCTTTGGCCGGGTCCAGCACCGCATGCAAAGATCGGTCGATCTCGAGGGCTACGAGCCCGTCAACACCAGCGTAAATACCTACCCCTAATGCTCTCTACTGCCCATCGTATACTGACAATTTTTCCTACAGTGCCTGCTCCTTTGCGGTGCCGCGTGCGTCGGCTGTGTTTGCGTGCCCATCGCCATGCAGCGCCAGGCGCTCCGCGAAAAGTACAACCTCGAGGGTAACTGCGTCGAAGACATTCTTCGATCCTGGTGCTGCGGATGCTGCTCCATCGTGCAGCATGACAAGGAGGCTCAGCACCGCGAGCACCTCCTTCGCCAAGGCAGCGTCGAAGAGCCATACAAGGCCACTCCTGGCATGACCTACCCTCCTCAGTGAGAAGAGTCTATGCATTTGTTTGGAACGGGATGAATGTCGCATGTTTTATATACCATTGTTGAATTAATTCGTAGAGGTGGTCGATATCCAGTATTTACGTTCTTTCTAAATTTAATTTGTTTATCTTACCGTTGGAATCTTCCTGCCAACTGACTGTTTTAATTTATAGTCTTGAATGCGAAGTGTTATCTGCGATGATAGGATTGACCAATGTTCCAATTCGTTCAATGCCAACTCTGAGATCGCAGCCTGGGCTAAGATATCGCGGTGGGCGGTGGCTATGTCCAATTCCTGCTGGTGTCCCTGTCAAGATAACAGTGCCCTTAGGTAGTGTTGTATCCTTACCAGTTAGCGGGCGCTCTCTGACGACTGAGGAGGAACTCACCTTGGATAAGTAAGATACAATTTCTTCTGGCGAAAAGATCATGTCCGTGGTTGTACCATTTTGTATTATTTCACCATTGATGCTTGATGTCATTCGCAGCTGGAGTGGCTGCGGGAGACACTGCGCCGAAACCAAAGTTGGGCCGAGCGGACAAAACCCATCGTAGCCCTTGCAGTACCCCCATTGCGACGTCTTCCCCTGCACATCGCGGCAAGTGATATCATTCGCTGTGGTGAAACCGAGGATATAATCAGCAGCCGATGCCACGTCGACATTTTTGCAGTCTTTCTTTAGAACAATGGCCAGCTCAACTTCGGCATCCACTGCCGAGGTCGCAGATCTGGGGATAACGACACCATCAAGAGGGTTGTTCAGGCAGCCAGCAGGCTTCATAAAAACTTCCGGTACGTCAGGAAGTGGAAGATTGAGCTCAGCCTTGTTATTTTGTTAGCACTTCTTGCTCTGTTTTGAGTAGTCATATTGGAACGTACGGCGTGGTCCTTGAAGTTTAGACCGATGCACCGAATTGTGCCCACCTCCTCGGCGGCAAGTGGTGAGAGCAACTGAATCATTTATCAGCTACCAATTTTCTCCACGACGCGTCGTATGTCCTCACTTTTCGCATTGAAGCAATTTCCCCAGTGAAGCTACCAGGCCTCAGGGCAGATGTCGTGTCCCAAACTCGAACCTTGACGGTTTGCCCCGCGGCGAGCGCGAGCCCAACTATACCCAAGTTAGCATCATGCAATCTGGCTGATAAATGATACTTACCATCGAAATTTTCATTTGCTGGCTCACCACACAATTGTCGTCCGTCTTCAGAGATAAATCTGACAAATCGAGTCCAAGTCTAACAGCGTGAATAGGAGAGCTCATTAAATGATGAAGGCGACTTACGGCTGAGACGGTCATGGCGCAAATTCTTAGAACTCGAAGACGTTTTTTAGAAATTATCGCTTCGTTTCGAGAGAGGCAAGACGTATCAAAATTGATTTGAATAAAATAAAGAAAATACTACTTCGCATTTCATTTAAATTGGGATCAATGTACCATTTACCCCAACACCACACCGATCGAGCACCGCCGATGCCGCCGCCGCCGCTGTCACCAAGAGCCATCGGCGACGCTACGGCGACACTACGGCGCCACGCCACCACGGAACGCTGGGCTTGGCTTCGGCGAGTTGGCCGCTCCGAAGTGAATCGAGTGACTGTAACACACAAAGAGCCGTATTTTCGTCAAGAACTGCCGCTGTCTCTTTTGAGGCGGGGCGGATCTACACATTGGATAACAGTTCGGCGCATGATCGGGGCCTTCGCCGACACCATGCATGGCCGTTGCGTTCGGTGAACCCCAGACTTTTGGTCTCGCTTCCCCAGATTCTGGACACAAAACCCACTCGCAGCAGCTTCTCCTGGGCTCGCCAAGTCCATAAATCCATCGGCCTCCCACTACTTCTTCTTGACGGATAACAGATACCTCATCATCTATTCCACTACTATTTGATTGACTTACACCTACCTACACACCTACAGCCATGTCTTCATTGTCAGCGGAAAAGGCTGACCCAGACTTTGACATGGACCACAAAGAGACTGCTTCCACACCGGAGCTTTACATCGATCCTGTCGAACATAAGAAACTGTTGCGCAAGCTCGATTTATGGATCGCCCCGGTCATGACCCTCATCTTCCTCTGCGCATACCTTGATCGCTCCAATATCGGAAATGCTGCTTCTGCTGGAATGACACATGATCTTGGTATTGCAGATGGGGAGCTTGGAAGTGAGTTATTGAACAGGCCTTGTACGTGCAACATGCTAACTCTTTAACTGATGCTGTAACACTATTCTATGTCACTTATGTGGCTGCAGAAATCCCCTGTTCACTAGTCCTCAAGAAGTTCCATCCAAGTAAGTCGCCTACCCAGCCGCTGCATGGTTCATGATATTAACCAACTCTTTGAAAGGTCGTATGATTCCGCTTCTCATATTCTGCTGGTCCATTGTCTTGATTGGAACTGGCTTCATGCACACCGCCGGTCAGCTCTATGCAAGTCGCTTGCTTCTCGGCCTTTGCGAATCGGGCATGTTTCCCTGCCTCGCCCTTTACTTGAGCACCTTCTACCAACCAAAGGAGCAAGCACTGCGCGTCTCCTACCTTTTCGTTTCTGCGGCGCTGTCCGGCTCATTTGGCGGCCTCTTTGCATACGCTCTCATAAAAATGGACGGCATCGCAGGCTTGCAAGGCTGGAGGTGGCTGTTTATCATCGAGGGCTGCGCTAGCGTGCTCGTCGCCATCTTCGTCTTCTTCATGCTCCCCGATAATTTTGAGACGGCAAAGTTTCTCAACGAAGATGACCGGAAATTGATGCGTATTCGAGCTGAAATCAATGCGCGATACAATGGACGGCCAGAGTTCGACTGGGCCCAGGTGCGGCGGGCGGCTCTTGACCCTAAGCTCTACATCAGCTCTTGGAGCCAATTTATGGCAGACATTTGCTCTTTTGGACTGTCCAGCTTTTTACCCCTTATTATCAAGTCTTTCGGGTTTGATACTGTGACGACGCAGTTACTCACTATTCCGGTGTTTTTCTGGGCGTCAGCAGCCTACATTGTGGTCTCCTGGATGTCGGACAGATGGGCATACCGAGCTTACTTTATGGTACCCGCCGCAATTTTAACCGCCATTGGATATGCTGTGAATTTAGCGGTACCAATTGGCGAAAGAGGCGTGTTGTATTTTGCCACGTTTCTTGTCGCACCGGGCGCCTACATCATAGTTGGCCTCAACTGTGCCTGGCTGTTGAATAGCCATGCACCCTATTATAAGCGTGCCATGGCCATTGGCACGAATCAAACTATTGGCAACACTGCCGGTATAGTGGTAAGTGCAATTTCGAAAAAATATGTCGCCAATATCAGATGCTAATTAAAACTGCACAGGTGGGACAGGTCTTTCGTACAAAACACAACGGCAAATATGTAATTGGTCTGGGCACCTCTCTCGGGGCTGCGGTGCTGGCAGTCGCTGGCCATGTTACACTATATTTCTACCTGCGCCGTGAAAATAGAAGGAGAGAGAGTCTATCACCAGAGGCGCGACAAGCGGAGATTGATGCCGGCCTGTCGGGCGACTTCCACCCGGATTATCGCTACGCTCTGTAAACATTATTTACTGCTCATTTAATTATTTGTAAAATATTACAGCTTCATAACGTAAATTATTCACTTCGCACCGGATGCTTCTGTTTCTTCTGTTAGTTATGATAGCTAGCTTGGGAATGGCTGGCGATGGGCCATGACTGCATCGAAGTCGATTGGGAGCGACGCGGCGAAGAGCGAGAGGAAAACAATGGAATGCCACATATGAGTCCCTGGTTTCGCGAGATTGTTACATCGATTTGGCAGCATTTGTAATCCATTCGAGCAATCCATTCAAGTAAGTGGGGGCATCAATAACATGCTGCCGAGCTGCATCGGCTATAACTTCGTGGCACAGCCTTACGGATAAATGGACCTTCTGACTTCAGCAACATCTGTGCCTACCTACAACTAAATTTCATACTCTGGCAGTCATTCTCATAGACAGATCTCGCGTCATCCAAGCTTAAATTATGTCATCCGATAAGATCATTTTCTTCGATCTTCCGAGCAAGGAGCCTTGTGTTTCCTGGTCGCTCAACCCATGGAAGAGTAAGTGCGGGGATAGTGGGATGATGACGGCAACACTAACACTTTATTTAGCTCGCCTGCTTTTAAACTTTAAGGGTCTGGACTACGAAACACAATGGGTAAATAATGTGAATATTTGTATCATGTGATTGCATTGACATTGGCTTCAGGTCGAATACCCGGACATTAAAGCGACCTTGCAGTCTCAGTTAGTGAGCCGTCGTCTTTACAGATCTTGATCACTAATACCTCAAATAGCATCGAGCCTGGCAACGCACGATGGCCATACACCATTCCGGCCATCAAGTTTCCTGATGGTACTTGGTCCCAAGAGTCGCGCACGATTGCCGATCTTATTGAGAAGCGCTACCCTGAACCCTCTGTGCACCTCGACTCTCCTTACCAGAGCCGAATCGTGGAGGTTCTCCCCAGGGCTTTTATGCCAATCATGGCAATCGGGCTGAACCAGATCCCCAAGCGCCTTCTCAACCCTGCCAGCGTCGAATACTGGATGAAGGACCGCACCGACTATATCGGAACCGACCTTGGCGAGTACGAAGCCCAGAACGGCGGCGCGAAGGCTTTCGCTGCCGCAGGACCTGCCATCCAAGAAGTCACCGCGATGCTGAAGGAAAACCCCGATGGTCCGTTTTTCAGCGGTCAAGAAGTCAGCTACGCCGATTTCGTATGGATTTCTGCTCTGTACTTTTTTAAGCGCATCGGTGACGACGTGTTTGAGGGAGTGATGAATGCCTCTGGCGATCGCAACGTTCACGAAACCCTTCTCAAGGCCGCTGAGCCGTGGTTGAAGCGAGGTGATCATTAAAATAGTATTGATGTCTTACAAAAATGTGCATTGCGCGCTATAGAAGAAAAGCAAATGTGGACTAAAATACAAAAAAACCGCCCTTTCTGCATCATAATACTCAGTTGATCTTTCCAAATGTCACATCAAAAGCCGGGCTCTTAACCGCCTTAACGCTACCGCGTTTATCATGAATGAAGACAAACTCTCCCAAGCTCAGGTAGTCGTAGGAAGTCTGATCAAAATTGAACCAAGTCTCGCAGCTACCATCGGCGTAAAACAGCGCCTTGTCCTTGGCGGCAGTCTCATCATCCGTAGTGGTGTCAAAATACGCTCGCCACATAGTGAAAGTGCTGCAGCGGCCCTTGGAGGTGTCTCGCGCATGGTTTCGTGCGACGGGCGCATCGCCGTTGATGTCAACTGGATACATGCGACCATTCACAGTAATGTTCTTGGGGGCAGACATGCCAGCGCTGAGGCTGTAGTTTGGAATGTTGGACAAGACGTCAAATCCTCGAGCGACAAACTTCTTGATGACCACTCCAGAGCCCTCATCCATGAACAGTTCAAGGGCCGAGTTGGTCGATTTGTCAATGTAAGATCCGATATAGCCGTCCGAAGACGATGCCTCATCTCTAGCCGCCTTGTCAATAGCGGGGACAAGAGCCTTTGCGACAGTGCTGAAGATCTTGGAGCGAGTATCAGGGTCGATGCTGACTTCTTGACCACCAGACAGTATTGTCATCACAACGTCGTAGTCGGTGATGGCACCGACCAGGGCGTGGTATAAGCCAAAGTCTCCGCTCTTGGTGTAAACATCAATGAGACGCTTATCTTCTGTGAGAGTGTTACTGCGGAGAATCTCCCAAGAAGCACCGACGGAGAATCCCATAGATGAAGTGTGACTGGCAGGCTTCATCCAGTCTCTGGTCTTCTTGGGTGAGAGAAACTTGTTCGTAACAATTGATTCCATGAAAGAGATCATATCAAGGGTGTTGGAAAACAGGCCGCCGACACTAATTGATGTTAGCACATTGGCGCTCAACAGAGGAGTCTGATATCTTACGATTCGAATATTCCCAGTGTGACATTCCAGGTAGATTCACCCTTGGGTACAAAGCCAACTTTGGAGAAGGATTCGACGGGACCGTTGAAGGAAGTGCTGGTCATTTTCGCGACGTCAAAAATACCAGACTTTGCCACCTGATCAAATGGCTTCCCAGTCGCGGCTTCAACCACCATGGCGAGAACTGCATAGGCCAGATTCGAATAGAGAGGGGTAGCACCAGGAAGCTCTACCAGGGGCTTGCGGTTAATGGTATCGATGATGTCCCTTGAGGTACATTTCTTGGTGCCTGGAAGACCGGAGCAGGTTGGGCCGGTGCCATTGCGCACAGCTGGGAGGCCCATCTTGGTCCACGGACCGGATGGGATGAGAGCAAGGTCGAAAGCCACTGCCATGGTGTTAGAAAACAAGATTCACGAGTAAGGAAAGAAACACAACATACTGTCTCTGGGTAGGCCTGACAGATGTGTTGCGAGATCTGCTACCGTAATATCCTCCCACGGGATAGTGTGAATCGACGTTTGGGAGTCCGAAGTTTTCGCCAGATCGGGAAGATACTTCAGCACAGATGCATGCATGTCGATCTCGCTGGTCTGCAGCGCAGACAGGGCCGGCATCATCTTCGATACACTGCCGACGCGATAGATTGTATGCTCATCAATAGCGGAGGTACCAATACCGGACAGGACAGGCGGGGTGTAGTGGTAGTTGAACAGCATCTTGTCCTCGTGCGTCGACTTGACCGCGACGGAGATGCCGCTTGTCTTCATGCTTGATGATAGCGTTCTGTCGAGTTCTGTTTTTAATTTCGCGATTGCATCTTGAACAGCGCTGTTTTGGCTGGGATTTTGGGGTGCAGGGAGGACACGGCCAAGAGGCGGGCACGCTTTCGCGTGTGTAAGCCCGATGGCTGAGGATGCTGCAAGAGCAAAAACGACATTGTGTAAAGAAGGCATTGTGAGAAGAGATAGGTAAAGATGGTGAATTGGTTGATGTGTTGAAATCTATTCATCATGTAGGAAGTGCCCAGGTATATATAGCTGCAAGCGATTTTCTTCTAAAGTTGCTTATGGCATAGACGAATTCGTTCAACAAGGCGACCCTGGCGATCTCTCAGCTGTAAAATGAGAATACCATCATGAAAGTGTGCTAGTTTCGTCATCATAAGGCTGAGCACCGCGTGGGAATCCACCTGAGGCGTCGCATAGCCTTCCCCTTCGGACTGACAGTGCGAGCGAGCGTCGGCTAAAGCAAGGCGAGTCCATGTGTCGTCCTGGGAATAGCAGCCGCGCGGGCATAGCATAGCTTTTTTCTATCAATAATCATGGCCAGGCGGCGGTTTCTGCGTTGGGCAAGAGGCGTGGCTGATCCCTGCATCCCTGCACAACGTGCTGACGGAAAATGTGCCGTGTGCTGGGATCAGGGCCCTGGCAGAGTCAATTTCGCAGTCCGAGTTTGAGAGTCCGAGGATACTAAGCACTGGACGCTCCACATCATTTTAATCGAAAGAATAGCACCGCCCATTGCACTTCGTCTAAGATAGACCGGATGCCAAAATTCGTATATAATAACGGCAAGGACCTTTCTAAACGGACAGGGGATAAAAGACTACGCCAAGAGCACCAGCCAGCCAGCTTTCCGTCTACGAATTTAAGCTTATTCTTACAACTTCACGTCTTTTCACCTCTGACGGGTTACGACGGCCACCTTTGCTTTTTTAACAGCGAAAGCGTGTATCGTCCAATTATTTCAAGCTATTTTATACTACATGATAGATATTTTGCCATTCAGCAGTGCATCTGCAAGCCGGAACGTGGGTGTCCATATAAACGAGGGATCAAGTCCCACAAGAGCATCATGGCGACCAGACTAGACACTGTAAGCCACGCGGGGTAGCGCTGGGCGACTTGACGGGCCGCACTTTCATGTAAAAAATGTCTCCGACTTGAACATTAAGTCTTCAGTCACAGCTTTATCTTCTCAAATCTTGCCACTTTTTTGTACTGGCACTGAACAAACGAAGAAAGAAACATGTCACAGACGGTGACCACGACAAGCGAGTCGGCGCACGTCTCCGCAGCTCCTGGTGTCTTTGAGCTGCGACCCTGGCAAGGAGGTCCGAAAAACGATTCTGCGAGCTTTCAGGAGCAAGGAATAGTGTCGCCTGAGAGGCAGAATGAAGATGATGCTACGCCACCCTCGGATGCGCAGACTATTACGGAACGATGGAATTATCCACGTGGAAATATCGGCAAAATGGCATTTGCCTTTGTGTCATTCACTGTCGCTGGCATGAATGACGCTGCAATTGGAGTATGTATCTTCAGAGATCGAAGAGCATGCATATACAACGACTAACGCGTAATTTTCTTAGCCTTTGCTACCCTATGTAAGTTTGTACGCAGCATCACCGACGAGGCGGTCGCTGACTGGGATATACAGCTCGAAGACTACTACGGCCTTGGCAAGACGGTCATCTCTCTCATCTTCCTAACGCCGTTCCTCGGATACTCTGTCGCCGCGTTTACGAATGCGCGTATTCATGTCAAGTTTGGCCAGCGCGGTATCGCCGTCATGGCACCGCTCTGCCACATCATCACGTACGCGGTTCTGGCATCGCACCCGCCGTACCCTGCATTGATTGTCGTGAATGCCATTAGCGGATTCGGCAATGGACTGACCGATGCGTGCTTTTGCGCGTGGGTAGGGGCCATGGATAAGGCAAACACGATTCAGGGCTTTTTGCATGCGTGCTATTCTCTGGGGGCCCTATTCTCGCCTCTCATCGCCACGAGCATGGTTGTGAAGGCTGGGTTACCCTGGTTTAATTTCTACTATGTCATGGTAAGCGTCCTTGCTGTATCTGTATATTGCCGGTCAATTATCTTACCTTTAGCAGGTTGGCATGTCAGTGATTGAATTATGTGGACTCTCATTCTTCTTCTGGGACAAAACCGGTAGCGTGTACGCCGCTGAGCATAAGCGAGACAACCCCGAAGCGACGGGTGCAGGCACAAGAGATGCTATCAAATCCCCAGTCACATGGCTATGCGCAGCATTCTTTTTCGCCTACATGGGCGTTGAAGGTAGGTCAAAAATCATGAAGAACTGAAGAAGATAAAATGCTGATGAGCATCACAGTCGGCCTGGGAGGTTGGGTTGTTACATTTATGCTCAATGTGCGTCATGCATCCGCTTACGCCTCTGGTATTTCTGGAACCGGTTTCTGGGCTGGCATGGCCCTTGGCCGCGCGACCCTCGGATTTGTGACGGAGCGATTTGGCGAACGTCTCTGCCTGACCATCTATCTCGCCATCTGCATAGGCTTGGAGCTGCTCTTCTGGCTTGTACCGGAATTCATCGTTTCTGCCGTGGCGGTCGCGTTTTTGGGATTTTTCTTGGGGCCCATGTTTCCCGGCGCTGTCATGGTGACTGCGAAATTGCTGCCGAAAAGAATCCATGTCAGCGCCATTGGTTTTGCCATGAGTATGGGAGGTACAGGAAGTGCGGTATTTCCCTTCATTATTGGCGCAGTAGCGTCGAAGAAGGGAGTTACTGTGCTGCAACCGATCATCTTGGCACTCATTGCCGTCATCACCCTGGTCTGGCTGAGCTTTCCCCGAATTAAGAAGCGGGAGTAGGATCCTCTTGCAGCAGTAGATTATCACATTGCGACGGCACAATTGTTAATCATGGAAATAAAATTTCTGGTATCTAATATAAACTTGAAAACATATCCAATAGACGGTAAACGGTCATAAATGCAATACAACGCCGCTTTCCGACGCTTATTCAACGTGATTCATGTTGCTGCCGTCGACTCTCACTCCTCCACCGTTGGGATCTCCGACAATCTTTGAGTTCTCATCCTTCTGAGCAGCAAGGGCCTCAACATCAATACCTGCCTTGCGACGAATCTCTTCCATCTTCTCATCATCGGGGCGAACCCACTCTTTGCTCTTCCAGGGGGTGACATGCTCGAGGTACATTGTGTCAATCTCTTCGATAGTGCGGCCCTGGCCTTCAATGACAAAGAAGTACACGACGAAGCCAGCGACCAGGTTGCAGCCGGCAAAGACGTATCCGTAGCGGAAGTCAATGGCGCCGGTAATGAATGGGGTAAAGAAACCGATGCAAAAGTTCCAGATCCAGTTGGCTGCGGTGGAGATGGCCATACCCTTGGCACGGTAGCGGGAGGGGAAGATCTCGGCCTGGATGGTCCAGATCATGGGACCCCACGTAGTGGCAAAGCCGAGAATGAAGAGAGCTGCGAAAACGATGAGAACAATGCCAGGCGTGGGAGTGTTTTCGGGGGTGGTAATATCCAGAGAGAAGTGGCCGACAGAGGCAAAGATGAGGAAGCAGATGAACATCCAAACAGAGCCAGCCATGAGAGACTTTCTGCGACCGAAATGCTCAACAATGTAGAGACCAATGAAGGTGACCAGGAAGTTGATGGTGTTGAGGATAATTTGCGTAATGTAGGAGTCGAGTTTCACGGACTTGAAAATGGTCGTTCCGTAGTAGAAGAAGTAATTCGCACCTGAGAAGCATTAGTTAGCGTTTGTGAATTGACGGATTGAGTCGAGAAATAGTACCTGTGAGCTGCTGCAGAGATTGGAGTCCAATACCCAAGAACAGACGGTAGAGCATGCGCGGCGCTTGAAGCATGGAAACAAACTCAGCGATGGGGCCTTGTTTAATTTTGGATTCGGCATGAAGCTTGCTCTCGATTTCAACAACCTGGGTGTGGACGATGTAGTGGTTTCTGGTAGCACCATGCACATCGCACAGAGTCTTGACGGCGTCCTCCGTGCGGCCCCGTCGGTAGTTGAATCGGGGCGTTTCCGGGAAGAACAGTATACCGACACCCAGCACAATAGTCCAGATCCAGCCGAGGCCGATGACGATGCGCCAGCTGCTCGAGTTGTGCTTCTGGTGGTGGAACGTGCCGAAATTGAAGCACGCGGCGAGGAAGATGCCCATGGTGATGAAGAGCTGGTACGCGCAGACCATGGCGCCGCGAATCCACGCGGGTGCCGTCTCGGCCTGGTACATGGGCACGAGCAAGCTCAGAGCGCCGACACCGAGACCGGCCACGAAGCGGCCAATCATGATCTGGTACCACGCCGTGTTGGCGGCGATCTGGATGATGAAGCCAATAGAGGTGACGAGCGACCAGAAGGAGATGGACGGGCGGCGGCCGATGCGGTCGGCGATGGGCGCGGCAATGAGTGCGCCGATGAGCGTGCCGATGGAGAGGAGGGAGACGATGAGGCCGGAGCGCACGCGGCTGAAGTAGGCGTTGCCTTCGCTGTCAATCTGGCCGAAGCGGTCCAGGAAGTCGGGCATTTCGAGAAAGCCAGAGATCTGACCAGTATCGTAACCGAAGCTGTGCGCAAGTAGTGGTTAGTGAAACTGTCATTCGCGGAAGCTGTCACATTACAACTTACATGAGACCGCCCATGGAGATGAGAAGACCCATCGCGAGCGACTTGCCCGTCACGCGCGGCAGCGGCGAGTAGTCGAGGCCCGACTTGGATGTTCTGGCGTCATTCTCGCGACCTTTTTCCGTATTCGGATTATGCTCGTCAAAAGTGACGGAACCGAGTCCGAACATTGTGGCGGTTGTTGTTGTTGTATTTCCTTTGTACTGAGATGTTCACCCGTGTAGTTGATATATTGTATAAACGAAACTTTGGGCAACCAAAAGGGAATCCTGGGGAAGAGTGCACGGAAGCTGGGGGGAAACTAAATAGAAGAAAAGCCGGGGGATGGGGGTTGTATTAAATGGGAGTTGCGTCGCAACGCCGGTTTGGGGAAGGAAAAGTTATGGAGCTTGTAAGCGAAAACAACCAAGAGAGAAAGAATGGAAGACAGAGCTTCCGAAAGACCCAATGTTTTCTGGGGGACGAGCTTCTTTAATTTGCCGACAGCAAGACGGGACAGTTTCTTCCCAGGCACGAGACCCCAGGTAGCGGGCAAAGAAACTATTGCAGCCACTTGTCGACGACGAGACGTCATGATTTCATTAGTCAATCGTGAGGCGCACCCAAAAGTATATTTCCCAGCCAAGACCGCTCCAACCAGCAACGCAGACACCCACCCCCCCTTTCGGACTTTTATTTTCAAATCATTCCACCTCAAACAATTCCGCGGCAACAATGGCCATTCGGTCCTTCTTTTTGCGCTGGAGACTGATTTGCGCACACGGACGTGGAGAAAACATGCGCTTTTGGCAATGACGTCTGTTGGGCAGACAACTTTTTAGACTGGGGGCCGGAGGCGCTGCTCCACCGCTGCCATCCCGGTCTGCCGGAAACGATGGGCGGTTGTGATGGTTGTCATGTCTTGGAGGGAGAGGTGGGCTTGTATTGTTTCTTCCGGTCGTCTGTCTCAGTGTTCTGACAACGAAACTCCGAGGCCATTGCGCTAGTCCTACCGTTTCTCCAAATTCCCAGTTTTACCAGGTAGGGCGTATCTGCAAGGGCAATGCAACCTGTAGCCTTTTCTTCTCTTCGTCCAAAGTCTTTCCTCTCTGTTTTTGCCAGTCTTCCATTTGCCAGCACCGGCGGGCGGCGGCGCTGTCGCGGCCCAGAATTATTTACGGGGCCCGATGGACGGTGCTGGAGCCGGTGATGCCGCGCCGGCCAATGTCGTCACCAGCTTACCAGGGGTGCCACAATACGTGGTGTTTTTTGTTGTTTTTTTTTGCCCGAGTCTTTCTCCGTATTGTTTGCAGAGCCGCAACTGATAATGGGGATAAAGAGCCATGATTCATATCGGCCTTTTTTTCTCTTTTACTGCTAGTCAGTCTTTGCCTGGTGAAATGGCGCCACCTGCCACGGGGCGCGATGGAGACCGCAGCGTGTGATCATTATCCGCGCCGTTCTTCCCGGCGTGAGGGTGGCCAGGGTTGCAGGCACAAGGTTATGGAAGCTTCTATTTCTCAGTAGCCGTCACTCAACAGCCGCTGCAAAGACCGTGGCTCACCCTCCCCAGCAGTAGGAGCAGTGGTGCAATGCGTGATTCATATCTACTATATTGTGCTTGACTAAATACGCTTCTATCAACGCCAGATGAAAATAATCTGCCATGGCATCCTTCCCAATGCGCCGTGCCCGTCTATGCTTTGCTCAATATCATATATCCTGCAAGGCTTCCTCGGCCATGATCTTCTATGCTCTTTTCCATGTCCCGTTTTGTTTCCTCCTTTTCCTCCTTGCCTCATTGCCGCATTTTCTCTAAGATGTCGGAATGTGTCCTTCAACGGAGCTCAAGGCCGCGAGATTCACGTCGCCCATTCGCTCCAGCGCCAAGTGGCCTCTTTGCTCGGAAAGCAGAGTTACGCATTCAATCACGTCCTCTGGCTCGAGCAAGTGCCACTTGGCCAGCGTTACCTTGGTGCTGGCACCAACAGTGACGGTGAAAACGTGATCGGGGTCCAGCACCGAGCCCGAAACACTATTCAGGCTGCGGAACATGTCCTCATCTGTAGAGTCATCACCGGAGCAGAGGGCGAATTCGATTCTGCCAGCGCTCTTAGGGTCGTCGCTGGCGACTTGGCCTGGGTTGTGGTAGCGCGTAATAAGACGCTTGACAATCTCGCCCTTGTTGATAAAGGTTGGCCGCACCTCAACATTCGCCTTGCCAGCCATCACCTCTACATCCCATTTCTTGCCAACGGTACTCTCCAACTCCTTGTGAGCCTCTCGCGACATGTGCAGACCCTGCTCCGGATCGGCAAGGCGATAATGCCAGGTAATGGCGCACCGCTTTCTCTCAGTAAAGGAACCTAGTAATGTCAGCGGGTGGAGCAAGTAAATTGAGTAGCGAGTAAAACACACCCGTAACCTTATCAGTGTATTTCTGGAAGATGGCAATGACTTCCTCCTGCCAACTCATGTCGAACTTGTCTGCCAGGTTGACCCATTCTTCAGAGTGAGGGTCTCTCATAAAGCTACCATGTTCAGCAGAGAATCCGATTTCGGGAATATGACCGAGATGTTGAGTAAGAAACTCTTGATCTCTGCCTGAGATGACCCAGACGGAATTGCGAGGCTCCGCCGCCAATATTTTGAGGGATTCTAGGAGCCTCTCGGAAGGCACCGCAGCACTGGGTTCTCTGACAATAGGTGTAAGTGTTCCGTCATAGTCGAACATGAAAATACGCTTCGAAGCTGCGCGGTATTGTGAAAGTAGCAGGGCGCGATCGAGAAGTGGCGTGGAATGCTGGATGGAATTGTCGCCCAGGACGCTGTGGATTCTTCGAATAAACTTGGTGATCCATGATTGGACAGTTTGGGTTGTAACATGCTCATAAAGGCGACTCTGCATCTTCGCTCGGGCATCACCGGCCATAGTCAAGGCGCCATTGATCTTCTCGGCGACATCATTAAGGTCCCAAGGGTTGATATGGATGGCGTCGCTTAGACTAGCAGCAGTACCGCTAAACTCTGACAGAATGAGCGGCCCATGGCCATCCTTCTGACAGACCACGTACTCCAGACTGGTTGTGTTCATACCATCTCGAACCGATGTAATTAAGCCAATGTCCGCAGCCCGAAGCAGCGCAAAGTATTCGTCTTGGTTGATGTACTGGGGATAATGCTGGACCGGCGAGAATCCCAGGCTTCCGTACTGGCCATTTATTTGCATGACAAGCTCGTTCACACGAGTTGAGGTCTTGTGCTCTCCATCTTCCTTGTCTGCTACGCTGTTCGTTGGTGAGGTGACCTGAATCAGAACAACCTTTTCTCTCCACTCGGGATACATTTCGAGAAAGCGATCAAAGGCTTGAAGCTTTTGGACCACTCCTCGAACACTGTCGAGACGGTCTCGGCCAACAATAATCTTCTTGCCAGCGTACATTTTCTTCAAGGCGTTGTACTTTTCATCGACGGTGGAAGCCCAGGCTAGCTTTTCCACCTTGGCAGCATCGATACCAATCGGGAAGACACCGACTTGAACTCTACTGCCGTACGCGTCAACGCCGAGAGTATCTGAAGGAAATCCGAGGATGCGGGTGCAGCAAGAGAGGAAATGGCGCGAGTAGCTGTACGATTGAAATCCGACCAGGTTGGAGCCAAGAATGCCTTCGAGAACTTCTCTGCGGCGAGGGAGGCATCTCAAAAACTCGCTACTGGGAAAGGGACAGTGCAGGTAGAACGAGATGTACATGTTGGGTACGGTTTGTCGGAGCATGCTGGGCAGGAGCATGAGGAAGTAGTCGTGAATGATGACAATGTCGCCCGGCTTGTAGATTTCGAGAACTTTGGCGGCGAACTTTTGGTTCATTCGATAGTAGTCAGCCCATTGGACCTTTTCCCTCCGACCGTCAGTCGGCTCATGCTGCTTGTAGTGAAAAAGACTGTACAGGTCGTGGTGGGCGTAGCCGCGCCACCGGCCCTGATCTCTGAGCATGATTCCCTCTGAAGAAATTTCATCTTCGTCTGCAAGCCAAACAGGAACTGTGCGGATTGTCTTGTCATGAGCGAGCTGATACTCCAGGCGCTCCTGGTCGGCCTTGGGAAGCCAGAGCCCATCAACCGACGGAGGGGTAGGAAGCTGCGCAGCACCGTCGACCGGAACCGGAGCCGAAAGAGGATTGAGGGAGGATACTCCGACCGTGGTAGCTCTCGGAGATTGTGGCTCGGGCTCGATGATTTCTTGAGGCGAGTCTATTTCACCGGTCCAGGAGACAACGGTGTGTTTGAAAGGATTCGAGGCAGAGGAGAGGTATGCGAATGAGTCGAAGAGAGCAGACTGACCGCCGCGTGGCTTCAGCCCCTATAGAGCATCATGTTAGAAGACCCAGGAAAGGTCAGAGTCATCTAGTCTGCCATGCAGGTAGCAGACAGTCCCCCTGGAAGCTCGGCGCAACCAGGGGGGAGAATCGCTGCAGAGGCATTTAGATGTAGTCTGGGAGTGACATACCCAGTCACCACCTTTACGGTACGTCAGCGCATGAGGTATGTTAAAAGCGGCAGAGATGATGCTGCCACTGAGAGAGAGCTCTGGGTTGGATTCCAAGATTTCCGAAAGCGACTCCCGGCGAGCCATGGCGAATGATTTCTGGCGGCGAGGTGCTTGCGACGTCGGACAGTTTGGGGGGATGGTTTGCGATGCGGGGGAGGGGAAGTGAGCCACCGCTGTTGCCTGCCTGCCTATCGATTGCGGGAGTCTGGGGGTGTCGGTACGGAAGACGGCTTATTTCCCTACTCGGCGGGAGCGTCTCCGAAACTTGCAATATACCGGCAATGTGTGCAGAGGAGAGGCAGTCGAGGAGGAGGCAACGGGGGCAGATGGGATGGTAGCGTTTATCAAGTTCACATGGGAGCAGGGGACTCAACCGGGTAGTAGGGCAGAGAAGCGGGATAAAAGCAGAGCACCAGCTTGTGTTGGCGCCCCTCCAAGGTACCACCTGAGAGTTCGAGTGAGCTGCATGCGCTAATAGAGCGTGCTGAGGATGGGCGTTGGCAGTCCACTTTTAGGCCCGAGAGCACTGCATCAAGCGCTGTAACCAGACTTTGCTTCCCACTGTATGCCAGTGGTGGGGGCTCTTCAGTGAGCTTGAGCAGTGGGGCCTTGGGTTGCAGCCCGACCATGGAGTGCCCTGGCTGGCCTGATCTAACCCACCCTGGCTGTGTTGCAGAAGCCTGCCAGTCTCCCGTCAAGCCACCAGGGCGCCGCTAATGCACAAGCTGTCGCTCTGATAGGTTCCTGATATTGGAGTAAGCTTTCGTGCAGAGCTAGATCTGTCGGTTGGCGTGGGCAGAGACAAGGCAACGTGCGCCACGGCTGCAGTCGACCTGCAGCCAGAAAAGGCGCTGCTGCGACAGAAGGCGACGCCCGTGGTTGGCACTTCAAATTGCGGTGAACATGACGGAAATACATGTCGATTTTGGGCGGTTTTGTAAATTACAATGCTAATTTCCATGAACCGGCCCCATTTGCCTCGTTGTCAAGTCCTTGTCCAGCGACCAGCTCTTTTAATGACCTGTGGGACATTTTGCATCTGGCCGCCACTGTCAAGACGGCCTCGAGCATGGCCCCTGTCCTATGTCTTGTGCCAGGAAATTTATATCATATGTTGCAAGTAAAGCTCCTGTTCCCATCGTAGGCAGAGACGGCCTTGTTTGGTATCATCTTTGATACGCTATGTTGTTGCAGCATAAGGTAGCAAGCGTGCCCAAAGTACACTGATCCTGGCCAGCATGCGAGATAATGCAGGAAAGACATGAGCCGACCCAGCTTTACAATGGGAGGCTTGCAGCATTTACCAATTAAATGAACACACCCACTGCAATACCACCATGTCTTGCTATGCTTGAATAAGAATAGATATTTTGTACCAATTACATCTCATCATCTGAACCAGGATTCTCATCCCATAATTAAGTAGCACATCTATGGTTACCAGGGTCTCCTGGCAAACCATCCGCGCACGTGACTGCGCCTCCCACACCCCTGGCCCAGCGCTGCACGCGTTTTTTTGGGCTGCTACTTCCGGGAAAACTATCGGCCTCACCTCGCTTCAACCTCAACTCCCGGACATCCGCCGACAATCAGCCATCGCCAACGCAACCTTTTTTGAGCTTCGCGCCGCGATCGCTTCCTGCGCATCATGTCCGCATCTCCACAGTCGCCGCCACGTTCGCCTCTCACGACGGCACACGCCTACGCCAGCAATGGGTTAGAAATTTTACAGGCCGCCAGCGACGCAGCCCAGGCGATTCAAAATTCAGAGGCCCTGCAGCATGCCGCCGCCCAGGCCGTCGGCCAGCAGGGTGTCGCGCATCTCGGCCACGGCGGCGGCGCCGAGTTGCCCATGAGCGCCGCCGCTGCCGCCGCCGCTGCCGGGCAGCAGCAGCAGACTCCCATGATGCGCGACCCGACCATCAATCCCAAGCTGACCCGTTTGCGACGCGCCTGCGACATGTGCAGCATGCGCAAGGTCAAATGCGACGACTCCCACATCCCCTGCCAACCCTGCCGCGAGCTCGGCGTCGACTGCACCTACAACCGCGAAACGAAACGCCGAGGACCGCCCAATAAGCACGCCGAGGCTGCGAAAGCGGCCAAGAAAGCACGCGCCGAGAGTCAGATTGCTGGGTTCTCGCCGTCGCCGTCGCCCCAGAACGCCGCCAAGACGCTACTGACCATTTCGTCCGACGCCGTTCTCGATGCCGAGTCGATTGCGCCAATGCCGGTTCTCGAGCTTCTCGTCGACGACTTCTTCACATATATCCACCCGCTTGCGCCGTTCCCCCACGAGCCAACCTTCCGCCAGTCCTTTGCCAACCGAGAAGACCGCACGCGACCAGAGTTTCTCGGTCTGCTGTCCAGCATGATTGGTGCGCTGGTCGCATCCTTTCCGCGCTCGGTCCGAGAGCATCTCAAGTCGCAGCACAGCACGCACTTGTTTCCCAAGGCTGTCGTCATGGTCGACAAGTGCCGTGATATTGCGCTTCACACGCGTGGTTCCAGGTGGCCCGTCAAGCAGCCCAAGTCTCTGGACGACGCCATGACTAGCTACTTTCTCGGCCTTGGTGCGGCGTATACCATTCAGTACAACGTGGCGCGCATCTTCCTTTCAGAAACCCTGACCCTCATTCGTGAGCTTGGATTTACACGGCCAAAACACCAAGGCGATCAGCCCAACTTTGGACACGAAAGCTACGGAAATGAGCCACTACCGTTCAATCACATCAAGGATCAGATCGGAAAGAGAATATTCTGGTGCTTGCTGCTTGGCAACAGGTAAAATCATGAGGCCCCCTCGATGTAGAACGTCACACTAACAACATGTAGAACAATATTTCAGCTCACGTCACACAATGACATGGTCATTGCGCCCTCCACGCCGAACCTTCCATACCCCGCGTACCCCGAGAACGTCGACGACATATGCATCCAGGCGAACGAGGTGATTCACCAGACCGACGGCACCGTCACGCTCCTCACCGGCTTCCGCTTCGCCATTGACATCTACACCACCATGAACGGCATCGTCAGCCTCGAGCTCGCGTACGGCATGAGCACGCTGCCCTGGGCCGATCAGCGGATCCTGCTGCGCGACGGTCTGACGGCGGCCAAGAGCATCATCGACAACCTGCCGCCTGAGCTGCAGCTGGGCAGCTCCAGCGCCGAGGCGAACCCGCTCGCCAGCCTGGACGAGTCGGGCATGCAGTACGTGCCGCCCGTGTGGCCCTCTGTGCAGCCCTCGCACGACCTGCGCAACGTCATCAAGGCACATCCCGTCCGCCGCCGCCAGCTGCAGTACGAGATCCAAAAGGCCAACATTTTCGTCTCCCAGCTCGCCACGCGCTCCTACTTTGTGGAGCTCTACTTTGACCTCCGCGACATTCACCTCACCGCGCACCCGGACGCAGCGGCCGAAGGCCAGACCGAGGACAGCAAGGCGGCGGTGCTGCTGCAGCGGCAGCACAACGGCGACGACGACGACGACGACAAGGAGATTTACGAGCTCATGTCCACGGAGCGCGAGCTCATCGTGCAGAACCTGCTCATGGTGCTCGGCTGCATCTCCCAGCGCAACCTCGAGCCCAACGGGCGCTCGCTGGTCGAGAAGATCCGCCAGGTCGCGTCCACGCTGCTCAACGACGCGCCGCACCGCAAGGGGCCTCTGGCTGTGAAATCAGAAGAGGCGCTGTCGCAGCTCATTGAGATCCTGATGAAGCTGGAGAAGACGGGCCCCGCGGGGTCGTCGAGCGGGGGTAGCGGTGGCGGGGACGGGACGCAGATGACGGCCGAGGACGAGGAGGCGGAGCTGAGGCACTGGGCGGACCTGCGTGAGTATCAGCTGCGGTTTGCGGCCGCGGGCGGCTTCAACGGTGGATTGTAAAGACAAGGGCAAAAATGTAAAAAGAGGAAAAACTGTTGCTTGCTTGTACACTAATTTTTAGAAGGGAATGGGACAGACAGGGTTAGACAAATATGGCTGTATTAATTGATACCTCTTGAGCTTTTTTGCAAATGCATGCATCCTTTCCCGTTGAGATGGTAGAAATTGCTACTGCTACATGTCGGTCTACATGTCACAGGTTAAAATAGATGTGGCCAGTTGGTCTAAGCAAAAATGTCATGTATATGTATCAGAGGTATCTTTCATGTCTTCGTAGCGTAAAAGTAAACTCCTCGCGTTGCGTAAACACATATCAGCAGAAACCCCATTATCCAGCCTGACAAGAAAAAACAAAAATCCAACGGTGGAAACCACACAGAAAAGAAAAAGAACAGTAGAAAAGATGAAGAAGGAGAAAAAAAATCAAGCGCTTGCATGAGAAACAAATCTTGGTCCATCCGGTGCCTCCCACGTGGCATCAGAGAGTATCCGGGGAGAATTATAGAGAGAAAAATTTCAATAGACAAAAAGGTAGAAAATTTCTTGGGTATCAATATCAACAGTATTACCAGTACGCAAGTCAGATCCCCGGGTACTCATTCTTCGGATCTGCTGCGTCCCCTTCTGGTAATAGTGGTGGTCACTATCATGACGTGAGTCTTGGAGACAAGTCTTTTGTACGTGAAAGCAAGAAAACGGCACCGAAAAAAAGCAACTCGTCAACATCACCACATCAGCTCACGTTACTCGTACAGCAAATCAAACTCGGTGACCGCAAGCCAGCTCATAAGCAAAACATACAACGCAACAAAACTCCAGTGGTGCGTATCCAAAAAGAGAGAGAAAAAAAAGGTAAATCATCAAGTCGTCATCGGGGGCGGCCTACGCGCCATCATATCAATTCTAGTAGGCCGTGGCAGTAGAACTTTCGTTGGTAGCAACAGCAACAAGCGCATCGAAGCGGCTGTTCGGAGGATGCTCTGGCTGTTGCTGCGCTGGCGGCTGCTGCTCTCGTGCAGGGAAGCCAGAAAAGCCAGTAAAGTTAGGGTGCACCATCTTGTCGACCTGCGCAGCTCGGCTATCCTGAGCCGGCGGCGCATCCCTATGTTGGGCGACAGGGCCGTTGTACCAGCCGTGGCGCTTGGACTCGCGGCTGGTAGCAAAAGATGGAGCAGACATAGTATGCTGGTGGAGAGAACGAGATGGGGGCGGTCCGTAGCGCTCACGCGGGGGCTCTTCGAATCGGACATGACTCTGCACACGCTCGCCTTGAGCCTGGACTGCCTTGTTTGCCTCCGAGGCCCAGCTGCCTGCACTGTCGCTGGGAGGCGTACGGTGCCCAATATCCAGTCGGTTGATACCACGCTGCAAGCTGGCATCGTACATGTTCAGATTGCGGCGATCATCCACGGGAATGGAATCCAGCTGCGCGTTGGGCATGCGACGCTGATGGCCCTCAGGGTCGATAGCCATAGGGGAGTTGCGACGAGGTGGAGTCGGCGGCCGCTGCGGCAGGGGGTCGAAAGATTCGATTCCAGGGAGTCGTAGGTTGGACTGCGTGCTAGCCGGGGCGACCATCGGTGGAGGTGGGTTCGAATGAACAGCAGACTGCGCATTCAGTGGTGGCTGACCGTTATATGCGCGGCTATCCGGATGCCAAGTACGCCTGCGCCAACCGTCATCGGTGCCGGTACTAGAAGTGCTATCACGGCGGCCGTGCCATCCTTGTGGGTGTCCTGCCTGCGGAGGCATGGCGTTGTGGTTAGGAGGAGAAAAGGCACCGGCATTCGAGCTGTTCACAAGCGCTGGACCGAATGAAAGGCGTCCAGGAGGAGGTCCCTGTGATTGGAAAGGGGCAACACCGGAGGGCACGCTCAAGCGGCGTCCCGAGATCCTGTGGTCAGGCGTGTACATGCTTTGAGAGCGCGAATGCGAGTGTGCAGTCGTTGGAGATCCCATGCCTGAGGGTCCTGAAGGCCAGCGCGGACTGCTCTGAGCAGTGGAAAAGGTGGCAGATGTCGGGGTGCTGAAATCGCTAGGCGAATGCGGTCTGTACGAGTAGTTGCTGTCAATACCACTACGGTACGATTCAACAGACATTCTGGATCGTGGGTCCCCAGACATGACCAGAGGGGGTGGTCGCCGGCGATCGCCTTGCATTGGCATTCCGTAGGACGAGCCGATAGATCCGATGGAGTTGATGCTCGATGTGGATAGCGACTTGGAGTGGCCACGAGGCGGCCCGCCGGCGCTGCCGCTGGTGGATGCCCGTGCTCTGTTACCGGCCTGTCGGACTCTGTCGGTACGCATTTGACGCTGGAATCGGGAACCCGTGGCGGCAAGGGAGTCCATGGGGATATCTTCGTTGACATGTACAGTTTGAGCGTGCTGGCGCAGGTTATCCAGTCTAGAAAATCGTCGAGAGCAGTGGCACTGGAAAGGACGCTCTCCAGTATGTTTTCTTGGCAAGCGTTAATAAGAATCCACGCCGACCAGAGTGCATATTAGACATACCTAATGTGTCGAGCAAGATGCTCACTTCTCGTGAAGCTCAGGTTGCAGGGAGGGTACTCGGTGCAGTAAAAACGCTGGGACTTCTTCTTCTTGGATTTGGTTCCGTCGCCGTTTACACTTTCGCCGTCAGATCCATCGATGCATTCGTCGGAGTCATCCATTTCCATGTCCATCGAGTCTCGGTTCGGCGATGTGGTGGCAGAGGAATTAGCATTCTCGGAGTGCGGTTGGTCGGGCTGATGTTGGTTATGATTATCGTTGGAGGCACCAAAAGTGACGCGGGTCGGCGTCTTTCCGTCGTCTTTGGGCATGTCGAGTTGTGATTGAGGTGCCGCGTTGGGGCGGGGCGTGGCTGGGGAGGAAGACATCATGGTGGTTGTCTCCTGGTACGAGTCGGCGAGATACAGCGGATTCACTGGCCGAAAGGCAGCGGCCATCGCAAACAGTGGCGATGGCTAGGAAGGGTTGGCCGTCACAAAGTGAGGAGTTGAGGCCAGATTCGCGGTATCGGCGCTGTTGTCGTATCGTTGGTGTTTGAAGGAGGTGCAGCTGCAGTGAGGCTGAGCAGTGGGCGCAGGAGGCGCGGGGCGAGCAGCGCAGCGAGGTGATGATGTAGCGATGAGAGACAAGGTAGGCCCTAGGCGAACGGTCGGTATGTACGTCGACTGAGTTGTGGCAGCGAAAGCCCCTGCTTTGCCCGAGACAAGTAGTTGACTAGGAAGGCTGACGGCGGGCGGTGGTATGGCGTAAGTCGGCGTCGGGGCTGCTGGCGGACAAGAGCAGCATGCGGAGCACTACGGCGCGGGCGAGAGACGACGAGGGACTATTTCGGGCGTGTGCGTCTGCGAAACGACGCTGGAGTGTCCTGATGGCAGGATGAGGAGAAGGAAGAGCGAGGGAAAAAATTCCTGCGGGTGTCTAAGAGGTTGGCTGGGGTAGAGGGCCAACGGATACTTGACCTGAGATTGAGTCAGGGCAGCGACCAGGGGAGGAGGCGGGCAGTAAGCGGGCGTGCAGCGGAGGCAGGAATTAAGACAGGCGAAGAAAGTAATAAAATAAAACCACCGGGTGGGTTTGTGATGAGAATAGAAATAAAATGCCAGGCTGCAGGCCAGGTACGGGATATCAGGACGAGGGTGAATGAGGCACAGGCATAGAGGGTACAGGACAAGACGGATAGGAACCGGATGCAAGATGGAGAAGAAAGGATGGGCGACGGGCGCAAGTGCGTAGGTAGTTGAGACAGAGAGGCAGAGGCAGAGCGTGAGAGGCAACGAGGCAGGGGCTCAAGTGTGGCGACAAGTGGGTGGGCGGAGACAGGTGATGTCTTTGTGGTTGCTTTTCCCCTCGAACGCATGTCTTGGTGGAGTCCGGATCCGGGGTGGGACAGGCGGCGACACCAACCACCGCCATCAGCCATCAGCGAGCGAGGCATCCAGGGGGGGCCTGTTGCTGAGTAGACTAGCTGGATCGATGAAGCTACGATGGTTTGTCTGTTAGTTGGCGAGGCCGACTAGGTTTTGAGCTTGTTGGCCTTTGATGCGGGCTGGGGGAGGGGCAGCAGGCTGGGTTGGGATGGAACAGGCAGTTACCTACCCAGTTGCAGTAAACATTAATAAAAAAAATTTAAAAGGCGGCGTCTCTGTGAATCTGCAAAAAGTGTAGCCTACACTAAGCTCAGGGTCTGCCTGTCTAAGTGACGTCTACGGGCTGCAATTCGCAGGGCCGTGTGCCAGCTTGCGTTTCGCCGTGCAACTCTATTTTGGCTGGGCTAGTCAGTATAAGGGCAAAAGCCGCAAAACTCTCCGATGCGTTGCTATTGACACGACTTGAGAAAGGCGGATGCCAAGTGTCCAAAAAGACGGTGACGGTATAGCCAAAAAGGCTGAATCTGCACAGGGCGCTGGACGGTGCCTTGATGCGCTCACGATCTGGTTGTTTGCATGTCGTTTCTGACGAGATTTGGGTAGACTTTGGACTAGTCGACAGAGCTCATGGCCAACTAACTTACACTCATGTAGTCGACCTCCTTCGTTGCCATGTACTTGTACTGGGGTAACCGACTTACAGGAGGCTGGCGCCGCCACTGATTGGCGGAGCCCGGACCTTGCTAGCAAGGGGAGCCAAAGGAGGGGTCGAAAAGAAGGTGGCGGCTCTTGGACCACCAGTGGCACCACCCATCACCGCGACCACCGGCTGCCACCACCGCTTTCGCCCACTTGCTACTGGTGCCGTGCTGGTGATCGCAAAAGCCCCGACCCAGTTGCCAGCCACTAGTCGGCGCCTTCAGACGACCAAGCCGTGTCAGTGTCTGGGTACTGCGCTCAAGCACGTCGTCAGCCAGGGTGGTGGTGCCTGGGGCTAGTTGAGCTCTGGCTTTGCCATCACGAACAAGGTTTAGCAAGAAGAAAGCCAGCTCTGCCGACGAGCCAGATTACGTCGTCTCTTTGTCCATGACAGATGATCCGCAGCGAAAAGATGTCCCTGTCGTAAGCCTACCAAGCCAGTCAGCGACACCGCAGTGGTGATGAATCGCGTACACCCAAAAACTCGCCCACAACCAGGCTTTGGGATGGTACACCAAGGTTTCCGTAGCTGCCGAGCGCAGCAGAGTGACGCAGCCACCAACCTGCACCAGCCAGCCAGCCCAGCTTCAGCCCAAGGCTAGCGCACCGCCTGCGCCGCAAGTTGAACAGGGTGACGGGCAAAGGAAAAAGAAACAAGAGGGGCAGCACCAGGTCCCAGCAAGCAAGGTACAGGTCATCTGCACCAACCTAGCGTGCGCTGGCCAGGTACATGACGCCCAGCTGAGTGGGGGAGGGGTCGAGGGAAACTTTGCGCCACCAGCACCAGCAACTTGGCCACCGTCCGCCGTGTACCTCGCGGCCGTCCTGCAGCTTGTTGGCCACTGTACCTGCCTGTCCGTCCGTCGGCTCCAGCTTCACGTCAGGCACTGCAGGCCCGCCACTTCAGGGCGCAGCTCCACTTGCCCACTGTCATCGGCGAATAGCGTGTCGCTCATCCCACTCGTCTCCACCACCATCACCGCTATCGTCAACGAGGTCCGCCTACAGCTTCTGCCGCTGGTTGTAAACCGATGAGCATATCGGCCTTTTGTGTGAACCAGCCAATGGCATCACCTCTTCAGCATGAGCCTCTTCTTGTGTCGCTTCGCTCTGCTCTCGCGCCTCTTGCCTTCTGTACTCTTCAGAACATCGTGCAATCATACATCCACCAATCATGGGCGATTCCCGCGATATAGCCCTGCTCACCCGCGCAATGGCACAGACAACAACAACAACAACAACAACAACAGCCACGAACCTGGGTCAGTATCAAAACACGCTCGTCATCCGTCCTCCCGTGCAATATTTCGAATAGTCTCGTTTCGTTGTGAACGTCGTGGTCGTCATCCCGTCCACATTGATGCTTGCGGAAACTTCGGAAAACGACCGTATTGTGGCTCACGCCCGCCACACGTCATTCCAATCTGTAACAGCCGCTCTATCCATTCTGCAGCACGGCATCCTATTCCCTCCAATATTTTCGCTAGGGGGAAAAAAGCAACAAGATTTTATCGGCTCTGCTCCTTGGCCTCCTCCAGTGAAGCAAAGTCTCCTCGTCCTCGCCGACCAGTCCGCAGGTACTTGATCCTCCATCTCCGTTTGCGGCATCTTGTGCCTGAATGCGGCCTGTCCTGGGCTTAAGCGAGGACAAGCCCACCAAGAGCCGCATTTTCCCCCCTTCTCCGGCCGCCTACGGCTAGACCGTTGAGAGGTAGATTTTAACGAAGTGGAAGCACGATGCGATTGAATTGGCCTTGTCAGGCGTAGAGCGTGAATAGGCGAGAGACGACAGAAGGGCCGTCCAGCTGCTGCACGGTGCTATCCCCCCACCAAGTCGACTTGGTTTAAGGTTCAACGTACCTGTTTTGCCAGAGACTAGCAGCCTTGGCTTCTAATGAAACTCGCGAAGCAAATATTTAGTTTTCACTATCTTGCTTCGAGGTGTTCAGGCACATACACACCCACACCTCGACTCTACGCAACTCCCACGATACGTAGGAGCCAAAAGTGGATGGCTTTCTCTTGATGCAACTCAATCGACCTGATCGTCTCGCTATGGTCGCCTGCTTTGTCTGTATGCAAAATATGATGTCGTCCCACACGGAGGCTTAATCGTTTGATCGCAGCCACCACGCTTTAGATGGCACACAGGATGGCAGTCTTGTGAGAGAGCTTTTGTATGCTCTTGTTCCATGCGCAACGGGCCTCTGCTATCACACAGGCGCCAAGGTTGTCTTCGTCTAACGCCGCATCCCTTTGCGGAACGGCTTCGAAAAAATAAAAACCTTAACTATGGACAGGAAGAAGAAAAGATTGGTAGGAAAGTCGTTCCCCGTTTTCATACATTGCTTGATGATGTGCAGGGGCTGGATCTGAAGCATTCTCCATCCCGTGTCTCTAAGATGTACACCAACTCTTTTGAGCCGATCCTGACTGCACCGTAAAAAAAAGACTTGAAGGGCGCGTGGTGGTCTGGGTGTGTACCAAGATACTTGGTGATAGCACCGAATAGATCGCCGTGGCTGACTTTGATCCGTCTGCAGACATTTGCCCGCACATTCCAGTGCATGTACATCGGCCAATTGCAGCCGTCGACGACCAAGACAAAATGTTTCGGCAACAGACCGACTCTGGCTTTTCGAGCATACAACGGCCGCCTCGCAGCCACGGACAAGTCTCCGTCGTTGTGCGGCGCTGATAATGGGTGCTTGTGCGACGACATGAAGTCTTACACATGCGGACAGGCCAGGATCCCAGCTGACGTTGAACAGGCCATCCCCGTCGCTGAAGCACCGGAGGCCATTATCCGCCACTAGTGCGGTCGCCTTCGCACAGCAATATTGCTTTTTTTCGGTCGTCGAGGCGTTGTAGAAGGCTGCTCCATAGCTCCTCGATGTTTTCTTATTCCTGTACTTTTTTTTTACCAACTTGCTTTTTTATCTCCCCGCTCTGTGAGTAGTAGTATTTTTTTTGACGTTACACAACATGTCGAGCCGTCGTATCGCGTGGTACGCCGTGACTTATTTCTCCCTTGCATAGTTGGCCAGGCAGACGGATCATGTACAATGGCCTATTTTATTGTCTTCAGTCGTCACCACTAGAGATGGGCCAGCTCGTCAGCCGATCTTCTTTTCCGTAATTGCTTTTTTTTTCGCGGTAATTTTGACTTTCTGTGTTGTTTTGCCTTCTCATGTGCCACAGAATTCTCTCATGAGGCGGCCGAGGCGGCCAAGGCAACCAGACTGCGCATTGCTTTCCGCCGCGCCGCGCCTTTGCATGTTATACATATGCACGTAGGTCACGCTCTGCTCTGCAGCTCCGTCGCAGAATATCCCCCACTGAAGCGCAAGCCAACCAGGCGGTGCCACGCCGCTTTGCCTTGGATTACTGTCGGTACATATATGTGCCTGGGCTTCATGATATTGCTCTGCGCTGGCGCAATCCTTTTTCCTGCGCGACACTCACGCAGCTGAGGCCGAGCGCCGGATCAGCCGTCGTCCTCTCTGTCACTCTGTGTACGAGCCTGGTTCGCGTGCACCGATCGCAGCCCGCGCGTTGGGAGAAACGGTCATGCAAAGACGAAGGCATGAACAAAACTGACGGCGTGTTTCTTCCGTCCATAAACCTCTTCTTTGTTCGCTTTTTCTTCTTGGCCCCGCGCCTGATTACTGTGTTTTGCAGGCGAACACCTGGTGGCCGCAACATCGTATTAGAGTAAGATGGATATGACGCTACCAGCAAGCCACCCCTGCAGCCACCCTCTTTCTGATGTTCAACTTCTTTTTGTATGTGGGTGTGTGTTTGTGTGTCTTGATATCTGTTTTGTAATACACCATTTTTCATGGCCGCAACTGTTGCAAGGGCAGGGATGCTTTTCGATGGAAGCCGCATGGGCCCTGGTCCATGCAACGCTCTTCCACGGGTCACCCAGCCTTCCCGCCCCGCCTCCGACGAGGTCAGAGCACGCACCAGCCCTCGCCATTTGTTTTTTACAGAGCCCAAGTCGCATTTTTGAGCAGCTGTAAGCTCAGCCCAGTGTAAGAAAGAAAGCAAAAATCAGGCCTTGACCGCTAGTTTTTTTTTTTTTTTTTCGTCAGGCCACCACTACGACAAACACAGGGCATCATCGGCCCGAGATGGACGAGGAGGCTCTGTGCATCCCTTGTGCCTCATCCTTCATGCAAAAGGGCTTTGACGACGCCCATAGCTGGAAGAAAAGGGCTGATGCGTAGAGAGAACAAGGAAAAGAGAAAATAAGAAACAGGAGAAGAAAGGATAACTTCTTTTCCCGTGGCACGTTCCGTTGTCTTGCGCACAGTGATATATATATCCACCATTCCTGCTGGTTTGGGTTCATCGCGATTGCTCGACGAACTCTGCATCTCGTATTCCTTGTTCCTGCGGGGAGTGAGCGTGTGCGTGCGTGCGTCTGTTGCAGTTACCGTAGAGGTAGACCAGACCAGAAAGATGATAGGGCGCGCCGCCAGATGTTCCGGTTGGTAAGCTGATCAACAGGCGCTGTTCATGTCAGAACCGTTCGCCGCTGCTGCGTATAAGACACAGGAGTCGTGATCATGTCGCGCAAGAATGAGACGCCACATCAGTTTGTGCGAGTGGCTGCTCGTATGACTTCGCGTATCTGCTGACACTATGGTTTCTGCTGTGCTCTCTTTTTTTTGTAACTCGTTATGGAAATATGCTCATGGCACAGGAGTGAGACGAGGGTTCACTGTGTTGTAGTAACAATGTTTGTGAATCAATTCAACACCAACGCCTAGCTATTAAAAGAAAGTAGCACGGAAAATACCCGTATACAAAAAAACTAGCTTCCCGTGTTTATATTATCATCTAGTGCGCTATGCGACGCGGACGCCATTTCAAACATCCAACATGCTGCGCACTTGCTGTGGTGGTGCCGATACAGAATTCATCGTGGATGTGCTGTTCTCTCTGTGCGCAGAGTCTGGCCGCCCCGACGTCTGGCGCCCTCTGGCCGGGTCTGTGTACGCAGGCGGGGGCCCGTCCTCAAACAGCTCGGCTTCTCGCCGGGCTCGTGCAGCATCGACGGCGCTGTTGGGGAACAGTACGCCTGCCGCAGACTGCATGACTCTCTCGTTCTGCCTGCGTCCTGATTTGCCCTCGTATCGGGGCAGAGGCGTGCTGGCCGTGTTGGATTGGCTGTTCATGATGTCTCGCACTCCGGCTCTGTCCTCGCGCGGGTTCTCGGATTCCCGTCGAGGCATGTTGGGTAGCTCGATGCCGTCGTCAACAGCCATACGAAGTGCTTCTTGGCGGATATGTCTCTCCATGACATCCTCTTCTCGTCGACCAATTCCGCGTTCGCCTCCAACTTCTTTGACATTGCGCATAATACGATCGCGGAACGACAGCTCCTCATGCTCGCCTCGCACGCGACGCCACCATGCGGGCTTCTTCACCAGTCCCAGGTCGCGATCAATAACCTCGCCGCGCTCGCGACGTTGCCGAATCAGTTCCTTGTCTTCATTAGGACTGGCATATCCGTAGATGACCTGGATTAAAATGATGGCGAGAGACGGTCCAAATCCCCAGCCAAACTGGACTGCAACAACGCCTTGGAATCTCAACAGAGACAGCTCCCAGTTGAATGATTGAAAGATTTGGTAGGCAATGAGAGCGCCCAAAAGCGGGATTGTGAGCATAAATCGCAGCGGGACATACTTTACGAGTCCAACTGATTTGTTGAGTAGTCCACGGTTTTGCGGCTTGTAGTGAAGGATCGAATGGCGCAGAGAGAAGATGATCGTCGCCCACGAGACCACCAGGCAGAAAGCGCCAGCCTTGAAACGGCCACCAAGCGCTTGGGGAACGGCAATGGCAGCCGTCTGTTCCGGAGAACGCTGCATTTCGAGGAACGTCCAGCTTCTGGGCACGACGAGGAAGAAGTTGAGCCAGGTCCAAAAGTAAAACCAAATCGGCAGCCAGAATTCAATCTTCGACCGTCTGTCATCTTCGGACAAGACAAAGGGGTTGGGGTCAATAAACTGTCGCTCCTGCCAGCTACCCCAATGTCTGACGGATTCCCACACCAGTGCCGTAGTGCCTTGGCAGAGCAGAAACCAGAAGAAAATCGTAACCACAATTGGAAGCTCCTGAACGCGATAACGGTCGACATCGACGTTTATAAAAAGGCTGATTAGGGCACAAGCGCAGACAAAGCATGCCCAGTACCATTGCCATCGTCGTCCGATCGGGAAGAATCGCTTCGTTTTCGGAAGATATTGTTTTCCGTGTTTCGTCAGAACCGTAATTGTCAGCACCAGCGCGATGCCGTACAGAACGGCGAGAGCAATGCCGACATAGCCACGCGTAGAAATGTTGTCAACAGCGTGGTAGCAGGATGTCGCATTAATAAACGTTCCGTTGGGGAACAGTTCGACGGGTTGGTAAGGCTCAAATGTCAAATAACACTTGCTGCCATTCGACATTGTCCCATTGCTGTAGTACGTGTAGTTGAAGTGGTTCAGTGTCGACAACGGAAAGCGCACACCTCCAAGGATTGTTTCGTTTTTGTTATTTCCACCATCAGGCCAACTCAGCTGGTCCCTGGCGATGAGTTTCTGTATTCCAGGCATATTGTTGTGATGCGCCGCGGTGGGAGGAATGTCGCAGTTCGGGTGCCCCCAAAAGTTGTATCGCCGGGTTTGGCTCAGTCGCGGCGATGGCAGTGGCTACAATCGCATGAATGCACAAAGTCAACCATGTAGCTTTCAGACCTCGCGACAAAAGATGAAAGGCGAAAGGCGGGAGAGATTAATGAAATGGAAATTTTCATTGCTGACGCGGAACTCGCGGAGAGAGGCTGGACGATCGGGGACCGGAAGTACCGCCCCAGCAATTTTAGTGGATTCCACACTTAATAAAATGGCTCGCCCGGCCGCTGCGGGAGTTGCTGACAGCAGCCAAATGACCTCACACCACTGCATTTTACAGCGCATTCGGGCGTTGTTCTAGGCCCCATCAGGTTAGCCACTCGACGAAAGAGCTTCGGTGGGGCAGCAGAGACCAGAATTCCGTTTGGCCACAACGGAGAGTGGCATATTCGGGTTGCTCGCTTTTGAGACGGCAATTCGCGAGCTACGTCAGTCCCTCCCGTCAACGCCCAGCAGAGCCTCATTGGTTAGCCACGAAAACAAGAGCGCTGTTTTCCGGATTTTCTTTTTGCAGTGGTCCGATTTCGCTGCCTCACGGGGCCGTTCCAGGCTATTGATCCGGAGAAGGGTATCGAGTTGCCCCTCCTCCCCGGCACAACGCCGCGCCAATGGCCACATCAACAGCTTCGCGCCCAGCAAGCCCTCAGGACGACAATGAGCCGTCGTACATCGACTACGAGACATTCTTGGCGCCCGACTTCTCTGCTACTTCTTTTGCAAATTCCCTAGTCCTTGCCACAAACAATCCTCAGGATTCGCCGTTGGATCTGTCCACGCCCCTGTCTCGTGTCCTCTTTGACGCGCAGGAAATTGACTCGCACATCGACCTCCTCACCACTCGATCGGCCGTTCCCCTATTCGAACACACGAGCGCGCAAACGAAAGCTAGCAAAAGAATCGTAAACGAGCTCGATACGCAAATAAGCAGCCTAAATGACAGCTACAAGCAGCTGGAGAAGCAGGTCATTGACAAGCACGCCGAAGCAGCAGAGGTTCGCCAAGTTGCGCTGCGCTTGTGGGAAACACTTGCTCTGGGGCAGTCAGTCGGCAGATGCCTCCAGCTAGGGAAAACGTTGGAGATTCAGACAGCAGAGCTTGGAAGTTCTGGCTTCGACGAAGACCACAGCGCGCTGATTCGCTGCTCTTATACAATTTTGTCTCTCCGCGAGGTTCTGGATAGCAAGGCTCCTGGAGAAGAAGGCCATGGGCTTCAAAAGGTCGATGCCATTCGAAGTCTCCAAGATGCCGTCATAACTCCCATTGAAAGGTCGGTTCGGGAAACTTCTGAGCGATACGTCCGGGAGTTTCATGTGCCAGGAAACATGACCTTTGCTCAGGGCGAACAGGCCAGAGCAAGGCTCGTGTCTGCCCTCACTGCATTATATTTACTTTCACCAACGACTGGCACAAAGCCCGATAAATGGACTCCTCGGTTGCTAGTCCAAGCCCTCGATACATATATACGATCCTCTTTGCAGACGAGCATTACAACGTTGGCACGCTCGCTCGGTCAGCTTTCTAGTCTGGACAAAGCTCTTGCCGAAGTTACGACGAGATGCCAAACAATTGTAGCTTTGGAACATATCTTGGCTGGAATTAAACCACCTGAGCACCCATTGTTGGCTACTTCGGTGCAATCACATATACCGAATTTCTTGCGGCCGTGCCTAAGCCAGCTCGAAACAGGCTCGCTGGCATCCTACTTCTGGCGAACCATGGCTGGCAGCCTATCCACACGTGTACAGGACATTGTCACCCGTGGCGGTGTCGTTGCAAGAACACTCAAGGCTAACAAAAGTAATGTTGGCGATGCAATTCGACAGGCCGTGGGTCGAGGGTCTCAGCTTCCTGGATCGTTCGTGGGACCCAAGACCAAGGCCGAGCCGGACGTAAATTGGGATAGAGAGACAGCGGTCATGGTTGGCAGCGTAGTCAACAATCTGGGCAGATGATAAAAGGCAATAAATTTAAAAAGGTTAAATACATCATCTTCTTTCATTCCTTTAACGTTACCACGGATACATAGCCACTCTCCAATGCTACCAGCTACACCTTGATCGACATCATGGTGGGGCATTCAGCGAGATGCCAACCACTTCCACACCCCGCACTGCCTGCAGCCAACCCCTCCAACCCCTAACAAAGCCATTGATTCCCTCAAACACCTATTTGCATCATCCCTCAAAAGCATAATTTCGGTATTCATTCTTTAGCCTTATAATCATGCCTCCCAACCAAGGTCTAGTACACCTCAAAGAATATGACATCAAAGACAGCAATGTCGAGCTGATTGGTACCGACATTGACCACCAGGTCAAGTACAAGTCAGCCGCTGAGGAGCCCGCCTGGCAAGTCGTCGGCAAGGCACCCGGCCTATTCATCTGGCGTATCGAAAACTTTCAAGTCATCCCCTGGCCCAAAGACAAGTACGGCCAGTTTTACGACGGCGACAGCTTTATCGTCCTCCATTCCTATAAAGTCGGCAGCAAGGACGGCTCCGAGAAGCTAGGTCACGAAATCTTCTTCTGGCTCGGCAGCCACACCTCGCAGGACGAAGCCGGCACCGCCGCTTACAAGACTGTCGAGCTCGACGAGTTCCTCCACGGCGCCGCTTCGCAGCACCGCGAAGTGCAGTCGGCTCCCTCAGACGAGTTCCTGGCCCTTTTCCCGAAGCTTTCCATCCGCTCCGGCGGCGTCCGTTCCGGCTTTTATCACGTCGAAGAAGCGCCCAAGGAGGAGGTCACCACGCTCCTGCGTGTCTTCACCAATCCCGGCTCCAAGACATCTAACGGCGTCGTTGTTCTCGAGGTTGAGCCCACGTATCGCAGTCTCGACGATGGCGACGTATTCGTTCTCGACAAGGGCGACAAGATCTGGGTGTGGCAGGGCAAGAGCTGCAGTCCCATGGAGAAGGCGAAGGCCGCTCAGGTCGTGCACGACATGACGCTTGCCAAGCACGTCGATGTCGAAGTTGTCGCGCAGAGCGAATCTCGCTCCCGCCGTGTGATTGATCTTCTCGGCGGCGATACATCCACGCAGTTTGACGGCTTCAAGCAGGCTCGCCCGCTCGCCTCCGGCAACAAGGCCTCTGTCGCGGCCGGCCGCTCCAAGAAGCTCTTCAGGCTTAGTGATGCTTCTGGAAAGCTTTCATTCAACATGGTCAAGAGCGGCAGTGTTGCTGAGAGCGATTTGGATGGTAATGATGTTTTCCTTCTGGACAGCGGAAAGTCTGTCTGGGTGTGGGAGGGCCAGGGTGCTAGCCCTGCTGAGAAGGCCCAATGGCTACGAGTTGCGCAGGCGTATATTCGTGAGCTTGGTCAGTCTTCTGCAGACAGTCATCTCATTCCTTTGGCCAAGGTCAACCAGGGCAACGAAACCAAAGCTTTCCAGCAGGCCATCGCCGCCTAACTTCAAGTCGATCGCGAGTTGTCTTAGGTTTAAACAGGGAAAGGGTTCATCCATAGAATTGCATTGAATATACAAGTCCTCCGTACATCTGTCGTACATCCCCGTTCCATCTTTACCCTCAGCTAGTACAAGACACTCAGGGTTCCGGTGATGCCTTGTCACTGCCCTGCGGTACATCAACTATGGCTGATTTTGTCCATATGTGTTTCGCCCCCGTAACGTCCAAGCCTTCCACCGCGCCGCCCTTGATCGACACTGTCGGTTTCAGCGACCCGTCTGCCAACGCCACGACATGCGCAATGCGAGCTCCGCAGGTATCGCAGAAGAAGCACTGCATCGTGCCTCCAGTTTTCGACGGCCGCGTCCACATTTTCAACTTGGTCAGAGATTCGTCAGGTGGTGGCCAGGTACCCTCGGTGGGAAATATTGCTGAAATTCCGAATGCAGATGATGACTGCTTGCGACACTCTAGGCAGTGACAGAAGTATACCTCAAGCGGCTCAGGCTTGGAGGTTCGGAAATCAATGCTGCCGCATTGGCAGAGCACTCGCATATTCTCATTTGTATGAGCGCCCATTTTGGACAGAAGAAGTGTAGTGTAAATTAAGAAGAGTTATTTGGAAATGATGCGAGGTTCACGTTGAACCCGAGCTGAAAAGCACGGTACTTGACTGTTGTGGCGCTCAGCACCGTGAACTCGTACACTAGTGAGCGATCAGATTGCGGAGTAGTGTGATCCAATTGCGAGCCATGAGTATGGCGAGCTGTCAATATTCGCATAAGCTAATTGACATTGAACCACGCGGCACGTGTGGATGGCCGGCAGCGGTGCTAGACCGGCATGCCGCTCTGTGGAGCCCTCTAGATGACGTACGGCGACACATGCTTCTCGCGCCTCTTGTCACCGACACTGCTGATCCATCCGCCATTCGCAGCTCTCAACACCTCAAATCGACTGATTCCAGAGACGGAAAAGCTTCCATGGATCCTTTAATATCCTCCAGACCCGTCTCGTACGCGCGACGCGCCGGCAGAGCCGCTTCGTACCCTCTGCGCGGCATCTGGTACTTTAGCCGAACGAAGGAATTCTGGCCTCTATTCTTCGGCCGCCTGCTGCCGCTGTCGCTTATCTCGCTGGTCGTCTACTTCCTCTTATTCGCCTTTCTATTTCTTCCCCAATTCGCATTCCTGGCCATTTTCCATGGCTGGGGTGCTTGGGTGAATGCTATCGTTCTGACTCTAGGCGAGGGCCTGGTCATTATTCAGTGTTTCTTTGAGGGATTCTTTGTCGACGAATGCCGCGTCGACGTCTTTGACGTACGTTCCTTCTGCCACTTCGGTAGACTACACTAACACATACAGGCTACCTTGATCCAAAATTCGCTCGAAGACCTCGTCGCTCCCCACCGCGTCCTGTTCCCTGACGCGCCGAATGCCGTCAGAATGCTCGGCAAGCCGACGAGCCCCGCCATCTACACACCCTGGAGCATAGTTCAAATTGTCGAGCTTATCGTTTTCCTGCCTCTGAATCTTATCCCCTACGTTGGAACGCCGGCTTTCATCATGATCACCGGCACACGGCTCGGAAAGCTGGCCCACTACCGCTGGTTCCAGCTCCGCGGCTTGTCCAAGGAGGAGCAGAAGAAGGAGCTGAAGCGTCTCGCCTGGGAGAATGTATGGTTTGGAACCGTCGCCATGGTTTTGGAGCTGATTCCGATCCTGTCGTTCTTCTTCTTGCTGACGTCCTCGACTGGAGCTGCGCTTTGGACTGCCAAAATGGAGCATGAGGCACGACAACGCGATTTGGACGCGTCAGCGGATCCTAATGCGCCTCCTCCATACACGGATTCGATTGCGTAAATCGCCAACTCGGCATCAGCCGGGAGCATTTGAGAAAGTCGAGTCAATTGGGAGCAGGTCGACTTGCAAGCAGCCTGGAACTTGGCACGGCAAAACGGCACATGCAAGCTCGGACAAGCAAACGGGCTCAGTACTTACATCTGCCGTTGCCTGAGCCAGCAGAGGATCTGTTACAGGTGCTACCTATGTAGGCGGGGGCATTTTTCTACGTGCGGGGTTATTCACCAAAATCTGCAATTTGGTTTTCAATGTTCAGGATTTCGTTTGGCTGGCAGTTATGTATTTTCCATTTTAGGCGTCTTGAATATGAAAATGAATTTAATTCCATAGAACGAATAGTACCTTCGTATGGGCTTACGGCCGCATACCTGCAAACGCTGATGGCCATGGTCCGTGATCTTGCCAGCTGCCGCCAGCTGGCAGCCAAGAGGTCTCGCGAGCACTTGCCTGTTTCCCCCGTCCTGCTGGGCTTGCAAACGGAACTGCTTCTCTTCCACCCAACATCCTGAAGTCCAACTTTTTCTCTCGTTTTTACCTTCATACTCACCGTTCGTTCTTTTTACACTCTGTACGCTACAGTTTTGGGGGTTGCTCCGTTCGTTTCTTGTAGGTTTTACACTCTACCGTCACTTCTCCATCTAACCGCTGTTCTTAGCAATAGCACCCTTCGTTTACCCTATTTGGTCTCGTCAACACCAACTTGGTTATTGTCAATGATTTCTCTCGCCGTCAAGGGCCCGTTCCTGGGCTGGCTGGTTGCCGGCTTGGCATCTGGCTCGCCTGATTACTCGTAAGTAGCTTGCAACATGGTCAAAAGCTCTCCACTGACAGTCTTGGAAGGGATACTTATTCGGGTTCGGTCGCCAATGGTCAGCCTGCTACACTCTCGAGCTCCGCAGCCAACGTGTGCAAAGCCGAGTCTACCAAGACTGTCTTTGTCACTCTGAGCTCTGTCAGCAAACAGTCAACTGTCTCGATTCCGTCCGGAGCAAACGTGGAAACAACTACAATCATTGTCTCTCCTGTCCAATCGCATGACAAGACTGATGCAAGTGCTGACGCGGTGTCAACTGATTCTACTGCGGCTAGTCAGACCACGGCACTCTCGGACTCCTCCAAGGCTGCCCAGCCTACATCTGATATCTCGTCTATGGAATACTCCACTGTCTCTCGCACCATTCTGTCTACCCGCACCATCACTCTCACTGTCGCACCCGGATCCAGAGGCCGCACTTCAACTGCGAGTGATATTTCATCAGACTTCAAGGGCACTACAACCAGCGTTGCTGCTAGTCACTCGCCTTCTGATATCGCAACGTGCATCACTCATACTGTTGTTGGTCCAGATGGTCGTACTACTGTGGTTAAATCGATCATCATCACAGATCAGGCTGCAACTTCAGCATCAGATGTTTTGGGGTCTGCAATTCCAGCCAATTCCGCACAAGCTACTGCACCTGGCCTTCCTGTTCCCACCTCTGGCGGCAGCTTAACTTCAGGCTTGCCCGTTCACACCAGCTTCACTGCCATTGGGCCTGACGGATCCCCAACTATCATTGATACGACATGGATCATTCCTGTTCCCCCTACCTCCGTCATTTCTGGGCTCAACCCGCTCCCCACAGCAGTTGTTTCTTCTGGACGACTTGTTTCTGGCCTTCCTTCAAACGCCGTCTCTGAAGCTACAACCGAGAGTCCGATCACATCTTTCGCGGGCACCCCAACCTGCACCACTATCACCGTTATCGGAACGGATATGCGTCCCACTGTTACAGAGGTGACAATCATCGCACCCACAGGTGCTCCAGCTTCTGCAACACTCGTTCCTGCTCCCCCCTCGTTTGTGGCTCCAGCTTCCATAACAAACCTCGCTAGTCAGCCACCTATTACAAGCAACAGCGTAGTTACCACGATTACATGGAAAGTTATTGGTGCAGATGGCACCGTCTCCGCCATAACCCAGACTATCACCGCTCCGTCGGGCTCCATTGTCGAAGGAATTCCTACTTCCCTTCCTGCAGCTGTTACTGCCAATCTCCCACAGCCTGCTGCGACACGGTCGTCTGGTGCAGTTCCAGTGCTGACACCGTATGGCACTTCTACTGCCGTTCAACAGATCCCATCAAGTGTCATTTCTCTTGTTTCGGGACTGGGCTCAAGGCCAACTTTTGTCACCGTTCCGGCCGCCTCCGGAGTTTCTCTCGTCAACACAGATGAGCCGCCGGCATACAGTCTTGACCCTGCCTTGCCAACTTCCTATGGAACTCCACTTGGCGAGACTACCACTGGGGCCTCTCCAATTCCGTATGGAACAAGTTCTTCCGATGATGGTTGGATTTCTTCTATTCTCTACGGCTCTTTGCCAGTCCCCACACCTCCTGTTACTCCGTTGCCCGAAACACCTATTCCTATTACTCCCTTGCCCGAAACTCCTGTGCCTACACCAGAGCCTTCACCAATTCCTGCCACGCCTATCACTCCAGAGGTAGTCACAACGCTCATCACCAGCACTTGGACCAATATCATCCCTGAGCAGACAACTACACATGTGATTAAGTTTCCTCTTACCACAATGGCAACTATCACGATTTCGCGTGGGCCAGCACTACGCGAAAGACTCTTGAGAAGACAGAGGTATGACACGAGACGTCGTTTTCGAAATCCTAAGATCATTGGCTGACCATCATAGCTCTGTTGAAACTTTGTTTCCCTTTTCTAACTCGAGCACCACGCCTTCCCCTTTCACGGAAAATACGTCTCTGGGTTCCAGTCTTTCATCACAACTGGTAACTACTGGCATCACTCCCACGCCACACACAAGCGTTATCCCAACAAGCACAATCCCATTCATTACAACCCCTATGGGCTCTGCGAACACTTCTACAATTGCACCTGTGCCATCTCCCACTGTTTGTGCTGTGGGTGGAGATAAAGTTGGCAACTTGACGGTCAACGTGAGTAATAATCGGCCGTTTGCAAAAAACTCATACTAACCACAACAGTTTGATAATCTGCTTCCTGGTCCTCTACTGAATCCAGCTAGCGATTTGTGGTTCTCGGAGGGTTTCCTCGTTGCACCCCCTTCGTCGCCACCGTCGGATGCCTACCTTCCATCATCAGGTAACCAGCTGGTCGAGTTTCTGCCCCCGGCGCTCGTTCCCAACGTTCCTTTCGATGGATCTGGCGATACGGCGGAAATTAGCGTTGGTCCAAACGAAATCTCTCCTTGCTTCCGCTTCACCTTTTACGGCGCCAGCCTTGGCTGTGCTGCTGAGGGAGTCGAGCAGTGGTGTGAATTTGAGTTCTCCGCGTACACTTACAATGAGACATTGGGCTCCGAGGCTTCACTCGCCTGGTCTGAGACAAAACGTGTCCCTGCTTGCCCCAACTTTCCTCGTGGACCATGTCCCCTTACTCCAGTCCAGCTTGACGGCTACAACAATATCGCTTCCATTCTTGTCACGGTCCGTGTTGGACTTGAGCTACGAGCGTGGTGGGGAGACGACTTCCAAGTGGGTTGGACCGACAATACCTGTGAAGCAGCATCCTGCCGCAGCAACGCCATTTCCCGTCGGGCTAAGCGAGAGGTTTTCAAAAGGGCATCTCACAGAGGTGTCTGGCAGTGGACCCCAAATGGCCCCAAGAAGCTTGACGATGACTACGTTTGGTCTTCTTTCGAATAATACAACCCTGTCGGGATATCTACAATTCATGTTGACGAGTTGCTGCAAGATAATGTTGCTGTATTTGCCTTGATTTCTTGGAGGGTGGTGTTGTAACTAATTTATGACCGGTGCCTGGCACGGATGATGGAGCATAGCTCATTCTTATACCTATCGGGATATTTAATTCTGGCCTGGCAAGCCCCATCTAATGTACGACGCCTCTACATCATTAAATAAACTCGTCAATTCCGAAACGTTCAATTTCCATTCGAATGCATGAAACCATGAAATGCGCCTATCTATGCAAATTTTTCCATGAAACAGGAGATCATGCAGAACCCTTTATATTCTACTCGTCCATCCGAGTCCTTTGCTACGCATCCTCGCCAATTTTGCAGCAACCAAAAAACAACACCCAAAAGCGATTGAACTGCCTGCGAATGCTTTGGCACCGGTATACCCAGCAGGGCTGGCAATAATGGCGCCAGCTATGGGCGGTCCTGTGAGAACAGCGAAGCTGACTATGGTGAATACCATGCCCATGCGCACACCGAGCTTACGCAGATCGGTAGTGAGGAATGAGAGGGCTGCGGGAAAGAGACTCTGGATACCAGCGCCGACGATGCCATAGATGACGACCCAGGCGTAGAGGCCGGCTGGGCTGTCGATGGCGATGAAGCAGTAGACGAGAATGGACGCAATGATGGACGTCGGGATGAAGACGTTGACAGCGCCGATGCGATCAGCGATAAAGTTGGGAACAATACGACCAACAATACCGACGCCATTGAGGATGAGAAGCAGGTTGAGCGAGTCCGGATACGAGAGCGGCGGGTTTAGCGCGTCGCGGGAGTAGGCAGAGACGTAGAAGAAGGCAAAGTAGACGCCCCAGAAGTTCTACATCAGTTAGCATGAAATGGATATATTGTCCTCTTGGCCGCGACTTACAAAGAAAGCGGCGGCGGCGTAAAAGGAGTACTCTAGCTCTTTGAACGCCTGCCACTCGACCACAGGCCCCGTCTTGCGCGGCCGGATGCGGGTGCGCACGCCGAGGTTCGCGACGGCGATGACGGCAATCTGTACGAAACCGATCGCGCGCACCGTCCAGGGAAAGCCGACTTTCGGCAGCAGCTGGCGGACCATGCTGGGGAAGACGAGGCCGCCCGTGGCGGAGCCGCAGGCGGCGATGCCGACGGCGAGGGCGCGGTTGCGGTGGAAGTAGGTGGAGAGAACGGCGAGGGTCGGGCAGAAGAGGCAGCCATGGGCGACGCCGATGCAGACGCCCTGCGCGAGCAGGAACTGCACGTACGTGGTGCACTGCGCGGTGGCGAAGATGCCGAGCGCGAGGAGCACGGTGCCGGTGAGGAAGACGGCGCGGAAGTGGCCGGCGTCGGTGAGGCGGCCGGTGACGGTGCCGACGAAGAAGAGCAGAAAGACGTTGAGGGAGCCGATCCAGGAGATTTCGCTGGGGGAGCGGTCGAGGAGCGTGGTGTAGTAGGCTTGGAAAGTGCCAAATGAGTTGGCCCAGCCCCTGGGTGTGCTTTGTTAGTGGAATGATTGTTGATAGAGGTGAGCTTGCTGGTGGTGTCTTACCAGGTGGTGAAGATGACTAAATGGGCAATGAGGCCTTGAAGCGGGAAGTGAGCGTCAGTTAAGCGTAGATGGGTGCTGGCTTATGAGGAGAGAGGAGGCACTTACACTGCGTCCATGCGAGAAAGCCGCCGTCCGGAGGCGGGCCGGGATCGACGCTCGATTTCGAAGTGATCCGGCTGAGCACCCTGCCCACGACGCCACCAGCCGCTGCAGCATCTGCTCTGTCATCATGATCGCTGCCGCTGTCGTCTTCGAGCTCCGCAGCCTCAAAGCGGCCTTGGACCTCCGCGCCGCCGGCGTGGGAGCTGATACGCGAGCATGCGGGTGCGAGTGCGTCCTGCCCGGCCGCCCATCCCTGGCAGTCCTTTTCACCGTCAAATGCCAGGCATGCATTGTCGTCTGTGGTGATGTGATCAGGATGTCGACTGCTGGGGCGGGCTTTTTCAAGGTCGACCTGGTGGTCACTGGTGGACGAGGACGTCATGGTGAACGGCGGAATCTGTGATGTAGAGCTCCGGTAATTGCAAAAGTTCGGGGTTCAGTGTGTTTTGTCCCTGAATTCGCAGCGCATTGGCTTGAGTGCGGTATGCAGTGCTGCGTGATTGGTACTCTGTTGTTCCGATGAGCAGGACAGTTCGGGGCCGGCTTTCGCTCCGCTGTGGCTTGATGCGAGTCCGGACCACAAAGAAAACGAATCGAGCTTGGAAGCACTAGACAAGACGTGTTTCTCTAAGAATATAAGAACGGGCAGGTTGTGGGGAATTATGTATATGCTTTTATTTTGGAAGGAGTGATGTCTGCCAGAATGGCCAAGGGCTGTCCGGTGTGCGACAACGGACTAGAAAGATGTCAGGGAAAGGCGTACATGAACTTTTTTAAGGGTTAGCCTTTCGGAGAGGGTCCGGCAATTAGCGCCGGGGATGGGACGCCGCAGCTTGTGTCCTCTCTCTGTGCATTTATAATCAATCGGCCTTGACAGCTGGCGCTATATGCGGGGTAGCTATATAGCGGCAAGGATAACAAGCAGACTGTGTGGCTCGCCTGCAGCGGTCTTTGGGTAAAATCTATGTTGACCCGCGGGCTCTTGATATCGTTGGAATGACATGAATCTGAAGGTTTATGGGAAACGGATCTAGCGCTGGACGGGGTTTAAGTGGCGCCCCGGCGCCCGCATCTGCGACTTCGGCGCGGCCAGTCACGGCAGAGTGAAAGCGTAGTTTGTATGATTCAAAAAAAAATTGTTATTGAAGATGAGAGGTCTCTCATTTGTGGCGTTATGCGGACCTGTATGTATTCAAAGTCGTGTGTCAATGATATTTCGAGTACAAAAAAGGGAAGGAAGAAGAAAATACTACTGAATCGATCCAAGAAGCAGCAGGCAATCTATAAGTGGAAAAGAAAGGGAAGAATATCTCCCGTGGAAACTCCGAAACAAAAGCAGCGCACTCGCCCGTATGTCCAATCGCCGCAGTGAATATGCTCAATTTTATTTTGTAAAAAGTGACCAAGATGTCCTTGACATCATCCAATCCGAAATGTCCAAAATATTACATGACAATCTGTATATAACATGTTAGCGGATGAGTCTGATATTTGTCCAGAAAAGAACTTACGCAATCGCCTTCGTTTTTGCCCTGGGGAATGCCCATGTCCTCAAATGTGGCCGGGCCCTTGCTGGGTTTCGCCGCAGGCGGCTTTTCAGCCTTGGGCGGCGGCGGCCTGGATCCCGACGGTCCGGACGGCGGCGCCGTGCCTACTCGGCCATGGAGCGGCGCACCGGGGCTGGGCGCGCGACCGTGGCGCCCCGAGTCCGGCGTGCCGAGTCCCGTGGACGCGCGCGACTGGCGGGGGTCCTGGGGCGGCAGCGAGCCGTACCGGTCCGGACGGCCGGTGCTGCCGACGGCGGCCATGGGGACGCGCGGTGGGTATGCCTGTTGCGGCTTGTGTTGCGGTGGCAGCGGGCCGCTGTGCTGCGGCGGTGGCGGACCGTTGTGCTGCGGCGGCAGCGGGCCGTCGTGCTGCCGCGAGCTGGTACGGGAGCCGTAGTCGTAAGCGGGCTGGGAGCCGGCAGGGGGGATGCCACCGTACGATTGGCGAGGGGGCTTGTGCAGCGTGCTCGGAGGCGACGTCTCGCTGCCGTGCGGTTGTGTCGTGGCGGGTCGCTGGTAGCTCATATCAGCTGGGTGGCTACCAGCGACAGGAGCTCGGTAGCCACCAGGACCCGGGGCTGGTTGTCCGTGGCTGCCGGCATACAGGTTGCTGCTAGACTGGCTATTTGGCACGGCTCCATTGCTGGGCGTGCGGATACCAAAGGCGCTCATCGGGCGGTCGGCCTGAGGGCCGAGTCCTTGCGAAGGATAGATATGCTGTCCCGCAGGCTCGTCTTCGGGATATGGTACGGTAGACTTGGGTCGGTTCACGTTGAGAGGTGCCGGTCGCTCGTCAACGGGATACGGCGCAGCAGAGTGCGGACGGTCAGGCTGAGAATCCAGGCGCAGGTTAAAGGCAGGCGCGGTGTCCATGCCGCCAACAACAGAAGCGCGCGAGGGATCGGGAAAGTCGACGTGGTCGGACACAATGGTGGGTCTGATACCAGGCGATGGCATGGGAGAGACCCCGTTGGATCGCTTGCCGCTGGCGTCGCCCTCATTCAAAGTAGGGAGGTGCTGTTGTTGCTGATGAGCTTGAGCGAAGCGCTCTGGTCGCTTTCCGCGCATGGAGCCGTGTTGGGACTTGATTCTGGTGAGCGTCGTCGTTTCGTGGTCCGTCTTGGACAGGGTCTTATCCTGGTCGAGCGATTCCAGTCGACCAGTGGCATCTGTGTTGCCGTGCTCGGCGGCGAGCTCATACCATTTCTTCGCTTCGGAAAGGCTCTTGTTGACGTGGATACCAATCTCGTAGTAGTAGCCCATGGCAAACTCTCCGGTTGGGAGCTTAGCGGCTGCCGCTTCTTGCGCATATTTGTAGGCAAGCTCTTCGTTCTTCTTGAAGGTACCCTCGTAGCCAAAAAGAAACCAGCGACTAACGCCAAGAGCGGCTTCGGGAATGCCCTGCTTGGCAGCCAGGCCATAGTAGTGTATCGAGTAAGCAGGCTTGAATTCGCACCCAAACTGGCAGAGCTCGTAAGCCTGGCCCATCTTCAACTGCGCCTTGGCAAATCCCTGGTACGCTGCTTTTTCGACATACATCCTGGCCATCTCCATGTTGTTCGGAAGCAGGCCATCGGGGAGCGAAATGTCAGGCAAGTCGCGACCAATGAGCATGCCAAAAACGTAGGCACCTTGGGGCGCATCTTCGTCTGAGCTCTCGGCTGCCAGGCGAATGCGCTCAAGACCACCAGCATAGTCCTTAGACTCGCCATGCTGGCCGAGGAGGCTCATCATACCCATTCGATACAGCGCGGCGGAGTCTTTCAGGCTCATACCCTTGTAGTAATGCTCCTTAGCCTTGGAAATTTCGTTGGACTGCTCGTAGAGCATACCAATACGGTAGTCGGATCGAGCGTGGCCGAGGCCCGACGCGCGGGTGTAGCCGTTGTACGCCTCTCGCTTGTCTAGTCTGTTGCCAAACTTTCCAAATTCCAGCCACTTGGAGCGCATGTACAGGGCGTCGGGGTGCTCCTGGTCAGCGAGGTACTCGATGACGTTGATGGCGTCGACGCGGAGCTCGTGCTCGGTGCGCGGGGTAGAGGGGCGAGGCTTGCCGCCATTGTCGCGGGCGGCGGCGTCGACGGATATTTCGACCCAGTTGAGCACGTCGCGAGCCCAGCTTATTTGCATGGCGACGTTTTGGGAGTGAAGGACATGCTTGCGGGAGCTCCAGAGGATCTCTTCCTTGGCGTCATCGCCAGGCGGGATATTGTCGCCCACCACTTTCGGAAACGGCGAAAAGGACGGGGCGCCGTCGAGAGATATCGAGTCTAGTCGGTCGGAGAGCGAATCGTCCTTGTGGTAGGCGCTAGCATATGGTTGAGCCGTGCTAGCTCTTTTGCTATCGTGCGAAGTGGCGTGAGCGGCGTAGGAGGGCTGGGAATATGTCGAGGGCTCGCTGCCGTGGAGCTGGGAGGGTTCACTGTCTTGTCGCGCGGGGACATCGCCGCCTTCGAGCTCCATTCGCTGGAGGTCGTCCTGCATGGTCTGCGGCACCTGGGGGGTGACCCTGTTAAAAGCGCAAGATGTTAGTGTCAGTTTGCCTTGTGAAGCAGCGCTCTGAGCGATGGCGACGCTGAGCGCGCATCCTGTGTGGCGCGAAACGTACCTCTGGGGCGAGGGTGCTACGACTTCTGGCATGTAGTAGTCATCGAACCCGCCAGGCACAAAGGTTGCACCGAGTTCGGGAGCCATTTCGTCGGCAGGAGCTGTGTTGACTATTGGTCGGAGAATGTGAGCAAGCGAGCGAGTAAACAAGCAGCGGCAGAAGGCGGAAGACGGCGCGAGTCGTCTCTCTCAACTGGCAGCGACGCGGGGGTTGTTGTTTGGCCAGGATCAGGCAATGATGGCTAGAGGCTCAGCGGCAGCCTGGTTTGCTTGGGCGTCAGCTTTGCGAGCCGTGGGGGGCAGTGGCAGAAGCAGTAGCAGCAGCAGCAGGCAAACAAGCAGCAAGAAAGCTTTAGATCCGGCTGCGCCGAGTTTCTCGCAGCAGCGGGTTTTTGTCCTGGCTCTTGAGAGGCGGGGAGGTTGGAGAGGGGAAGCGAGCAGAGCTATCGCGGCGGTGGCGGCGGCGGCGGCGGAAGTGCAGCCAAAATGCGGGCAAGCAAGCCGAAAGGTGTAGTTCGAGGCTCAGGCTTTCCGGGCCTAACGCCTAGCAATAGCACCAGAGTGTGGGTGGTACGTGTATGGTCTGCGTCTCGGACTCGTAGCGAATGTCTTTTCCCTTCGTGGGGCCGGCCGTAATTGTTAGCTCCACGTGTAGGCGGAGCAGACCAAATGACAGTAATTCGAATTTCGCAGTAACGCGGGAACTCGGTGAGGAAGAAATCAAAAGTTCTTTGGCTGGAGAGAGTGCCGATAAGACGAAAGACGGTCGAGCTGTTGTCGTGGCTGCTCCGGATTCCTTTGTCCCGTTCTCTGTTCGTTCACGCCAAGATGTGGAACCGACGAGCTTCTTGAAGAAATACAAAAGAGTGGCAGTAATAGTGGCGACTCGGCCGCTACTCAAGAGTAATCCTGTCTATTTTTAGGGGCTGACCGACTACCACTGTAAGAGGGAATAGTGTCTCGTCGGGCTGTGTGGTTGGTGTGTGTGCTGCTCAATGCCTGCCGCCCCTAGCCTGGAATACATTCGTCATGACTGTGGCAATGCACTCAATCCCCTCATGTGGCTGGCGCATAAGCCGAATGAACCTTTAAATCATTCGTGCATGCGTGTGCCGCCCAAATAGAGAAAAGTCTTGACATCATCCCGCTTGTATGCATGGATCGGTTCGGGGATTCGTCGTGTAAAAGCGCAGTGGAAAACGAAAAGCAGGTAGACGCAGGAAATGGAGTATACTCACTGGCTAGTTTGGGCCTATAATGGACAGAGCCGGCGACATTCTGCATCGTGTCGGCCATCTTCAATGATAAGCAGCGCACGTCTTTGTCGCGGTCCAATATCCGTGGTTATGCTGCTATAACAACAGGCTGCGCGAGGCTGCTGGCGTCGCTGCACTATGCGGATGGAGCGATAGTGTCGCGCAGGGTTCCTTAACACGGCAATGCGTTGAAGTATGTTGTTGTTAATTTCAGTTCTTCTTCAACTTCGACAAAAGAAGAAGTAAGAACCTACTATTTTCAAAACGAGGCAATGTGCCAGGTATTTATCGTAGCATAGTGCCACAGACTTCAACCCCCACCAGGCCAAGTACATTCACTCGCTTCCTCGCATGTCCTTTTCTCCCGAGTATACCAGTTCCCGTCTGGCTCGTTTCACAACGTCAGCCATGCTATTTAGGCCTAGCCGGCGCATTTCTGAGTGTGGATTAATTTCAGCCCATTTGGCGCAAAGCCGCCTTATGGGCACACGGGAGACCCTGCAGCCCACCACCTGCCGGCCCCGTGATGTGCTGAGGAATGAATGTCCAGGTCGCATGCGCATGTCTCTCTGCTCCTGACCCGCGTGAGCCGGCACGGATGCCCTGATAATGTCCACCTTTTTCCTTCTTCTTTGCCTTTTTTTTAGGGCAGGGAATCAAAAAGGCAAGCCCGTCATGGTAACCTTTGGCTTCCGCTGTGTCATACATCTCTCAGTCGAAATTCCATTCTCATCTTAATTCTGGCGCAAAGAGCTGGCTAGCCTGTCGCAGTGGTTGTCTTACGCTCTCCATCTCTTTATTACCGCTATTGCCTTTTCTGTCCTGTTCCCAGCCTGTTAGCGCGACCAGTGGACCAAGAATGCCTCGCCTCGCTGCCCAATCCGCCTACCGCTGGGACGTGGCGCCAGCCGAGGCTTACAGCTCTCCATCATTTCGGCCGTGTTAATTTCGCTTCTAATACGGAAGATACGTGCTGCGACAGCCTCGGACGCCGTTTATTCGATGCTAGCTTCAGCTCCCTACACTACCTACCCATGCGAGCTCTGGAGCTGTCGTGAGCCCATATATTTCGCGACCATGCCAGTCAAGGGTCGGCAACGAGCAAATGACATCCTCCATCGCAAATACGTAGAGGTTCAAAAGTTGGGTATTTCATTGGAGACTATAGTGAAATAGTCAAGAGTCTTGAGCGCCTGTGTTCATTGTTTCTTGCAGCGGTGGCAAGTATTATTGGCCGAGGACTGATACAATTGGCCACCGTGGTGAGGGTGCGAACGCAGGCTGGAAATGGTCATCACATCGATGCCCTGCAGTAAAGCTCGGCAACCAATGCGAAAGCCGTATTGGACGCTCATTTTACGTTGGCATACTCCTGGGTTATAGCCGTCACACGACATCTGTACCTGCTACTTCGATCTGGCCATTGATATCCTTGTTAGTGGGGTGTCGTGCATCTTCTAGTATCGGCGCTACAATCACTTTTGCTCTCAAGGTGCGGGCTGAACTGTATAGCATCATGGTTTCTAAATTCACCGAGTGAAGGTTAAGTGCCTTTAAAAACTGATGAACCAGTGGCTCTCGCCTTCTATTCTTGTTCTTTTATGTTCGCCGCTTGCCTCAATTTCCACAGAATGCCGTTTAAAGCTGCCCGCCTTCCTGCCATTCCTGGCAACTAGATGTAGCCGTGTGAAGGCCCAACAGCCATAAACCTCTTCGAAAATTGCTGATGGGGCATTAGAGAAACGAATAAATAAAATAAAAAGAGCAAATGAAAGCACAGAAACAACTCGGCTAATAAACGCAATTAGAGGATGGTATTGCCCTCGATATCGGGTAAGCTACCGATGCTTACATAATACTACAGACCAAGCCTCGCGTCACCAACTGTCAGCCTGGCCTCTGACTTGTCTGCACGCAGCAAGCGCCATCGAATCCCACCGTACCTCAACCACCAAACGACCCTTTTCAACCCGCCAATCCGCCATCACCACCACCAACGCCCGTTTCCTTCATCGTACGCGCCTCCTCCCCGCGACTGTTATAAGCATACACACACAAAACTCTGCACAACTATGGCGGAACGAGCTCTCACGCAGGTGCTCGGCCAGCTCAAGCACTCGCCGTCGATGAGCTACGACGAGGCCAACAAGCTCCTCTCCAAGGCTAAGCTCGCGCTGCTGCGCCTCAACGCCCTCACGCCGTCGTCTGACCTCCCGCCGGCCCTCCTCGCCGTCGCCCGCGAGACGTACGAGCAGGGCGCGCTCTTCGCCATCCGCGCCCGCAACCCCGAGGCCTTCACCCGCTACGTCCAGCAGCTGCAGCCCTTCTACGAGCTGCCGTCCGCCCGCCTCCCGCCCAACCTGCCCGAGCGCAACAAGGTCACCGGCCTCGGCCTGCTGCTGCTCCTCACCCAAGGCCGCTACGCGGAGTTCCACTCGGAGCTCGAGAGCCTCGCCAACCGGGACGGTGGCGGCGCCGCCGCCGACGTCGAGGGCGACCGCTACCTGGGTTACCCGATTCGTCTTGAGCGCTGGCTCATGGAGGGCAGCTACGACCGCGTGTGGAAGGCCATGAAGAGCAGTGAGGTGCCGTGCGATGAATACAGCGTCTTCTCTGAGGTATGTTTTGATTGGTGTTGAATCGTCTATTGAGACAAACAGTTAGTGCTAACGTTGTTTTGTAAGATTCTAAAAAACCAGATCCGCTCCGAGATTGCCAGCAGCAGCGAGCGCGCATACCCCAGCCTCCCCATAAGCTCGACCAAGTCCCTCCTCTTCCTCGACTCCGAGGGCGAGGTCATTCAGTTTGCCCAGCACCGCGGCTGGATCGTCCGCGACGGCCACATCTACTTCCCCGACGAGGCGGCCGACGGCGGCGACGAGGCAGCGCAGAATAAGGAGATGAGCCAGATGGTCATCGAAAACACGCTGGGTTACGCCAGGGAGCTGGAGACTATAGTGTAAACATAGGGCTCGTAAGCAGTGTTAGGCATTTACACGATTACATGTACTACTACTACTCTTGCGCGCAAAAAAAAAAAAAAACCTAAACAAAAAAACAAACAATACCTTCACATATAACACTGTTCACTGCCTTGCATCGTGTTAACTAAAAACAACTTTTTTCATGCCTTCACTATCTAAAAGCTAGGCCATCGAATTTTTTTGACATGTCACGTTCCCCAGCTTTCAAGCATGAGGTCCACCCAGCAGCTGATCATCTCCGTTGCGTCATAACCGAATTATCTTTAACCCGTCCTCAAAGCAGTTCCCGCCATCTATATATCTATGCAAATAGTCGAAGCCCGCTTCCATGCTTGCCAATCTCACAAACCTCGCACACCTTGCACACCGTGCCCTTGTACTTGGAGTGGTACTTGGATCCGTCAAAGGCGCACTCCTCATATGACGTGCCGCTGTAGATGGGAGTAAAGCTGGCGGCGCAAATCTCAAACTCGGCAAACTGATCAAACTCGATATCAATTGCGTCATTGGGGTTGCGCTCGCATGCTGCCTTCGCCTTCTTAGCCTGTTTTATGTTAGTATGATTTCGCCTCCAATGTATTTCTTTTAATGATTGTACATACCGTCTCTACAATCTTGCTGGCGCCGCCATTGGCAATAATGCGGTTGGCAAAGCTGAGAGCGCTATTGTAGTTCTTGTTTTTGCTTGCCAGCTGCATTGCGCTGAGGAGGGCCAGTTGTCTGTGAGGTACCTCGATCTTTGGTATCGTGAAGTAGGCCGAAAGTTCCAAGCTTCGCTGGAGTTTCTCAGGGTCCGCCGCTACGACGTCAGGGGTGCCTAATTGTCTTCTTGCAAGCTCAATGCTCATGGCAACAGCGTATTCGCTGGCAGAGGTAATAAGCTTCTTGGCCTCAGCAACCTCGCCCTCGCTTGATACAGCGTTGATGAGGATTGTGTGCAGGATGCCCTTGAAGATCTTGGCACCATCATCCAGTTTGTTGGCCTTCATGGAATCGTAGCCGCGCTGCAATTCATTGGCAGCGAGGTATTCCAGATCCCGAGGAACAATAGGGAGTACCTGGCGAAGATCGCTCTCATCAACTGTGCGGCGCACATAGTTTACGAGAGGAGGCAGGCCAGGCGATGCCGGCAGGAAAGTCCGGGAAGCCTTGTAGACTTCCAAGAAACGAGGCTTCAGCGCAGCGAAACTGACAGCGCCAACCTGGCGGTTGAGAAGCTGCATAGCAGTTTCAAACGAGCCACCAGCGATATGGTCTACGGCAATGGGAGAATTGCGAGCCCACAGATCAGCTTCGCTGCTGCCAGCACCACCAGCATCAGCAGTGTCGACATTGACAAAGTCGCTGTCGGCCTCAGGCAGGTCTTCGTCGCCCATATCCCAGCCGGCGGCGTCTTCGTCGTCGTCATCAGCCAGGGCAGCTCCGCGGCCCGTCGCAGTGACGTCTTCCATAGCGTCGTCATAACCAGCCGCGGTATCCGGGTTGTCTTCAAGGGAAAGACCCTCCACTTGACCCAGGAGGGCCTTCTCGAAGAAGGACACAGATGTAGCCTTGGTAGGCCAGTTTTGCTTGTAGGTCGGTACAACAGGCTTAGGAGAAGCAAAAGGTTCACCGAGAGTAGGCATGGTGAGTTGGTCTTCAGTGACGCCAGTGGCCTCCAGGATAGCCTGGCATTCATCATCCAAGCCGTGGGACTTGGCGGTCATATACGCCAGCGGGTCTGTTAGATTTGTTAGTAATAGCACAAAGGTAGCTTAAAGAAAAACACGTACAAAGATCGATTTCTTTGAACATCTGGATACGGTCCTCAACTTCGCCCAGGTAAAGGGCGTTATGGAAACGAGCAGTGAAGTCGCCGCGGTGCTCAGCAATCTTGGCCATACGTGCAAGCTTCGAGTGGTCACCGGTAGCCAGGTAGAGGAACGACAGCTTGTCGAACTGCTTCAGTTTTTGGTAGCACATTTCGACAACCTGGTGGTTACCGTGGGCCAGGGCCTCAATACCGAGTCTGTTCCAGAATTTGGGCTTGTCAAGCTCCTTGGCCATTTCTACAGCAACGTCCAAGTTACCACACTCGATAGCGAGGTCGAATCTTGTCGTGGGGTCCTGGACGAACTGCAGAGCAATATCGGGATAGCCCTTCTTTTGCAGATATGAAATGATGGATTGGCCAACAAGGCTTGAAGTGCGAATAATGTGAAGCATCTCCTCGTAGTTGCGCTTGACGAGCGCAAGTTTGAATCGGTACTCTGTCGGGTCGATTTGGAGGATGCGGGGCTTCGCGGACCTATCCAGGCAGTAAACATTGCGTCCCTTGACCCGGACAAGGTACACGGTCTGGTCCAGAGTCCTGACAATGCCGTTGTCGCCGTTGAGAAGGGTGTACTTGACGTGGTTCAGCGTGGAGTACAGCAGAACACCAGCATCATCCCAGGTAGCGCTCTTGATTCGGATGGTCTCGTGGAGCGTGCTCACTTGCTCGAGCGTCTTGGTGACAATGGTGACGTTGTGCTTGCTAAGAAGCGCTGCGTATAGACCATCGTTGGACCAGACCACGTACTTGACGCCATTGACAGAGAGCTCGGCCGAGCTCTTCTTTTGTTGGATGTCGTAGAGATGAACGGCAGTGGCGGTAATGATGAGCAAGTTACCTGTGCCACCAAAGTAAATATCGGTGGTGCCGGGGGGTGCCTTGAAAGAGCGTGTCGTGTTGTTGGACAAGTCCTTGATATCGATCGTCTGAGTGGAGATATTGAGAACAGCGAATCTGTTTCTGGCCACGAAGATAGCAGAGTTGCCAGGACCACGCTTGGATTCGGTAGGCTCAACGTTGCCGCTGCCCTCCTTTGGCAGGTTGACAAGCTCGTAAGAACCGTCGTCAGCAGGGGTCGTCACTAGAACTGATCTCTCGGCGGGATTGTATGACAGTGTCCGAGGCGCAACCCAGGCGCTGCCCAGCTTCTTCAAAGAGAGAAGAGCTGGGCTTTCGATGTTCTTCTGGAAATCATATGACTTGACAAGCTTCTCCTTGCTGAGGAAAAAGAGGGTGTTCTGGTTAACGGCAGAGGCAGGTCGTTCACGCTCCAGCTTGAACACCATGACACCATTGTCGTGACCGGCAGCAAACAGGTTGATTTCCGGGTGCGCAGCGATGACCCAGAACCTGTCATTCTCGCGCTTGAAGGTTTGGACCGCAGTTCTCTTGTTCAGATCCCAAACACGGATAGTCTTATCACCACCAGTCGAGAGAATCAGATCTTGGTGAGGATGGAAAAGACATCCCTCAGCGTTCTGGAAGTGTCCACGGCAAGTATCCACCTCCCAAGCCTTGGTTTCGCTCATGCGCCACAGTTTCACCAGGCGATCGTCACCAGCGGAGACAATCAAGGGCATATGAGGGTGGAAGGCAACCCAGTTGACACCGCGATCGTGACCTTCTAGCACAAACTTGACAACAGCGTCCGTATTTCCGAACATGTCAGTTTGGTTTTGGTTCGATCGAGCAACCTGGTCCTCGAAGCTCATAGATGTCGGGGCAGAGTGTTTCTTTCGGAGTCCGGAAATGTCCCACACGCGGACGGTTTGATCGAGGGAGGCAGATACGACGAGGTCTTCTTTCGGGTGGAATTGAGCGCACATGGTGTAGTGGTTGTGCCCAGTCATGGTGCAAACTATTCAGAGCGGTTAGTCTCGCCTCAGAATCCAACTGTCAATGGTGTTTCGTACTCAGCGAGCGATTCTGCCAGTTCCAAATTCGAATTGTCTGATCGTCCGAGGAAGAAATAATCCAAGGAAGCTCATGGTGGAAGAAAACGGTACGAACGTAATCCAAATGGCCGTTCAGGGTGAAGAGGCAGCGTCTTGTTTGATACGACCAAACCTTGATCTTGTAATCGTCACCACCAGACACAAAGAGGGGTTGTGTTCTGTGAAAATCGATGCCACGGACCGGACCGTCGTGCTCTTCGAATCTATCAATCAGAGTGCCCATACGATAATCCCAAAGTTGAATGGTGGACGAATGGAGGGAGACGAGGATCCATGGTCTAGGTGGGCGGTATTAGCTGTGTTCGAGTCGATCGTCGCGTATAATAGACCTACCTCTTGGGATGAAAGGCGAGACCTTTCGCTCGAGAAGACTTGGACTCGAACTATTGCGTCGTTAGCATGAGGTGGCCAGATCATCGCAACCGGGGTTTGCGCACCTTGGTTAACATGTTAGGGGAGGACGACATTGTGGCGGGGGAGTTGAAGCCACAGCTTCCTGCACGAGTCAAGTATGAATGACGTCGGCCAAAGCTCCGACATAAAAATCTTTTTGATCAGCTCGCCTGGTAATGGTCGCAATTGCAGGCTAGCCAACCACTCGGCGTCGAGACGTGTTGTAGTGGTGGTGTAGTGGCATACAGTTGCGCCTCCTTGACAAGCGATTGAGCTTCGTGTCCATCTCCAATTGTGGGCTGGCTGGCCGAACTGCCCCGCAACAATGTTCCGCCGGCCAGCAACTCACACCGCCTAGCCCCTTGAACACCCCACCAAGAGTTCTGCCACCGTGTTCGACAGGCAGCATCATCGCGCTAAACCCTTTTTGGTGAGCTATGTTGCGACGGTGTCAAGTCCAAGAGCTCCGAATGCGCAACGGCTGCCAGATATACAGAATTTTAGCATTTTATTACCAATTCCCCGGCTTTCGTCCTCCGTTTCGAATCCTACGGCTTCCAATATATTTGAGATCTATCCCAACGGGCCAGCTGATCCCTTGGAACGCGATCCTGGTGGTGTAGCAGGATGGCCTACCGTAGTGGGCTGCTTGTTGCAGTATTGGCGGCATGGCAAGTGTCCGCCTCGCCAGCTGTAAACGTGCGCATGCAGTCGGCTTTCAGTAGCGGTCCATACTTGCTTGAACTTCTGTTCGTCAATCATATCTACCCTTCTTTAAATACCCAGTTGTTAACAATGGACCAGTGAGACGGCGACGGCTGAGAACTCTTCCGCATACTTTCCCCTCCTGGACAGGATTGCCAGTGGGCACTTCACGAAATTCTCCACCGAAGCTGCGCTTTATGATGAATTCATCAGTGTAGTCCGAGATGACGGCCATATTCGCAGTTCTGAGGCGCTGTCCACCTTCAACCTCGGGTTATCGTTGCGCTCTTCCAGCCCAAGAGTCGAGGCGCATTATCAGTACTATGATACAGCAGTCGCATCGGCCGAAATAGATATCTCGTGTGATACATGGATACTATTGGACGGAAATCAATTCTGCACACCAGAGTTGGATACCGCTGCGAAGACCCGGTTATCTCAACTGTATGATCTTCCTTCTATATACCTGCCTCTTCCCATTCGCTAATAATTCTAGGAAATCATCCACTTTGCCTTTTGATCGCTCCATGGGTAGTGGCAAAGATGCAATTCTATATGCAGACCCTACTTCCCCCAACTTTGCAAAATTCCACACGTCGCTCACGAAGTCAGCTAAAGCAGGCGAGGTCAATTATCGTCTGCGTTACCGCCGCCCGCAAGATACTGGCAATAAAGCGCTGCCTATTAGCGGTTACGGAGTCGAGTTGGCTCTCAAACGAACTGACTATATCGTTATCGATGATAGAGAGTCGCATCAAGATGCTGACGCGCAGAAGCCGCTGAACACTGACACCATCTTTGAAGAACAAGAGTTGACTGATATCCGTCCCCTTTCAACTTCGGAGCTAGCGTCTCTCGGAATGAAATCTTCTTCTTTTATTCAGAGTAGCAAAAGCCCGTTTGAGACTCTCGTCAAGCTCATGCAAGACTTTCCGAAATTCTCTTCGTCGATCTCTGCCCATAATGTGTCTACCAGCTTTTCTGAGGAGTACCAACGAGGACATATACAGCGTGTGCCGAGAGGTGTTAATGCGTTGTGGATGAATGGCTTACAGTTGATTGAACGCCAGATCGAGCCATTTGCGTTGGTTGAAATGCTCCGTCGTGAGCGTAAGATCATTGATACCGTTCGTAGCCTGGGCTTCGACGGGGCTGATGCCATATCTTTGCTTGGCCATGAGAAGGTTGCAGCGGCCAAGTCCGACGCAGGGGATTCCATAAGATACGACTGGACTGATAAGTCGGAGGACGGCCAGGCAATGCTTTGGTTGAATGACCTGGAAAAGGATTCTCGCTATGCCTCGTATCCAGACGAGTTGTCTTCCGTATGTATTACTGACGAATGACGCTCATCAACCAAAGCTAATCGATATGCAGCTACTTCAACGCACCTTCCCTGGACAAATCCCTCCTATTGCTAAGAATATTTTCAATGTCGTTGCTGCTATAGACTTCTCAGATGCAGATGATCTGGCGACAGTGGCGCAGATGATTGAACTCATCGGCAGAGGTGTCCCTGTTCGCTTCGGTATCGTACCTGTTGCTTCAAATCCGGAAACATCAAAGCAAGCAAATGTGGTGTACCATTTGATCAATGCGTACGGCTTCGCAGCACTTCAAACTTATATTGACGGCCTTGGCGAGGAACCCAATCCAGCTTTGAGCGAGACTAGCTATGCTCAGGCTATCAATGAGCTGACGCCACCTGCCGGCGCAGATGCGCAAGACTTTTCAAGCCTTCTGGAATCTGACGAGTTTGGCACTCAGTTGAAGATGGCTAGTCAATGGGCATCTCGACTAAAGGCAGCAGACAAATCGTCGCCAGCGTTCTTTGTCAATGGAGCTTTGACACCTCGGGTTGGCAACTGGCTGCAAAGCATGAGCATGCAAATCTCCGAGGATCTTCAAACCGTCCAGAGAGGTGTGTACCACAAGGTCATCACGGAGGACACGTGGGTTCCTGGAGTATTTTTGGAGGGAGCCTTGAGTCGTCGCAATCAGTATCTCTCTGTCGACGAAGCTCATCCGTTACGGATTTTGGATGTCAGCAAACTGTACGGTGACCATGGGGATTTATTTGGCATCATCCCACTACAGAGATGCGATCCAAAGGCAGTGAAAGAAGCCTGGGCGGCTGTAACAGTCGTCGCTGATTTGACGACTCCGCACGGTGTTGAGATTTTCATGTCAGCCCTGAAGTTCCAGCGAGTCAACCACGGCGTACAGCTCAGTCTTGTTCACAATCCCACCACTCCGGAAGGAGCCTCTGATGTGAACGAGGCTCTGGCAAGTGAACCTGGACTTTTCCGCCTCGATACCATCGAAGCGGTTGACGAAATAGTGCGAGGTGCAAAGAAGAGTTCCAAAGGAAGCGCATATGACATTGCCCTTACGCGATTTCTCTCATACGCAAATATTCAGCCTGGTAGCAGCAGTATCCTCCTGAACGGACGCATCATTGGCCCAATCGCTGCCGAAGATACATTTACAGAGGATGATTTTGCGCAGCTTTTGGGACTAGAACAAAAAAGTAGGATTTTTCCCGTCTTTGAAGCTGTCGACGATCTCGGCCTAGCTGACAAGCTGTCTTGCCCAAATTGCGCTGCCAAGCTGACCTCCATCACCGCGCTATCAACCATTTCTGACTTGCCGGAAGGCATTTTCGAATCGTCTTCATCGATTAGATCTTTAATCTATAAGAAATGGGATGCTAAGCACACTACAATTGAAGTTGGCGACCCGAAAAGCGCTAGTATTCATCTCGTTGCCTTGCTCAATCCCTTGAGCGAGCAGGCGCAGAGATGGGCGCCTTTACTGAAAGTCTTATCCGAACTCGATGGCGTATATCTGAAGCTTCTCTTGAACCCCAAAGAAAAAATGGAAGAGCTTCCCATTAAACGATTCTTCCGCTACGTCCTGGAATCAAAGCCTTCATTCGATAAGGACGGCGCCATCAGAGGCGGAGAGGCGACTTTCAACGGTCTTCCGACTGAAGCACTTCTCACTCTCGGAATGGATGTGCCCCCTGCCTGGCTAGTTGCCGCTAAGGAGTCTATCCACGATCTGGATAACATCAAGCTGGCTTCCGTGAAATCTGACATTGATGCAACGTATGAGCTGGAGCACATTCTGATCCAAGGACACTCAAGAGAAGGAAAATCCAGCCCCCCTCGTGGTGCCCAGCTTGTCTTGGGAACGGCGAAAGAACCGCATCTGACAGATACAATTATCATGGCAAACCTCGGATTCTTTCAGTTCCAGGCTAACCCCGGCATTTACAATATCCACTTGAAAGACGGCCGGAGCGCAGACATTTTCGAGATTGAGAGTGTTGGTGCGATGGGTTACGAGGCTGTTCCAGGCGATGAGGGTACGTCTTTGGCTTTGCTCGACTTCCAAGGAACTACTCTGTATCCTAGACTTTCACGTAAGCCCGGCATGGAAGAGGTTGACGTGCTGGAGGAGAGCGGTGTGGAGGACGATGGCCTTGTCTCAAAGGGCTTCAAGCTTGCGGAGGGGTTCTTGGGCAGCGCTTTGGGCAAGAAATCTGCCTCCGACTTGGAGCATGCAGAAATCAACATCTTTTCCGTTGCCAGTGGCCATTTGTACGAGCGAATGCTCAACATCATGATGGTTTCAGTCATGCGTCACACGAAGCATACCGTCAAGTTCTGGTTTATTGAGCAATTCCTCTCGCCGTCATTCAAGGAATTCATTCCTCATCTCGCCAAGGAATACGGCTTCAAGTACGAGATGGTGACTTACAAGTGGCCACACTGGCTTCGACACCAGAAGGAGAAACAGAGAGAAATCTGGGGCTACAAGATTCTCTTTTTGGATGTTCTTTTCCCTCTGTCTGTTGACAAGGTTATCTTCGTGGATGCCGATCAAATTGTCCGGACAGACATGATGGACTTGGTCAAGCTCGATCTTGAAGGAGCGCCCTACGGATTCACGCCCATGTGCGATTCGCGAACGGAGATGGAAGGCTTCCGGTTCTGGAAGCAAGGCTACTGGGCAAACTACCTTCGCGGACGCCCCTACCACATTTCTGCCCTGTACGTGGTTGATCTGCGCCGCTTCCGCGAGATTGCCGCGGGCGATCGTCTCCGCCAACAGTACCAGGCCCTCTCTGCGGACCCAAACAGCCTCGCCAACCTGGACCAGGACCTCCCCAACCACATGCAGTTCCAGCTTCCCATCCACAGCCTGCCCCAAGAGTGGCTGTGGTGCGAGACCTGGTGTAGCGACGAGAGCCAGAGCCAGGCCCGCACTATTGATCTCTGCAATAACCCTGAGACAAAAGAGCCCAAGCTGGACCGTGCGCGCAGACAGGTCCCCGAATGGACCGAGTACGATGACGAGATTGCGGCGCTGGCCAAGCGTGTGAAGACGGTGGGAGGCGAAGAGGCGTCGGAGAAGCAAGCGGAACTAGAGAGGAACACCATGAGCCGCAACTTTGAAGAGCTTGTGCACACCAAAGACGAGCTGTGAGAAACGGGACGGTCATACACCATCTTGTTCAGCATAGAATTTTGTTTGACTCCTTTATGTTGGCTGATTTCACTGCTATTTACATAGACATCACTCCAAAAATAATAGACTCTGCACGTTGACGTTGTTTTGTTTATTGTAGCAACAGTGCCTTGCCTCCTTCGTATTCTGCAGGGTCTAAATATCCGGATCTCGTGAAATGCAAAAGAAGTAAAACTGGCGAAGAAGAAAAATAATATGCAAAGAAGAGTACGGTAAGAACTTCCACTTCAAACGAAGATGGCTCGCGGAAATGGGCGTCTCACGTCAAGGCTTGTCTGCCTCCACGGCGGCCCAGGCGCTAAGTAAGCATCCTGCGCAGGGTGAGCGATGCGAGCAGGTACCAAGAAGCGCACTTCCAGAACCATTTGAAGACAAAAAACCAAATTCCAAAAAAATCAACTTTCAGGCCATACCTGGGTATCTTTCCACCAATAGAGCTCCCACCAATTCCGCGTGGTTCCAACGCAAACTCTTGAACAAAACGAAATTTCATGGGATACAAAAGATGTCAAGATCATGTTTGCAAGGCCGTTAAATTTTGTGGATGAAGTGCCATGTAGCATGGGTATATTCACTCCCACCAATAACACAAAAACAAAGAATACCAACTTGAGGCGGCGACGCCAGCCAACGCCTCTGGCGTCCCCGCCCCCCAATGAGCGCCTGAAAGTGCGTTCGAGAATACCAATGAACTCAAAATCCAACAGCGCCAAACTGCGAAAAGGATAGAGGGTAAAAAAAACTGAAAGAAGAACGCAAAGTAAAACGCCTCGTGTATATGATATCGTGTACTGAGTAATAAAGTCATCCAAACAAAATGGAAATGGGGGGTATTGGAGGCAATGATCAACGAATGCTCGTCATTGGGCCGGCCAAGTAGGCGGTAAAATTCAAGGCAAGCTGGTTTCTCGCTCTTCTTGGATTGACGCCATGGCTGTACCAGAACTGGCGCGATTTGCCTGCTGGTTGGTACCAGAAGGCGACATGGCGCCTTCGGGGGCGGGAGCTTCGGCCGCCGTTGGGGTCTTGGCTTGAAGATCTGGCAGCTCCCTTTGAAGCTGCGATGAGTGTATTGGCGACGCTGATTTTTTGCTTTGGGTGTCGCCATTGCGCACCGAGTTGCGCGGAGAAACTCGGCCCATTTGTTTAGCCCAGCGCAGGCCGCAACTGTTGCATAGGTCGCGTTGGCCACTTGGGCCCCTTCGCCATTCGGGCGTGTTCCGTGTGTGGCAGTTGGCGCAGTCACGAATCACATTGCCAACACCCTTGCGCCTCTTTCTCTTCTTCTTGCTGGAGAGTAAACCGCCGAGCTCTTCAGCCAGTATTCGATTCACCTTCTCCATTTGACGAAGCTCAAATTGCCAACTGGAGCATTTCGTTGTCCTCAGCTCATCAAATATGTTGTCGTCAGATGCAAGCGCCTCATCTTGGTTACCTGGAGCCAAGCCTCCACCGCCAGGCTGAGAGATGTGGCCGCGCCCAGATCTACTGGCATTTGAGCCAGCTGTTGAGGGGGCTGGTACCAGGGCTCTGGACGATGCTTTCAAAAGCTTTGTCTGTGCAAGCAGAAAAGATGGCTTCTGTCCCTCGGCAGCATCTCCCGGATAGAGTGTCGTTTGAGCCTGAAGTCCTTGGCCGCGTCGGTTAAGAACTTCGTGTTTGCAACTCACAATCTTTCCACGTCGCGCCTTCTCCAAGGTGCGCCCAAATTCGGCCCGCGAATCTTTGCGCATCAATTCTTGAATGCTTGTGGCGACAAGCGATTCTGGTTGGAGGTCAAGCAAGGATCGCACATTCGAGGAGACATAAAGGAAGGTGCCTGAAGTTGAAAGCTTGGTCCACACTTCGCTATCGCCAATACCACCGTTGGATTCAATGTTGCGGCGACTGATGGAGAATACTGGGCGCTTCCTGCCGACCAGAATGATGCATTTACGACCCTTGCCTTGCTCAACGTACAGGGAGCCATGGCTCTCGAACCATGTGTACCCGCTCTGCTTTCTTCGTATCCTGAAAACAATGTTGACTTGATCTCCAGTGGTGGCATCCTTCAGCTCTCGTGTGACAGGGACAATGTCTGAGGGATGGCAGATGGATGAAAGGGAGTTGCCGACCAACTCTGCCGCATCATATTCCAGGACACGCTTGCAAGCAGGAGAGAGGTAGAGGAAAAGACCCTTGAGAGAGAGTACGTGGATAACATCATCGCAGTTCTCAAGAAGCATCTTGTCCCACGACTGTCTATGCCAATCTGATGCAATGCCCTTTGTGTTGAATTGCTGCAAAATGGTTGAAACATCGTCAACGCCCAAGGTTTGGCCGTTGTCTGCCTCCCAGAAAGCAGAGGATGGCGGTGTCCAAATGTATTGGCCAATGTCGCTGTGCTTGTAGTTGACGGCAACGCCACCAAATTCGGATCCAGAAATGGCATCAGGACACTCGACCAAATCGATCTGGAAGCCAATAAAGTAGCGGATCTCATCTGTGTCCCAGGGTATAGGAATCATCGTGAGGAGATTCAAGAATGGCTTGCCGCCTTTGCGATAATTGATAAGACTTTGTTGGACCTCGCGTCTCTCCTGAATCATTTTCTTCAGATTAAAAACGGCGCCATTGTCAACAAACTCGCGCTTGGTCCCCGCCTCCACTTTGCCATCAGGTGCTTGAAGAAAGCGGCAGTTTTGGCCTATGATATCGTGGCTGCTGTACCCAGTCAAATTTTGAAAGTTGTCGGAGACGTAAATGATAGGGCAGTCGTTCATGGTGACATCGCATACAACGAAGGCACACGACATATCGACTGCGCCTAGCTGAATCTTGGGGTTCTTCCTAGACGCAACAAGCCACAACGCCTTGAGCATATCGAAGCCGCTCTTGGAATATATGCTCTTCTCGCGCAGCTCCTTGGAAGGTGCGGAAGCAATTGGGGTAGTGGCGACAGACGAGGTGCTTGGTTGGGTAGCACCCGTTGAGGAAGACTTATCCAGCGCAGGAGAGACTGTAGAACCGACTGATGAAACATGACGAGAGAGTGTCGGTATCACTTGGTCAGCAGTCGAGGCAGCTCTGCTTAGTCTGGAGTCACGAGCTGGGTTCTGCGGCGGCTCTAGCTGATTAATCTGATGTGGCGCTGCGACTGCATTGTCTTGCGGGTTTGCGAAGGCTGTATGTTGGGCAGCGCTGTTGAACTGCATGGCATCGTTGGAGGGCATGGGCATCTGCATAGTGTGCGGTGAAGCTTGTCCGCCAAGGGCGGCGCTTGAGCTGGGGTCAGTATTGGGGAACATGGCTCCCATGGTGATATTGGCAAACTGAGCAGACACCAGGTTCCCCATGGCGTCAGGAGACAGTGACGGGAAGTTATTGGCATCAGGCATCATGTTTCCCATGTTGGAGGTATCCAGCATGGGGAAATTATTGAGTTGCTGCTGCGCTGGCGGAAATCCCATGAAATTTGCAGATCCGTTTGTTGTTGGCGGGTTCATGGCTCCTTGCTCTGCCGCCAAGGACATGCGTCTGGCATTTACATCGTCCGACAGCTGCTGCGGTGCGAAGCCTTGAGATGCGCTTGCACGGCGCTGGAGTAGCGTTGGGTTGCCTATCATTTGACCGTCAAAGCTGTTGGCTTGTGGCATGCCCATACCGGGCGGCATTTGTTGCTGTGCAGACATAGCTTGCTGCTGCTGCTGCTGCTGCTGTTGCTGGTGGTTTAAATTGTTTTGGTGCTGCCTCTGCTGCTCCTGGGGAGGCAGCTGGTTGGGAGGGTAGTATCCTTCCATCGCGGTTGCATCTGGGCCGTGGCTCTCGTTTGCGAATACGTTTGGGGCGGATAGGGCCCGGTCGTCGAGTTATGATGGTTTCGGAGCGGTGTTTACGGTCGGGCCTGGAAGCTGACGGTACACATGGGGGCCGTGGAAGAAGTCGTTTCGCGCTCGTCGAATTCCTTCGGCAGACTTTAGATGTAGGCGATGAGAGTGATGAACAATGAAAAATCGAAATCGTTCCCTCGCGAGGGCGAAGCGGCAAGGCGAGCGGCGCAGCCTCGTTGGTGGTGGATTGGATGGCCGTGGCGGGATGTGCTGGCGGAGCAGAGCACGGCAAGCACCCCTCTTGAACAAATTCTCGGAGGGTGGAACGGAGTTCGTGTCGCGGTCGCCGGCAGTCGCTGGGCTTCCGTGTGCGGTTTTATCAACGGCCGTTCAACGGGGAGACGTGAGCGGTATCGTTTGCGAAAGTGTTGAAAAAGCCACAAGCCTGGGGGATTGCAAGGGCGTTGAGTTGGAACGTCGAGCCACCAAGATCCCCAAGGTCCCAGTAAATGATTACATATTGCACGCCCACACCAAACCACCACAGCAGTCACCAAGGCACATGCTTTGCCCGCGCTAACCACAGCCCAGCCAAATTCAGCCCACTAACGTAGTTAATAAGTTCGCCCACAGCCAAACAGCTACCGGAGGCGCCCACCACCCTCCTCCACCTCTGCTCCAGAAACTTTCCCAGCAGGGTCGTGGCGGCCTGGTCCGAATGCTTACTGGCCCGAAATGCCTTGCTCCAAGCATGTATGCTTTTGCCGTTATTCCCGGCCGCAACACTCCCTTTGCTGGCTGCGCTGCTCCAGCTCAGGACACTGATCCAATGATACATGCCGATTATTTGATTGCCGGATAATTTTCCAATATATTATTCCTCAAATATTTATATACGTCTCGCATCCTCTGCTGCAAAAGCGCTGTCCTATCATTTCGTGAAAGAAGATAATTAAACACAACATTGCAAAACTAACTAATAATCCTAAGTACGTCTTCATATGCAACACAGCCTCCCTGTTCCCATCTCCAGAGATGATGTCTCTGTCTTGGTCTCAATACTCACTACTATCATTTTTCTCATATCCCGTGTCCTTCTTTCATTGAATCTTGCTGCTCGGTATCAGGCCAACACATCTGGTCGTCTAGCTAAAGAACCCCATAATTGTGCGCTGGGCGTCCTGGGAAAATTGCTGCAGCAGTGGCATGGGGTCGACGTTGGCAGCGGTAAGCATTGTCTTCGTCGCCGTGGCCACTCTGTTGGCAGTCTGGCCCCGCAGCGTTTCGGCCTCGAGAGCTTGTGCGATGAAAACAAACAGCTTCGATGCTTGGCCCATAACAATCGGGTTGCCCCTGTGGCGTTTGTTAGTACATCCCTCCCGTGTCTTCTTGTTCTGATTCACTTACTGATCGATGAGCTCTGCAAGGTACGCGTAAGCATAGGGAGCAGCCTCCTCGTCGTTGGTAATGGGCAGCGTCTCAATCCACTGTGTAATGACAGCCTGTACGTCGCCAACGCTGCTGGCGTTGTAGTGCAGAATTTTGGCAATCGAGGCGCAAGCATTCTCAGTAGCGTAGACGTTATCGTCATTTCGGGCATCAGGAATCTGTGTAGCCTGGAACAGGATTGGGAGCGCATTGCCCAAGAATTGAGACCAGGCAGCGCCTCCACGGTGAGCTGCTACACCAACGCCATAAGCAGCTGCTTGTCTAACAGCAGGAGAGGGATTCTGGCATCCATCGATGAGGGGCTGTGAAATGTAGTTGGCGTATCTCACACTCTCAGGACCGCAGTATTCCAGCACGTCGTCCATGATGCACAGGCCCCATTGGCGCTGAGTAGAATCAGGGGACGTCAGGAAACTCTCGTATGTAGGCAGAAGCTTTTCCCATGCAGGTAGGAAAGATGCGCCATGGTTCTTGAAGACGGAGTGGAATGCCTTGTTCATGTCGGACAAGAGTGTTTGGTCATCCTCGATGGCCATCAGGGTCTCCTCCGCTTCATCCTCCACGTCATCGGCTGTGGCACCTTCTCTCTCCTCGGCTCTCTGAAGAACACGATCCTTGTAGTCGGAAATTGTTGACTCAACAGCTGCCATAAACTTGTTCATGTGATCGGCAGTGAGGCAATCCTTGCCAACCACCTCGACAGACTCGTAGAAGCACTGATACATTTCAGCCAGGGTTTCAATAGCGGGCTCAGCAGCGAGAACTTCAATAAGCTTCTCCACGCTCGCGTTCCACAAGCCGGCCAGCTCGTTGGAGGGGCTTCCATATGCCTTCTTGTAGCAGCTAAGCAGCTGAGGCACCAGCTTGGCGGACATGTATCGGACAGGGTCGTGGAAGAAGAAAGCCAGACCAGGGAGTGCAATCTTCTCCATGATGTTTGCGACATACGGGGCAAAGGCTCCCTCAAGGACCTGGGCGTATACCACCAGTAGTTCGATTGCCATGTGCTTGTCTTCCATGGTGCTGGTTCTGATACCGATCATCTTGCCCTTGACAGGAACGAACTCCCAACCCTCTTCACCTTGCAGGGCCTCGGCCTCCTCATCGTCGTTCAGCAGCTGAATGTCAGCCTTGGCCATCGCCAGTTCGAGAAGTGGGGGCATAACGCTGTTCATAAAAGGCACGAAATCAGAGCCAAGAACCCGACACATGCGGCCCCAGCAGTGCATCAGGTACTGGGCCTGAGGATCGTCCGCATCAGTAATGCTGGCCTGGATATTGGCCAGAAGGTTGACAAGAGTCATGGCGTCCTGACCGAGTCGCTCCTTTCCAACAGCGATCGCGATCAGCGTAGCACATTCCATGGCCTTGGCACGGAGAAGGCGATATTCCTTTTCGTTCTGGTTCTGGAGGACATTGACCAAAAGAGGCATCAACGTGTCATAGTACTTGGAGAATGCAGCTTCGGCAGCGTCAGCAATGGTCGCAATGGTGGAAAGAGCCTGCTCCTGCACATATCTCATCTCGCTTTGGAGAAGGTTGAAGAGATGAGACAGAAGGTCATCCAGGTAAGGCTCCAAGGTGGACTTTTCGGCTTCTTCGCAGAAGTTGACCAGAGCGGCGGCACCGTGAGACTTGACTCTGGGCTCGGGCGAGTCCAGAACAGGGATAATGGCCTTCAGGACGCGGTCATAGTATTCGCTTTGCATCGTGGGCGCAAAATCGGTGCTCATCTGACCGAGGGCGTTGCAACCGGCCCAGCGAACGCGGGGGTGGGGATGCTGCAGCGCAGGGATGACGAGATCGAGTACCTGGTTTAGCTCACCGACCATAAGGTCACGGCAGCCTTCAGAAATGGCGGAGATGGCCATCAAGGCTGCATGTCGGTCCTTCCAACCCGATTGCATCATGCGGGGCAACCAGTTGAACGTGGGTGCAAGAATGGTCTGTCCACCGAGCTTGTTGGCGAGTCGATCCATCGCTTGCTCTCCAGCAACATGGTTTTGGTCGCTCTCGTCTTGGTCCAGCTGGGGTCGCGAATGTTAGCATCAAGCTGTCTTTATATTATTTCATCTTTCTTACATCATCAGAGGCCAACCACTCAGCTGCGTCGTCGTCGTCTTCGCCAATCTCGGTCATCAGGCTCAGACACTGGGTAATCATGTCGGAGGTGAAGGAAGGGTCCTTTCGGCACATGGAGGGAGCATATTCGGCGAATGTAGCCATCAGCTCAAGCGCATTCTGTCGGCAGACGTCTTCGAGCTCCTTGTCTTGGATGACAGAAACAGCAAACTGGACCAGGTTCTGGAAAAGCTGCTTGAACATTTTGGGAGCAATCTCTGCCAGTTCGATGAGGGCAACGAGAGCCTTGCTAAGGTGATCGGAGTCTTGGGAGTCTTTAATTGGCGGGAGAATGTTGAGAACATCGGGCATCAGGGCAAAGTACTTGGTTCGACTCTTCTTGTCGATGGTTCTGAAGAAGGCGGCGAAGGCATCCATGGCGGAAAGGCGAACCTGGATGATATGTGAGCAGGAAGGTGGAGAGAAGATTGCATTTCAAAACACGTACATTGACAGCATCGTCTTTAAAGCCTTTCTGAAAAGCAAGAAGAACCGCATCGGCCTGGTCTTGACCAATGATATCGGGGGTGGTGGCGAAGACACGGTAGGCCGTCTCGCGCTTGTCGGCCTCGGGAGCCTGTGTGAGCTGGAAGAGGGCCTGGAGCACTTCCGACCAGCGATCTTCTGCTAACAGTTAGCAACACACACCATAATCTGGCATCCAACCTCTTGGGAAAGCTGCTATACGTACCATTTTCACTGTATTGGCGCGCAATTTCAGCAACAGCATCGCCAATCTTGTTGCGTACCATTCTGTCCGTCTCGCTGCCAAGTGTTTCCAGGAGCTTTTGACGAATGACGGCAGCTTGGTCTTTGGAGATTGCAAGGAATAAATCGGATGTCTGGCCATTATCGAGCTTGCGGGTTTTCGAAGAGATTCGTCGGAAGAGTAGGGCGGCGAAGGACCGCGTCTGGGATGTGTCAGTTACGAGTGTTTTGAACTGTAGTTGGCATGAATCGCACCTGCTCGTCGCCGGCGCCTTGGATCTGCTCAGCAAGACCCATAAGAAGAATCTCCGGACGGGAAGCAGTCCAGTTGTTGTGGAGGTGCTCTTCGGCGCTCGATCGGATAGAGTTGTCGGCAGACTGGAGGCCCTGGAGCAGCTGAGCCAGCTCGGCGTGAATGTCGGCGGACAGGACTGACATGATGGCGGTCGCGGTGGTGATCTGGGTTAAACTTGTAGAGCTCTAACAAATATAGTGAAAGACCAATGGCCACGAGTAGGTAGATTCAATCTTGAGCGCTGGCTGGCAGAAGGCGAGCAACAGCAGCGTTCAGATTTGGGCGGGGGAGGGCAAGGGTCGGTCGCTTTGGCAGCTGCACCAGATCGCTTGGGCTGCGGTGGGATGCAACAGATGAGTAAACCTGGCAAGAGTAGAGTATTGAGGAGCGAATGAATCCAGCGAGAATTTTGCGCCAACAGGCAGTCAAGCAACTGGTGTTTGGGTATCGGGACGCGCGCTGTAGCCGCGAGGGGTTATGGAGGGGAAGAGGGGAGGAAAATTGCCAATAATTTTTTGTACTTGTTTGGCTGCGCCAGGCGGCCAGAAAAAAGCATTCCCCACCATGAACAAGGGAAATTGCTGAAGATGGTCGCCCCTTTGCTTGGCAATGTAAATACGTGTAAAGAAGAGGACTTAGAGGATTATGTGGTTTATACTGAGATTTCTTGGTCTTTTGTTCTCTTTTTTACAGTTTTTGTCGCCGGCCTTGGATGGCCGTTATGAACAGTTGAACTGGCAGCTTCGCACCAGGGCTGTGACGCACTAGTTAATTAGGTAGGTCGTACTCACAGGCAGCGGCGCTTTTTGTTTGTGCTGTGGCGCGTGCACCACCGCCTTGTGCCAAAGTCGCGACCTGTCTGGCTCGCGCCAGTTAACACGCCTACGAGAGACATGTTATCATGCTGTAGGGCAGGGGCAAATACGCGTTTCGTCTCAAGGTGTTGCAAACCAACCACCTGAATCATGCACATGGCTGGCAACGTTCCAATAGCGTCGCCTGCAGCACCAGAGGCTCTGAAAGCTCAAGTCGCTAGCGGAACATAGCATTAAACTGCTTGTTTTTCGTACACCGCCCTTGCAGCTGCTATATTTGCCCCGCGAACGCAACAGGCTAAAGGGATTCGTTGGTGGATTGGAACATCGAAGGAGAGCCCAAACAAGGGCATCTCAGTTTGTGCCAGGCGGGCTCACTTCTGGCGACATTTAGACTGATTTTTTTTTTCCAAATTGCAACACATTATCATTACTCACTTCACTTTACTGAAAGGCACAATCACCCTCTGCATCTTCCACGACTCGCTCAGGGAGAACTCGACCAAATTTTCGTGGATAATGGCCCAATGTACGATGTACCAGCAGCGACCGAGGAACGCCAGTCAACTTCAAAGTACAGCATACTTCCGCGAGCCACCCAGCTCTAAAATGGTGGGGCCGTTCGCCGTAAGCGTCCTCGATGGCGTACATCTGCATACAGCTTTCAAGGTCGTTAAAGCATTCTAGTTTGCGGCGCAAAAATTATCTCGTCGCAGATTATGGCAATCAATACGTCTATGTCTCTGCATCTCTAGCGAGAATTACTATAGCGTAAATATTACTTTTGTGTGAAAACTGGCCTCGTCTCAACGAGCCGGCCACCCACATGTCACAGTAGACGTCAATGGTCCCCGCCCCCGCTATTTAAGCAGAGCTCCCCAGTCGACGCGCGAGACTGCTTCTGGCCTGACAAACATTTGCATCACCATCACCATGTCACCTTCTTCGGCAACTGGCGGGCGCGAAATGTCGGATCACAGCGATACCTCGCTTCCTGATCAATTGTCCCCTGCGTCAGCATCCCCGTCAGCACCCCGTCAAATCCCACAACGATCACCGTCCAACTCCAATGTCCATGTTTCCGGTCATCGGCAGAGCTTTGCTGAGAATATGCGCCACATGCCGTCTTCCCCACGCCACCGGCCTCCATCTCTGACTCAAGCTGCCGTTCAAGAGCTGATGAACCATCCGCCGACGAAAAAGCAGAGCGATCCTAAATTCGCCGGCCGGGATTGGAGGGACATCACCGTCGGCGAACTCGTTTCCCCAGAAGATGTTTGCTGGGTTGAACTTGACGATAGCGTAGAAGAGGCTACCAAAGTAAGTTTCTAAAATCAATCCAGAAATATTTCTAATGCAAACCTGGCCTCTAACAACCGCTAGATTCTCTTGAAAAGCCCCACCAATGTCGTCCTCGTCCGCGATACCAAGACTTCCAACACCGTCACCTCTACTTTCGATTACAGCGATTTGAATACATACCTTCTCATTGTTGTTGGATTAACAAAGCCAGAGGGTAATCAAGTCGCCCTTTTCAACGAAATCATTTCCAAGGCTCAGCAAGGTCAAAGAATACCTCTCCGCACACTGCAACCAATGTTTGGCCGGGAGACGACCGTGCAGCTTGATGCCAGCAGCAACCTCGCTCAAGCGATTGAAATTCTAGGCAGCGGAATACACCGGATTGTGATATCTGATCTTTCAAATCATGTTGTTGGCATAATAAGTCAACTGCGTGTGGCCGACTTTTTCTGGAACGAGGGCATCAACTTCCCAACGATCGAGCGAGTCTACCCTGCCATGCTGCGTGACTTGGGTATTGGCACTCAAAAGACTATTTCCGTCAAGTAAGCTTTCTTCCCCTTCCGTGCAAGTCCAGCCACTAAAACTTCTTCGCAGCTCTGACTCTCCCCTTTCGGAAGCGCTTACAACCATGAACGAAGAGGGGTTAACAAGTGTTGCGGTTGTAGACAATGGCTATAATGTTGTTGGCAACATTTCAACCAAAGATGTTCGCCATCTCACAAGCACTTCGAGCGCTCCTCTTCTACATTCCTCCTGCATGCACTTCATCTCCGTCATTCTGAACGAGCGAGGTGTAGAAAAGGGTCAAGACACGTTTCCAGTGTTTTATGTTAATCCCTATTCTAGTCTTGCTCATACTGTTGCCAAACTCGTAGCAACAAGATCACACCGTATGTGGGTAGTGGAATCGGCGTCGCCTTCTCCGTCTGCTCCAGCAACACCACTGCTCTCTGCACATTCCTCATCCGCAGGAGCACCGCCGTCACCAGCGCCGGTAGCCGCAGTCCCTGCCTCGGCGCTGGCTGGCTCGTGTCTTTCCGGGAAGCTCACTGGCGTCATTTCTTTGACCGACGTGCTCAATATTTTCGCCAAAACAACAGGCTTGAAGCCCGGTGACCCTAACGAGCAGCGCGCAAGACGCCGACGTAGCTCTAGTAGCTCCATGCGACCCAGCATAGACTTGACGAGGGCCAGCACTGATGGCCGCCGGTAGTGTAATTTTGTTGTTCATATATTTTGTTCTTTGTTAATGTTTGCTCGTCTGCTTGCTATTTTACACACCATTAAGATTGTTGGAAATCGGAAACTGAAAGCCTAGGCCATGTCGGACTCAGGCGCATTTCTTTAAAAAAAAATCAATATTAATTACATTGATACATATTCATCTTCAGATCTTTGATGCATTTTGAAACAAGTCGGTTTATAATTAGCTGAAGGGATTATTTACAATATTTGTTCTTGTTTCCGGTCAGTATTTGGCCAGTTTGGTGAGCCAGTGGCAAACCCCCACATTTGACTCACCAGCCGGTCTGAGTCGCCTCGTCATGGGTAGGTAGGCTTCCACCGTGAACATCAGCCGCTGCTTTCCACAACGCTACCCATCACAACTCTCTAAAGCAAACATAATTTTATATTTATAACATTTCGCTGCATACTCTTCGAACTCCTGATATTGCCTCACTTCCAGCATAGATTGTCTTTCTCTCTAGACCGCTTCATGCGGCTCAAGCCTTTCTACCTAATCTCCAATTTCGCCGCTCTTCTGTCGCTACCATCCGTCACAATCTGACATTCGCTGGGAATCTCTGATCAAAGTTGGCTTTTCTCATCCCTGGCTTCTATTTCTCGCCAGCTGCGCCCCGGCAGCATACGCCTCTGTTCACGAACTCATGTCTGCTTCGTTCTCATGCATCCGTTGTGGTTTTTCTTGTTTGAAGAGTACAAAGCGTTCCTTTGCAGCAGTTGTACATTATGATTGGCAAACCATCATGTCAATATAACAGTCAGTTGGCGTCCGGGCTGCCTAGCAGTCTAGATAAGGAAACAACACTCCTTCAGCCCCGACCCCAGTCTTGCCCGAAGCTGGGTGACTTTACGAGCCTACGGGCAGCTACCATGGAATTCCACCCCCCTCATCACATTTTGAGACGCCAACCTCCTTCCAATGCAATCACAAGGCTTGGAGATCTCTCCAGAGTGGTAAACCAATTGCGCGCTGTAGAAGCCGCGCCAAAGAAGCAAGATGGCCCGAATTCGGGAGATTACATCGCTTCTTTCTCTTCTTCTTCGTCACAGGGCTCCCTTGGGCCCGATCCTGCTTCAGAATCCAAGAATAAATCTTCATCAAAGATGGAGAAGAGCCCTTTAACTTCGTCACTGGCAATGTCCTTGTCCACATCGGCCACGAAGCAATCAATTGGTTCGTCTGATACATCTCCGCAGCGCTCTTTATCGGCGATGGAACAGCGCACTTCGCGTACCATTCTTCGACGGCCGAAAAAGCCCTCTTCTCAGCTTACTCGCATTCTTACATACGAGTTTTCCGACAAAAGCCTCGTCATTCCGGTATATGATTCTGCGCGCACTGCCGAAGCTGCTCACCAATCTCTAACCAATAATCTCATTCCATACTGCACGGCAGATCATTATTTGGCGAAGAAATTCCCTTCAAACGCTCTGCACGGTGTGCATGTTTTCTTGGACATGTCGAATATTGAAATCAGTTTTCAAAAAGCACTCAAGAAGAGATATAATGTGGCGGATCAGGCGAGATTCTCGCCTCTACCACGGCTCAATTTACATTTCCTTACCGAGCTACTCGTCCGCGGCCGCTCGACAAGAGGCCTTCACGTCGGGTGCTCGATTCTCCCCGGTCGAAAGGAGCCTAGATACGTGCAAGACCTGCGCAGCCTAGACTACCAAGTCGACGTGAGAGAGCGCAAACGCATTGAGAACGGCGGCGCCCCTCATACACCTCAGGGCAAATCTGGCGCCGGTTCGAAATCCGTCGCCCGATTTGTTGAGGACCTCGTCGACGAAACGCTGCAGACGCGCATCGCTGAAGCTGTCATGGAATATTTCCAAGAGCAAGGCACCATCGTCTTGGCTACCGGCGATGCGAAACCGGCGCAATACTCGGATGGCTTTTTCCGATACGTCGAGAGGGCCCTGCGTATGGGTTGGAACGTGGAGATTGTCGCTTGGCAGAGTAGCCTTTCGTCTTCCTGGAAAGATGCTGACTGGAGTGCCACCTGGGGTGACAAGTTTCGCGTCATTGAGTTGGACAGCTTTATTTACGACCTTTTGGATGTGCAATATTAATCGGCATCCAGCTTACTCTGCGAGATATACCTGGCTTGCTTCATGTTCTTAGCCATTTACGACAATACAGCACGTCTAAACGGGTCAATCTCATGGCATAGATGATACCAATCTAACCTCAGCTCATGGTTTATTTCGCTGCACGTTTTTGGAACTGATATTTCATTGAAAGAAACTGTGATGAAAAAAAAAAATAAAGCAAAAATATGTATCAAATGAAAAAGAGCCCATTAGAATAACGCCGGCCACTTCTCGTGCCATATTGCAGTGACGAATTCGTAGCTTATGCCTCGACTAATAAAATGCCGTCTCATCGTAAATTTCGTGGCAAGTCGACTTGAAAGAAATTTGCCGTACTGCTAGCTGTAAAGTCTCATATTGCATGAGACGCCCTGCGGCAGGAAATTTGAATCCAGATGATGCTTTCCATGCGATCGGAAAGGGATAAGTCAAATGAATCAGGAAAAAATCTGGCTGCAGAGATTTACAGGTCGCACTTGGCAACGGCGCCGTTGATACCCCAGAATTGGTCAGCATCAAAGGTAGCTGCGGCCTTCGCCTTCCAGAGATCGTTGAAGGCAGAAAAGAGGATGATATCACCAGGAGTGGCGGCGAAAGCCTTCTGGATCGAATCCAAAGCCAGCTTCTGGTTTTCAAGACCTGGGACAGCAAGGCCGTTGGCCATGCCCTTAGTGGGCCAGCCAGTCTCAGTGACAAGAATTCGCTTAGAGGTGGACAGTGCAGACTTGACACGCGCGATGGTGTCGACCAGCCAGCGGCCGGCATGGGAAGCATGAGTGTTGCTGTCGAAGAATGGGTGGGCATTCATGGCGCAGTAATCGGAAGCCTCGCAGAGCTCGGGGTGAGCCTGAACCGCCATAAAGGTATCAACTGTCACGACCGGACCCTGGTAGCCTGCGGCGCGAAGAATAGAGCGAGCAGACTTCACGGCGCTGACGATGTCGCTGGGAGAGGCCTGGCCGTTGTTGACAAGCTCATTACCAACACTGACGGTGTGGACCATGTCCCAGTCGCCGTTGATGCCAGCAATGATCTTCTCGGTCTCATCTTTGACCGCAGAAGGCTGCCAGATTCCAAGGAAGAGCTTCATGTTCTTCTTCTTGGCAGCCTTGTACATCATTGGAACCTGGTTGCAGTCGGTGCCGTAGACGCGGACAACAGAGTACTTTCCAGACATCTCTTCCATATCATCGTCTACGTCCTTTTGCTGCTTGCAGCTGCCATCGGCGCGGTAGGGAGCATAAGAGACACCGAAGAGCTCCTCGGTAGAGTTTCCACCAGCAGCGGGTGTTGTGTGTGTAGGGGCGGGTGCCGTGTGCGTAGGGGCGGGCACAGTAACAGTCTGTGTAGAGAACGAGGTCATGGTGGTTGTGACGGTCGGCTCGCTGGACAGGTGCAAGTTTCCGGCAGCGTATTCCGATGCCATGCTCAGTGGCAGGTGCAAGACCGTCTGAGTCGAGGTTGTGACTTCATCCTTCTCGTCCCAGACGACGACCTCGGGCACATAGACGGCGGATTCGACCTTGGAGTCAAAAACAACAATCTTGCCGTGAGTTCCATAGCTGCGAGATTCAAGGTGATCGGCAGCTTGAATAAAATGTTAGCGAAATTCAATAAGTGACTTGATGGAAAAGGTCTTACGGGCAGGATGGGCAGAGATGAGTGGCGCGGCGGCCAGTGCAGCGAAGAGGGTTCGTCCGAAAGCCATGTTTTCCAAGGTAATGAAGTTGGCTCGAAATCGTGCACTTGAAGGGAATCCAAGGGCAAAAGAATAAGGAGCTCAGGTGAAGGAAAGATGCAAAAATTATCTTAGGGATGTCGATGGTAGGTAAAAAGAGACCAGTGTGCCAGAGATGAGCAAGGCATATAGGACCGGCCGCCATCTAAACAATACATCCGCGTTGCCATGGGCAAACAAAAATAACGACCACCCGGGTACATCATACAAATTTGCAAATGTTTCCAAAAGCGTCAACAAACAGAAGGATTCATGGAATGCGTCGCGCCATGCCATTTGAGACAACCAAGAGCAGGAGCGATGGTGTAAGTGGAATGCTGGCTGGGAGCTGAGACACTGTTCGGCGGCAATGGCGCACGCTAGCTGCTGGCTGGCAGCGCGAAGAAGAAATGAAAATATGGCAGAAACAGCCGACATTGCGGTGCAGTAGACCCCTTGGTCCATTTTTCCCCCTGCCGTTTGAGAAGAAGAAGGCCGAGAGTTCGCGGATTGGCAGCCATGGCCAAGCACCGTCCAACAAACTCATGAGCCAGGCTGGCCAGCACTGGCACGCGCAAAAGCGAAGGCAAATGGGAAAACAGTATGTCACGAGCAGGAAAATAATGCAATCTCTTCATCAGAGCGCTAGTAGGCTTTGCCGTATTGAACTCGGCGCTGGTGGCTGATGTAAATGCCCATTTTCATCCGTGGCTGGATGTGTCGCAGTCGAAGCCACCAGCAGTCGCAGTCGCATCGTCGCACAGGTACATATGATGAACGAATGAGTCGGCCACCTGAGTTTAGATGTATGGACAAGAAATTTACCAGCCTCTCCTTTTCGGAACCGCAGGGCAGTAAATCTGCCAGCAGTTTAAGCCGACGCAACGGGTGTATACATCATGCAGTTGCAGCAGCAAGTGTTTCAACGTATTAATTACTATTATGTCTTCTAGAGTATCTACCATCCGCATTACCGTTACCGTATTGGGCTATGTTACACGTGAATTGGCTATTCGTCATCAACCTGTCGCTGGTCTTTTGTTTTACAGAGCTTTGCCACTGGCCTTTCGCGTCATGACTTTGCTGATTGCGTTTCGGATGGTGACACCAGCTTTCTCAATGTCCTTCTTCGACAGCCCAGATGTGACGCAGACTTTAAGAGCAGGCTGGACGAACCAGTCATTTGTCTTTGCGGTCATGACATGCGAGTACATGCGAGTTTTGAGTCGAGAAATCATTACGCCATTAGCCAATGACTAAAGAGTATTAGTACATGCATTCCGGCATGGTACAACGATACATACCTCGTCCGCACAATCCATCAACAGACGCTCTTGGTCGTCGACGCTGAGGTTGCGTGCCTTGATTACTTCCGGCTTCAAAACCAAGAGCATGATGGGGTTATCCGAGTTGCTTGTACATGTGACCCATTCGCTACGAGGATCCAACTGAAGTTTCATGGTCTTGATATTCTCGCGGCATTGATTGACAATGTCTGGGTTTGACTGCAAAAGGTGTACAGTCTCGCTAGCAGTCATCGCCAACATAGCGGGCAGCGCAGCCGAATAAGTATAAGCAGACGACGTGATTCTCTGGTGCTCAACCACATCCTTGGCACCAGCGCAAAACCCACCGCCAGCGCAGAGAGGGCCAGAGAGGGACCCAACAATCATGTCAACCTGCTGGGGATCGACATTCTGAGCTTCAGTGAGACCACGCCCAGTACGGCCAAGAACTCCGAATGACCAAGTCTCGTCAAGGATGATTCTGAACTTGTACTTTTCCTTCAGTTCGACGAGTTTAGGTAGATCGGTCGCATCGCCAGTCGTCTCGAACAATCCTTCAGTCACAATGAATCGACGAGTCAGCTTCTTCAGCTTGTTTTGCTCCTTGACCACTGCTTTCATAGCTCTTTCCAAGTCATCCATGTCGCTGTGGTTGTACCACTTGACGTTGCATCGGGAGGCTTGGAGGCCCTTGCGGATCGAGTAGTTGACGCCTTTGTCCGCAATGATGACATCTCCTCTTTTGCAAAACGTAGGGATGACACTGGAGACGGTGGAAAATGACTGTGCATATACAATGCAGCCCTCCGTGCCAAGGTACTCGGCGATGTCTGCTTCGGCCTTGACATGAACATCCTGGGTGCCATAGAATTGTGGCGGGCCGCAAGGTCCAACACCGTACGTGCGAAGGGTTTGAATTGCCTTTTCCTTAATCTGTTCATTCGAATTGAAATTGTAAAAGTTGTAGGACGCAAGATTTGTAACAGTTCGGCCCGTAGATAGTTTTACTTTCGGTCCGGTCGGGCTGCAGATGCAAGTTAGTTTTACCAGTTAGACTCATTGGCTCGGGGCTTTGCTTGCGGGCTCTGGACGTACCCAACAATAACAGGGAGCTTCTCGTTCTCAATTTCTTCTAACTGTGTGGGTTCTGGGACTAAAGGTTCTGGGGTCCAATCGTCGACGAGCTCTTCGATTTCCTAGATCACATTAGTACATTCAGAATAAAAGGCGAGCATTGTACAAACTTCTTGCTTCAGTTTGACATAGTTCTGTTTATGCGTCGAGTATGATGGCGAAAGCAGGTACCGGATGAAGAAGAGAACCAGAATAAGTTCAATCGCAGATCGAACAGGGTCGTTTTGGTAGCTCGACTGGATGTAGCGAATCAGAACAGCAGACCCCGGTACTTTCTGAAAAAGCGACGAAGCAATGCGTATCAGCTCATGCGCCTGGCTGCTCAGAGTATCGAAATCCATGGTGTATGGGATGGCCGAATAACTTTTTACTGCCGTTTGTTGGTGAATGAGAAGTCTGGATGACTGCCCGACAGACCCGGCCTCGCGAAACATGGGTGACCAAGTGGATACTTCTCAGGGGCACACGAGTCTGCTTTTTTCAAGAACATACCCGGGCCGCCTGACGAAACAGTGGGGCACGCCACCAGCTGCTCTAATCCAGGTAGCTACAACGTGTTTGGACTTGTCGCGCGTGCATCTAAATGGTCATCAACTTGTTTCGCCAATATCAACCACTTTTCTTCGAATCATCAATGCGTGACCGTGGTGTTACGTTAAAATGTAGACAGCAAAAAACTTGTTTATTAGCCCTATCCGAAACAACATGATCAAAATAATGAAAAAACAACGTAAACAATCTAATAGTCTGTACAACAATTTGTAGTCCCCAAATACTTGCTTTCCGGGCAATGCATTTCTATAACGTGACAAGTTTAGAAGAGGCGAAACTTTGAAGAGTCGCTCGTTTCCGAAGCACCACCGCCGTCAGCCTTGGTGCCAGTTTCCTTTCTGTCCTCGGTGTTGTTGTGGTTCAGGCCCCATGGCTGCAGAAGGCCCATTTTGCCGAGGCCAGAGGTAGGGCCTAGAACATCGAAAATGGTGCCACCGAGGACTGACTTGCCGATGACACCGGGGGCGACAGCGAGTGCCAGGAAGACAATGAAGAGAACATAATAAAGGATAGCGAAGCGAATAACACGTCTGCGTCTGAGCTTTGACTGCTTCATAGAGTAGATGGGTGGGCGAATCTGACGACTACATCAAACTGTTAGCATCGTATCCCAATGGGAGTAAAATCGAGCGCAAGCAACATACCTAGGCAGCAGCCAGAAAAGCATCATAGAATGGATCATGTCAATACGTGGAATAAGAACAAATGGGGCCATCAAGAAGAGGATCCAATGTCCCAGGATGAAATCGGCGGAGAACATGCTGAGTTCCGTAATCTTGCAGAGAAATTCTCGTGCCGGCTGGGAAATAGTGTGCCAACCCATTGAGTACCATTTTCCGTTCCAGAAGGCAATGTTAGACTGGTCAGTCTTGAATTCTCTGGTCAATGCCAGTGACACGATAAGCTTGAAGACGAAGCGCTGAATGCACATCGCCGCAATGATGCCAGCCAGGGTTCTAGCAAAGTTGAATCCCTCCAGAACATACATGACTTCGAAGAAGATGAGCATGAATACAGCGGCAGCACCATGTGCGATACCGGCGAGAACAGGACCAAACTTCTTGCAGCACATATTGAGAATCGGTCCCATGCAACAGGCCATGCCAAACATGGCCGCGAGAACTCCAGCATTGATACCGATGGGTGCGAAAGCGACAATTGCCAGGCGAATGATAGCACCAGAAGGCTCAACCTTGAACTTGGGGTCCGGAGTCTCGTTGTTGTCCGTGGACACGCCGGTCTGAGCATTCATGAAGAGATAAGCAATGGTTGTAGTGGCAGCGAGAAGGAGTGGTGTGAGGATCTCCGTTAGGAACATGTTCGCGATAGCAGCACGAGGGACGTCGGCAGACATCTTGGCTGAAGCATCTCCCATGACTTTGCGCTTGTATCCAGTGATGCGCGTACGGGAAAGACGGCAGAACGCAATCCAGGAGGACGCGTGTGAGCGGGAATTGCCGCGAGACAGCCATCGGAGGAAGTCGCGGTAATCAATGAAGAAATCGGTCCAAGCAAACTGATGAGGGTTGTAAAGGAATGGCGAGATGATAAGACCAAGTAAAACAATCCAGAAGTAGGTCAAGGCAGGTTGCCATGCAGTGGCAGTAGCAAACAGGAGCATCATCAGCAATCTGGCACCAAAATAAATTGACTGTCCAGCGAAACGCGAGTACAAGACGCCGAAAGGAATGCGAGCTGTTGCGAAGCCACGACCGGTACCAATGTATCTGGCGCCACCAAAGGCGATATCCTGCTGAACTGAGTTGGCGTAGATTTGGCAGACGAACACTTCAAAGAACGGGGACAAAGAGCAGAACTGCTTGATGAAACGTAAAGCAGCACGCCACACACCACGCTCGGTCAATTCCTGTACAATGAGCGGAACAAACGAAATGAAGAAGACGAAGAAGATAGAGATAATACAGCGGTAAATCCAACCCATCAGTTCATCTGTGTTGGAGCATTTCGTCGGGTAGAGCGGGTCCTTGATAGGCTTTCTGGTGTCGTAATCGCAGCGAATCGTTTCATGTCGGAGGGAGCCAATGGACATGAGCGTCAGCATGAATGCCTGCACAGACAACATAATGAACATGTTGTTGACGTGGAAACCGGCGTGGGCGTAATAGAAAGAGAGGAATCTGTCAAGAGGAAGCTGGGTACCGAGGTAGTAGTACTCTCGTGAGAGCCACTGTTCACCCATACCAGTACCAATCTTGGTTGTGAAGTTGAGAATAGAGCCAAAACCAAGATCACGACCCTTGCCGCACTGGTAGTATTCACAGTGCTTAATGCGTCCTCCGCGAACAAGCGCATTCATACCAGCAAAAATATCCTCGTTCAGATGCAGACCCTTCTGAGCCTTTGATACACCACCACGTGTTGTCATAAAAATACCGTTGAGGAAATCAGGATGACCATAATGCAGTTTGCCACCAACCTGCGCCATGGTACGTGCAAAGAGGGTACCAAAAGTTTGTTCCTTTCCGGCAGCAACGTCACCAAGAATACCAATGTTCTCCGAGAAAATGTATTCACGGGCACCAAGAATAGCAACGGGGGTGTGGACATCGTTCTTCACTCCGGGAGTATAAGGCGACTGGTTGTCTGACTTCATCTCCTCAAACTCAGCGAGAACGCTGCGAATCTTGAGGCATTCTTCCAGATAGTTGTCCTGGTTGGCGTCGATGAGTTGGATGTATTCACCTCGATAGAAGATGATGGCGTGGTTTTGGTTGTCCGACTTGCCGTCACCCAAAACCGGGTTACCAGAAAGTTGAACACGGAACTTGGGACGTCTCATTCCATTCTCCATGATTTCAGAGTGACCATCGATCAGGGCCGAGTACAGGCGAGGTTCTTCGCCTTCGGCCAGCGGGGGTTCTTCATCCAGGTAGGCAATTTGAAGATCAGGGTAGGCGCGCAGCAGGAACTCGGCATTTTCCATCTCTTCCTTCTTGAACTTCGAGTAGCGCTGCATAGACACGACAAGCTTGAACTTGCGGCGGGCCATTCTCTCAAGCTCACGCTCCAGCTTCTCGGAATTTCCGCCGAACATCTGAACGACTTCAGGGTTCTCGACGCGATAGAGAAGTTTGATTGCGCGGCTATAGTTCATAAAACCAGAGATAGTACGGTAGAGAGTCTGGGAGCGGAGGGACGCCCAGATGCGGGTACGAAGGGTATATTCGGGCGCCGAAGATTTGAAACCAATGCAGTAGAAAGGCAGATCGTCGATCTTGCTCTTCGCGGTATCCTTCTCGCCCTTCTCTGGTTCTCCATTCATCTGAGCGGTCTCATCTGCCAAAATCTTTGTGTCCTTGACAAAGCATTCCCATTCATGCGGATGCAGCTGCTTGAGATATTCCAGGAGGGTAACACGAGAGTAGGGTTCATCTTCGCGAATAATTTCTCGAAGCGAAAGAAGAATCTTTTCACTGTAGTGGGGAATCATGACAGTGAATGTCGGCATGTTATCGACCGGAACAGGCTCAGGGATAGGGGTAGATAGCGACTGAGCAAAGAACGAGATGCGGCGTTCAGCCTCGCTTTGGCTGGGGAAGAATTCCGTCTTGAACGAGTGATCTTCCTGAGAAACGAAGAAAGTCGGGGCGCGAAGGGTTCGCTTGCCCTCCTGCTCAGAGGGTACCTGATGGTACAGCAGCTTTTGGACGTGGTCGATAGCGAGCAGGTGTTCGCGGTACATCGAGATGATGATTGCATTCCAGACTTGCGAGATGAGAACTTTGGGTTTGTACTTGATCTCCATGTCAGTTGTGGCCAGCACCTTGGAGTAGATACGCTTGGGTAATCTCGAGAAAATATTGCGCCAAGGTGTCCAAATGGATGAACCAATGTAGAACGAGCGTGCGACAGAGAAGACGGTGTTCAAGATGACATAGAAGAGATAAGTGTCGAGGAAGAAGAAGATCATATCGGTAAAAGTCATCAGAATGAGAGTAATGGTAGGTTGGTGCTTGCAGAGAATGTCGGCGGAGGCTCCGAGAAGTTTATCACCCAGGCATTCAATCTTCATGATAGAGAGATACCTGATAGGATCGCGGAAAGACAGAGTGAGGTAGACGTAGGATTCGCCAAATTTGGCACCAAAGACCGTCAGCCACAGTCCGTAGGACATGGCCATATCATTGCCGGTTAGGCGAGGGTAGCTGGCCGTGAAAGTCTGGCTGGCCACGTAGCGGCGAGATTTCTTAGTAAGATAACTGCCAAACAGACCACCAAGAGGCATGACCGAAAAGAAGACGAAGGTAAAGATGGCAATAACGAAGTGCACAATACCGATGGCGTGGTCGATGGTCGTATCCTTGTTCCTCTTGTCGGCTTCAGTCTCACCTTTATTGCCGTGAAACATGAAGACCTTGACACCAGGTGCGACATTGAGAACGAAGATGACAATCAAGAACAACAGTCGCTTTGTAAGGTGCTGCGCTCCAGCCCAGCGGCGAGGAACATAGGCCCATTCAGCCAGCGTTGCCAGAATTTGAATGAGGGACGCGATAGCTCCACCGAAACCGACGATAGAAAACTGCTTCGAGGCGGGTGGCTGGTTGTCTTTTTGCTGCTCATACTTGTAGGTGATGAGCGACGGAGCGTTGTGCGCGGTGTAGAACCAGTACATGGTAAGATGAATGACCCAAATACGGTTGAAGTTGAGCAGCAAATGGAACCACGATCGTGATTCCTTGTAGGTCTTGAAGAAACACTTCTTCCAGTTGACTTCTTTCAATTTCAAGTACCGTTCGGCAGGAGGCAAGTCAACGAGTTTACTCTTGTCCTCAAGAACAATACGCTCAATGCCTTCCGGATACCAGAAAAGCTGATTGCAATCGTCGTAACCAATGATGTTCTTGTGGTCGCGTTCTCTTCGGACGTAGACGCCGTTAAGAATTTCGTATCCTTGGTCACGGCAATACTGGTACAGAGGGGTGATGACGTTGTTCAGGAAAGTGAACTCCTCTACCGGCTCTACAAGAGCTTGACAGGCCGGAGAATTGAGATAGTCATCTGCGCATTTGAAGATGAAGCAGAGACATTCCGGCATGAAGCGGACCTGGTTAGCCTCGCCCCAGCAGAGGAGGTAGAGTGCGATCTGGCGGACACGATCGTATTGGGACATGCGGTTCATGCGCGTCTTCCATCGATACTCTGCCGCTTCAAGACTGTCGTCGCCTTCGAGCTCTTGAAGAGCTTCAGCCTCGTTGGCGGCATCTCCACCCTTCTTCTTGTTCTTCTTGGCCTTGCGCTTTCTGTTCTTGGTGGAGGCGTTGGCAAAGCCCACAGCATCGTCGAGGTCAAGATGAGCGGCAAAGTACCACTTGCGATAGTTGGCATTATCACCACCGATGTAGTCGGCGTGGAGGGAGAGCAGCGCTTGGTTGGGAGTCATGCGAGAGGCTCGGGAGTCAAGCAGCGTCATGAGATGGTCGTACATGTTGCGCATGCTGTCGCGTTGGAATCCAAACTTGGAGGTCAGGTCAAGGAAGATATCCTCGATCTCTTCCTTGGACAGGGGGATCTGGGCGTCCGATGTCCAAGCCGGGTAGGGTTCTTTGGAACGCTGGCTTGGCATGCCATTGCCATACTCCATGCCGTAGTTCGGGGTCGAGGCTCCGGAAGATCTGTTGCCACCGTACGACATCTGAGATGATGGCGGGCGATAGCCACGACCACCTTCACCATATCCATTGTACTGCTCATCACCGCGGCCGTAGTAATCCATCTCGGCGGCGCGGGCCATGTCAGATCTCATGGTGAAGTCGCTGAATGTCTCGGACTCTTCTTCCGATGGGTGGCGGCCGCCCTGGGCATATCCCTGGTTGTATTCACCATCGTAGTAGCCCTGATTGTTGTTGTAGTAGTCATCCTGGTACTGATCCTGCCCGTCGTAGTAACCTCCGTCCTGGTGGTACGGGTTGTTGGCATCGGCATGGTAGTATCCACTGGTCACAAATTAGCGGGTGATGAGAAGCATCTTGCACATGTCTTGTACTCACGATTCGTCGTAGTAGCCATCGCCTTGGGCGCCGTGGGCACCATGATCGCCGTGGGCGCCGTGATCACCGTGGGCACCATGGTCGCCCTGGCCTTGGTCATAGTACTGGTCATCTTGGTAATAACCATCACCATGTCCGGCCTGGCCGTAGCCTTGGTCGTACTGGTCGTGGTGACCACCTTGGTAACCAGACATGTTGCTTGTTGCTGTCGACTGTTGCAGGTTCAGTCAGCATCGCGTGCTCGACAGGTGTACTCGGCGGCTGTGCTCACTTACAATAGGCTCTATGGAAGCATTTGTCGCAGTTTCGACGGGTTATAGGGAAGCGCGTCAGCGAGAATGTCGAAATTTGATGGCGTTCACAGTTGGATGATTTGATCGGCGGCGGCGTGCGAATTGGGAGCCACAGGCAGCGAAGATGCTCGAGAAGTGTCGAAAAAAATCGAATGGCGCAGGAAGCGAACGTCGTCGAGGGCAGGACCTGCCTGTCGAGAGCAGCAAGACTGCGGTTGGAAAAACGAAAGTAGACAAAGAAGAAAAACGAGAGAAGCGGTTTGCTATACGCGAAGCGTGCAGCAGAATAACGTGTGAGACAGAGAAGGGAGGGTGTTGCCCATACAGAGCAGTAGCGTTGTCTCGTCTCCTATCCTGCGATGTAGCGATTGAGGTGGAAAGTCGAGGAGCAATCCGTCACGAAAATCTCTGGGAGGAAGGGGGGCAGGGGGGGAATGTGGCGGTGCCGTGATTCGTGTTCTGGGGTGTCAAAAAGCCCCATGCTACCTTGCCAAACTCTGGTGCAGGCGTGGCACAAGCTGGGCAACCTTGCATTGCTGCGCACAGTTGCGGCTCCATTACTGGACACTGTATTGGTGGGTCTGCCTCCCAACCAAGCTGCGGCAGCCCGCCTTGCCCACAGTGCATTGCTGTCTTGCCAGGGGAAAATGCTTGCCGTGCCCCACCGGCTCCGGCTTATCCGTCGATGGCCCATTCGTTAGCACAGGAGAGAGAGAAAAATGGGAATGGCAAGGAAAAGTGAAAAATCGATGGTCCAGGATCGCATCGCTCGTCGAAATTAATGTTCTGCCTGGGGGCGGAGGGCCTGCTCTCTGCTGATGTCGCGGCCGCTCTGGTGAGTACCTGGCAGGGCATCTCCCATATCATCACCCCTAATGTCAGCCTGGTCTTAATACGACTGCCCAGCTGCTGTTACCACGTAGACGGGCTGGATACGGATTTGGCATGCACATATTGTGTCATCAGCGCATCACAGAGCAGCTTTCCTTGCTTGCTCAGCGTTCAGGGGCACAGTCCACTTAAGCGTCTCCCTTCCTTGGACAGACAACGTTTGACTCCTGCAGGGGGCTGGCGAGCCAACTGGAGCCATTGCCACAGCTCGTCCCATTGCGCGCTGCCATTGGACGATTACGAGAGAGCGGCGCGAGCCAGTGCTATACATAGATTTTAGTGGTTAGAAAATGCCTCCTAGCCACACAGTGCGCATCAGCGCGACGCGCCTTGAGGAGTGCTCTGGAACGATGGATGCCTCCTGGACGGAAGAGAGCTTTCGAGTTGAGCGCGTGCTGGCTCCGCAAGCACCACGTAGCTATGTACGTGCAAGAGAAGCACGGCGCCTTTGTTTTGGGCAGAGCAGGATGTCTGTACTTACGGGAGGAGTCCTTGCGAAGGGCATTGCCCAGGACTGAGCACGTATAAGGTTCGGCGCCATCCAGCCAAGAATCACTGGTTTTTCGATTGAATCATGAGAGTCCCGTATCCCATTCCTGGAAGAGTTTTCCTAGCCTGCTTTTTTTTTTGGCCTCTGCCTAGTGGCGCCGGGACTTCACAAGTGCACACAAGTAGCAAGAGGCAGTTGGCCAGCGGCGAAGTTCGCTACCAACGATCGATCCTATTGCTGGCGGGGTGGAGCAAGGCCCCTGACCGAGGTTTCGTGTACACAACTTAGGTCTCTGCTCTCTGTCGCTGGGTGCCAGCCTCCAGCGCGCGCACTTTAAGTACCCATCCGCAGTCGCGCGAGTTTGTTCACGTACCCTATATCTGGCCAAGCTGCAGCAATCGCCCGAAAATCCCCGTTAAAACGTAACAGGTTGGTGATGGCACTGGGATGAGTGTTTACATGATAAACTCGTGGCGAATTGAGTTGGGCTGTGTGAGGTAGTCCAGATTTTTTTTGTGCCTCCCATGGCGGCCCAGCAGACAGATGTGCAGTTGTTTATGTAGTGCAGCTGAGCGACGTATTCCCGCAACGACAGTCAAAAGACCGATCCGCCACAATAGGCACCGTCAAATCAACACTGTAAATGGAAACACGCAGGCTCGTGCCCAATGACAACCCACTGGTCGTGGACACTCGGCACCATCAGCACCAGGTAACTGGTCGTGCACCTCGAAGCAGTGTTGACAACCACAACACGTGACTGAACACCCATGCAGCATCTGTCGCCATGGCAACGTATCAAAATAAACCGGCACCGCAAGGACAGAAACACTTCCACCCATGAGCTGTTAGCACATACGACGGTAGACCATATTAACACCCCCATTATTACCACAAAGCGACCAGCAGACTCACCTGCAATCCACAACTCCCAACATGTCACGATTAATAGACCACATTGCTCCTCATGTCGAGCCCAATGACCAGCGAGGTACTGTCGACCTCGCCGAGCCCCAACAAGGCTCACAGAAGATCCGGCTTGAACCCGAGACTCCCATGCGCAGGAGAGAGCTCGTACCCAGATCTACTGCGCAGCCTTCCACGCGGAGAGTTCGCCGCTTGGACAGCGAAAAGCTCGCTGCCGCCAATCCCCTCTTCCAGCCTTGGACGACCGAGAGCTCGAAGAAGATCCTAGACTTTTCCAGGAACATCTCGCCTCGCAAGACGGAGCCGAAGATCAGAAACCGACCTCAATCGGCAATGGGAGAGTCTTTTCTGGCTCGTGGAAGACAGAGCCGCCAAGCAGCCAATACGACCCTCATGAACTCTACATTAATGAGCACCACACTCTCGGATCATGATACGTCTTCTTCGTCTGTCTCCGATGTTGACATCGGCGATGTCACTTTGCCCGCGAGCCTTCAGCTAGCAAACCAACCCACTGAATTTTCTCAGCGCATGGCACGCCTGCGGCAAGATACGTGTATCACAATATTGGAAGACAGCATCTCTGTCGAAACGGCCGACTCGGATAACGAATTACAATCGACACATGGAAACATCGAAACCAGAAGCGATGAAGCGACTGCCGCTTATCTCCTGCAACCATTCTTACCCAGTGATGACAACGTTTGTCGTCAAATTAGTAATGCCAGTGGCGCACAAGTTAGACACGGGAAAGCACAAGGCCCGCTCGATGCCGAGAAAGAAAACCTCAGAACAGGGGATCTGTCAATCGTCAATGAGGACAAGCTGGCTGAACAGCTGGTCGATGAGCAGCTATGGGGCGATGACCGCAACAGCGAGAGCGATGCGGCCGAAACTACGCCGGTGGTTTCTCGGAAGCCTCTCGTTTCCCCCCGAAAAGTGCCAAACATCCCGCAAGGTCCCCATACCCCAACAAAGGACAATTTCTGGAGACAAAGTTTGGTTGACTGCTGGAATGATGAACATAGCCCCCGCAAAGCTGTGAAAGCTGCGTTCAGATCGCCAGTCAAGCAGTCCAGCCCAATCAAAGCTAGCAAAGCTTCATTCGAATCCACCAAAGAGCAGCTCGCAATCGACTTCTTGTACGAACTGGACAACAAGATCACAGATGGTAGAATCAGCCAGCTGGCCCAACCTACTGGAGGGATTAAGATCGAATGGTCGAAGACACTCAATACTACAGCTGGGCGTGCCAACTGGAAGAAAGAGACGGTCCGGACCACGCCTTCCGATGGATCTGATGCTACTGTCACATTCAATCACCATGCCTCAATTGAACTGGCAGAGAAGGTTATCGATGACGAAGGCAGACTCTTGAATGTCCTCGCACACGAATTCTGCCACCTGGCAAATTTCATGATCACTGGTATCACGACCAACCCTCACGGCAAGGAATTCAAGCAATGGGCAGCGAAATGCTCCCAAACATTCGCCAGCCGCGGCATCAAAGTCACAACAAAGCACAGCTATGAGATCGATTTCAAGTATGTGTGGCAATGCGCAGACTGCTCATCCAGCTACAAGAGGCATTCAAAGAGTATCAACATCGAGAAGCACCGTTGCGGTGGCTGCAAAGGAAAACTCGTGCAAGTAAAGCCTGTTCCCAGAAATGGCGGCAAACCTAGCGAGTATCAACTCTTCATCAAAGAGGAGATGAAAACTTTGAAGCAGGAAAACCCCAGCAGCCCTCAGAAAGTCATCATGCAGATGGCGGCAGAAAAATGGGCCAACAGATCCAAGCCGGCTGAACCAAAGGCTGCACAAGATGATGTGCAAGACAACGTGCAAGAAGACGTGGGTGATATTGCGGCTCAGATGCGCGGCCTGAGCCTTGGGGAGTAATGTTTGTGAGGTGGTGCATGGGCTCAGCCCCAACACTGTATATACATTGTGTTATGACTATCTGTAGACATCATTGGATTTCTCAACTGTAAATATTATATTTAAACTACATTCAAGCTAAGCATCCCCTCTATCTTTGGCATGTGCAATTCACTGTCTCCGTGTCATTGTTTGCGAACTGCCGATTGAGCTCCTTGCTGTCGCCGCTCACCAAGTTGAGAGAACCGCCGTCGTGATCTCACTCGCAAACGCATGAACGGCGCCCATGACTGACCATCCCCGACCTTTATTCATCCACAACGAAAAGACCCCAATCTTTGATCTTGAACGACTTCCAGATACGAGCCGAGTATTCCACCGCGTCACCAATGAGCTTGCCTTGCTTCCCCAGTTCCAGGTCCACATCCTCCTCGTTGTATTCGCCTTTGATATGAGGAACGTTGATCGTAATCAGAATATCAGTCTTGTACTTTTCGAGGCGTAGGAGCGTCATGATGATCGCAGTGAAGTCGGGTGCGGATGATTTGTCTCTGGGCTGGCTCGATTTCGGAGTCTGTGTTGCAATGAGAGTGTATGCCGGATATTTTGAACTGTATCTTATGTTAGCCTGAAAGATGCACACTACCTGAGCTGTCATATGTCTGAGTCAAGCAAGGCGTCACTTACTCAACACGGCTGAATTCGGTCTCGGCCGTGTTCCAGATTTTGACGCTGTCGATATCGGACCCGACCAGCTCCTCAAGGTGAGTTGTCATGGCACGGCCGTCAATCTCGGGGCCTTTCCCCGACTCCCCTACGCGCTCTGTCATGTCGAAAATAATGCTGGTGAATCCATCCTCGTCGATCCAAACTTCTTGGTTGTCAGGGACTTGTCGTAGTTTGCTGACCAAACGCGCGTCAGTAAGAGCAGGGCTTTCTTCGTAGGGAAATAGTATTACCTGACGTCGGCGAATTTCTCCGGGAGATCGCACACAGCGGCGCCGCCATATAGCGGCGTGCTGAGGAAGCTGGGCATGATTATGGTTGCGTAGTCGCGAGCCTCTTGAATCTTTGTTTTCCAGGATTCTGAGGTGGTAGTCTGAGCTGGTCGCGAATAGTGCGTTAATGCTCTCGATGAAGAAGTTTCACCGTTGTGTAGCTGAATATGACTGGGCAGTGTTAAACAAAAGGCATTCAGCGTTGTCCCGCTGGCGAAGATGTCAAGCAAAAGAGGCACAGCCACCAACTGTCGCTCAGCAGCTGTAGTGGGGTGAGGTGGGGGACAGCTTTTCTCGAGATACGTCACATCAAAGTCGTCAGAGTCACTGGATTACAGTGAGCACCGGCACCGACGCTCGGCTCTAAAGTTTTTGCTTTCAAAATTTGAATACTTTAAGACAATGAAAGCTCTGGATCGGACTTCAGATTTTGCTTAGTACTAGCTGCTGGAGGCTACTTCTGCCTGGCGCTGCTTGTTAACACAGCCGACTGTTGCAAGCTTGATCAATCTCGCCAGCAGGCGGGAGGCAGTGGCGGAATAAACGGCGCCCAGCTCATCACCTATAGGTTAAAACGAGGCCAAAAAAATGTAGTGTGAATGTAATAAATGTACTTGATGGCGTAAAGGAAGATTTGCGCCGAATTAAGAATTGTCGGGCGCAATAAAAAGAAAATCGAATCTGGGAACTCCAGACGAGTAGTGCCAAAGATTGGGAGAATGGAGTTCGTTGGGCCAATCCCACGGTCACATCTGGTAAAAGGCAAGAGGTGAGTTCGATGGAAGGTCCCACTCCAGCTCGAGAAGCCGCTTATTTACTACTATATAGGTATCCAAGGTATAAAACTCCACTCTTGACGGGAGTCGCTGCTTGTTGGAGTCGGTTCATTGCTAGGCACGTTCGACTTGGCGTTATAGCAATATAATAATTGCATTGCTTGTCTGACTCTTTTTTTTTGCTTCGGTTAGTTCAGCGTACTACTATCTGAGCACTCCGGAATTCAATTGGTGGTTCCAGCTTCTGCTGTTCGACCCCACCACAGTCAGCTCTCCGAGTTCCCGGCCGCTAATAACTGCCTATTGCCACTTCCGCAAGCTTGCTCCTCATCCTATCTTCACAAACAAGAGTTTCCAGAAAGCCAGACCTCAAATCTCTACAACAACGAAACAATCAATATGGCCGCTTGCATCTTTTGCCGTATCATAAAGGGTATGTATCATTTCGCTGAATGATAAAATTGATTGCATGCTAATGCTTATTCTAGGTGAAATCCCCTCCATGAAACTGTTTGAGACCGAGAAGACACTGGCATTCCTCGATATCGGACCTCTCAGCAAAGGACATGCAGTAAATCTCAAACCCCCAAGATTTATAAATAAAATAAGAAGCTAACAATAATGAGCTTGTCATTCCCAAATTCCACGGCGCGAAACTGGCTGATATCCCCGACGACCAGCTGAGCGAAATTCTGGTAAGGAGATTCCAACTGCCAAGACCGTCTCGAATATTCATTAACGTTAATCGATGTAGCCCACTCTGAAGAAGCTGGTTTCTGCCACTGGTGCCACCGATTACAACATTTTGCAGAACAACGGAACCATTGCCCACCAGCAGGTCCATCATGTAAGTTTGCCGTCGATTCCCTTCTCCCACTATACAACTGCTAATTTTCCTTGCAAAGGTTCATTTTCACATGGTACGTTGAAAAAGAAATAAGCGCTTCAGAATTTTAACTAACTATAGCCAGATTCCAAAGCCCAATGAGACGGAAGGTCTCGGTATCAACTGGAAACCCACCACCGGCGACATGGATCAGCTCAAGGCTCTCTGTGAAGAGATCAAGTCGAAGATGTGAGCTCGTTTGCACAAGAGATTCTGTCTACATTTGAAGCATGGTGAGGAGTACAAGGAGCAAGGAGCGGAATGAGGTGATTGAAAGGGCTGCTATTCAAGTTATATCGCGAGTAAGATATGTTGGTGCAAGAAAGTCTTAGCTCTCCCACTAGAACTCATAATTCTACTGTCGTGCACCAATGCAATCCCCGGACCTGACGGTGGCCGCTTCAGCTGCCTTATTTCGCGGCTGCGGTCGTGCCAGGGTAGAAATTGATTGCACCATTGGCGCCAATGACGCCCTCACGGTCGCAAAGGGATCTGGCGCGGATGTAGGGATCCAGTTTCCAATAGTTGTCCTTTAGCTGAGCTGCGATGGAGTCGCGCCTTTCGCGAGCTTGTTTACCGTCATTGCTGTCGCCCCCACGAATCCAGGCCTTGGTAGCCTCCTGGAAATCTTTTGTGAGGCCAAATCTCTCTTCAATGATCTTATCTCTAGTGGCGGTGTCCTTCATGACCGCATTTTCGTCGTCAGCAGGCTCAATGTACTTGTATTCCCAATCTTCGTCACCGTCGAGCTCCTTGGGGATCTGACTTGTCGCGATGAATTCTTCTAGGCCACTTCGACCGTTAGTGAAGTGAATCTTGGATGCGACAACCGGATCCAACCAAGGCTTGATGACGCGCCAGATGCCTGTTTTTTAATTGTCAGTAATTTCCACTTCACGTGTCGTTGTTTGCGCCCGTACCTTGAAAGAGCCACGGCGCGTTCTGGATGAGCACAACCCCAAGTGACTCGGGATAATTCGCTTCAAAGCATTTAATCATGAACTTGACAGGTGCATAGTCCATATTGGCCAAGGTGAAGTTGCTCATGTCGAAAATAATAGTCTAGATCAGCCATTAGCATTACCATAGGTGACATCTATGAGAAGAAAACCTACTGCTGTCTCGACTGGTGGCTGGAGGAGAAGGCGCGCAGTTTCGATAATGTGGACCGTATACTTCTCGGTGCTCTCAGCGCTTTGGTCACCGCCATGGTGCAATCGAACGCGGACAACGCAGATCGGACGACCTTCCTTGTCTGACCCATGGAGAAAGCTTTTCCCCATGCGAAGCTGCGCAAGGAAGTCTGTCCCAAGCTGTTTTGCCGAACCGTCGCCAGCCTTCTCGTCTCGCAAAGCACCGGCTTCGCCATTGAACATGATGTCATCATCCAGCTTCATCTCATTCTTTCTCCAGTTCACTGCTGTAATGAACATGACGAGGGCATGCTGAACATCCCACTTGCGAGCGCGAAGGAAGCGTAGTGCGAGAGAATCTGGATGATCGTGCTTCGTCATCCCCCAGATGGACTCTCGGATGGACTCCGGCGATTGTTTAGCCACAATCTCCTTGAATTGTTTATTGAGGCCAAATTTGTCCTCGTGCCCAGCCTTGCTAGCAGATTCGGCGGTGTCACTCTTTTTGAACATGCCGAAGCCCCAGCCTCCGCTGCTTTGCTCCGGCTCTGGTTCGGGGGCGCTTGCTTTCTTCGTGGCATCTTGAGAGGAAGTATCTAAGCCTTCGGACCAACCACATACATCGGCGATGGCTTGCCAAAACTCCCGCAACTTCTGTTCCTGCTCAGCAGAGAGGTTGCCAAGGTGGCCAGCAGGGACTTGTGAACTTGTCATGTTGCAGTCCGCAATTACACCAGAGTCGGTCCTGCCCGAGCTGAGATTCCAGTATATAACTGCGGTTGATGCAACAAACGCGAGTAAAAGGATCGACTGCGAAGAGCTACTTTGTAGGGGAGCCGAACGATATTGCGGGGGGCTCTTGAAATGACTCGGGTATATCGGATCGGGGGTTTTGGCCAGGCTTTGGGAAAAAAGCCTAACAGGAAGGGTTTGTCGGTGAGTAAACGCGGTGCTTGTACGTAAAGCCGACAGCAGTTGAAGCGTTTTCAGAGTTGAATGCTGCCTGCTGGTTTGAACGATCCCGGTCAGGCTTCTGTTCATAGGTGACAGAGGTGAGTGAAGTGATGGAAGAGCTAGGTTGGTCGGTTGCGGTCGGTCGGGTTAGGCCAGCACAGGTCGCCTATGAGGGTGAAATGACGGAATTGGAGAAGGCTAGCAACAGAGAGATGTGGATCGAAGTGTGCTGGATAGGTGCAGCCCAACCGAGGTCTAGGATGATGTGTCGTCTTTTTATTTAACTAGTCAACTTGTACCTCGTCCTTCCACTTTGCCCAAGAGAACCCCGCTACAATGAATCATGCCCCACAGCCAAGTTGCTATGGCACCGACCAACTCATAGCCAGCGAATTTTCGCGCCTTGGTAGGAACAGACAAACTCTACTCTGATTTAAACTGCACTGACGCACTGCCCAGGATATAAGGATTGGTTGCCGGTCTGGTGTGGGAAGTCATTCACGTATCTGTTTGGTGTGCTTGCTCTCTAGCCGCTGACTCTGGGTAAGGTTTGACAGAGCTGCCGCCGTGTGGAAATTTGCGGGGCGCTCTTCCGTGGCTGTCCTGCAAATAGTTAGTTACCTAGACGCGTTCGACTTCACTGGTAGCAATCAAGACAAGCCAATTATTTTCGTATTACCATCCGCAGCTGGTACCCAGGAGAAGAACAAAACCAAATCTGTTTTGAAATACCCTCATTAAAGACGCTACAGGAAATTCGACCTCGCACTACCTGGCCCTGGCTGCACGCGATACCCGTTGTTAACAAAACCGCGTTGGCGCGATTGCAAAATGGCATTTGAAGAACCTGGCTCAAATACAAAACGTTCAGGCTCGCGCTCACGAACACCGCGCCCCACGACACCACTGCGCCCCTCATCACGCTCATCTTTTCGCGATTCGGCGCGGACGGCAGGTGATGGAGACGCGCCGTTTCCGCTTAACACGTTTGAACCAGCGTTTGCGGAACTTTCTGATGCAATGGCAGACCTGGAAGCGAACATGATGCATTTTCAACTCATGCATGAGAGCTTAGCGCGATTCAGCGAGTCTTTTGCAAGTTTCCTATACGGTCTCAACATGAACGCATTCTGCGTGGATTTTCCAGAGGTACTGTTCCGTTGTTGGGAGTAGTTTCATTTCATTGCTGTTTTATCTGACTATTGACTGGTAGGCACCTATTCTTGAATCGTTTCGAAGGGATAGACAACGAGATAGCCAGGCCCCCGAAACACCCAAGGCTGAAAACGACCCCGAAATGACTTTTATGTTAGTTTGCTATCATCAACCAGACAACGGCTTAAATTCCCGTCATGAGCCAGTATTGTTAACGCAAAAATAGGACCACTGAAGTCTCTTTTATCGACAACCCTCCCACATCAAACAAGCCAAAGACACGAATCGTGCCCCAAGGCCATCGTCAATCACGCCTGCCAGCTGCGCGAGGTAGCGCATCCAGAGGGCGAGCGACAACTCGAGCCCGAGGTAGACCAAGCGGACTGGCGAGGGCGAGAGGTCGGGGCGCGAGGTAACCGAGCTGTCTCTCACAATGCGACTGGCAGAAAGAACGAGAAATCAAATATTCATTACTCATATCTTCATGCAGCCATCTTCACATCCTCGCCAACATTTGCTTCCGTGACTGTTTCTTCTATCGTATTGCGTGAGGGAGGGATATATCTGCCTCCCGGAACTCTCGCAGTTTCGGCCTCTTCGCGTATTTGCTTCAAGCTATGCAAGAGAAGAAAAAAACGATCAGCAAGATTCATTTCGTCTAGTTGAGGGGAGGAAACCCACCGGCGCTTATGAGGTTTTCCACGGGTATGGGACGTCAGTGCGCTATTCGTATCAAACCACTTCGCGCATTCTATGCAATAGTTTCGACCAAGGTCAGGAAGGTCTTCTGTTGCTTTGGCATCCTTGAACCCTCCCAGGTGCTTTGCAGATGCAAGGTCGGCCTTTATCTGATCGATGTCCCTACAAAAACGTTAGAATTGAAGCTGGCCCTTCTGGAACAGTGCCCCTACCTAATCTTTCTTCTCGTCTTTGTGACGGTTCTTTTGCTTGCGACACCCATACTGATCTATTCAAGACGTAGAATGAAGATGTGTATTACTGATATGTCATCCAAATGGCAAATCTGAATTTGTTCCTCAATCGGTTCTCGTCAAATCGCACACCTGCCCAAGATTTTTGGTGGGTATTTGCCTTATCGCGACCAATGCGGCAGGGTCACGTGGAGATTAGACATATATGTTTCGTTCGTCGCATTGTGGCACAAAAGCAACGAATAAAATGGCTAATAAAACCTCAGCGGCCAATGTCAGTTTGGGGTTCTAGGCTTCTGTAACGGCCTTTCGGCCAACCATGGTCTCAGGATTACATTCACGTTTCACAACTTCTTGCCTTCCACGACAGCAGCACAATGCATCAGCTGTGTGTCGTTGCATGACAGGCTGCCCCGAATATATTCCATGCCCAAGTAGATATTCACTAACTAAGCGAGCTTTGATTTAACTTCAATATCCGTACAATGTTAGTAGTACGGCTGCCCCGAGGCTATTCGCTGTCATGCATGCTCGTCGCGACAATGCCAAGCACCTGTTCGACTTGAGAATGTCGCGCCCCAGTTAAAAAAGGGCGACAATGACTGTCCCTGACGAAGAATGTCAGCATATTATTTAGCTCTGGCTGGATAGGATTCGATGTGGCCTTTCGATGGGGCCGGCATGCTTTATCTCCTATCGTAAGTCCTTGCAGGTGTCGGGGACCGAGAGGGCAGCTCCGACGAGCGTTACGGAACGAAGGCTTTACTAACGGTGACCGACACAAGCCCGGTCCAACCGAGGTCAAGCATGGTCTCCAGACCCGAAAAAGCTTTGCAGGGTGCACAGTTTCCTTCATTTTACAGTGGGCTCGCCGGGGCTCATGCGTGAGATCAGTGCGAAATGGGCCATCTGGCCGGCGGATGCTGAAATTCGAGGCTCATGTTTTGGAAGCGTAGGTAGTGTGCATGTGGCTTGGTTCCTCCACTCGTTACATCCGGGCCACATAGGCAGTTTGGCGCGACCATTTTCATGTGCAGGTCGATTACCGACCGCGCATACCCGGACTTGCGATGGCAACAGTCCGAATCACCTCTCTATGCAGCTAGCTGGGCCATCATGAAGCCGATTAAAACGGCTGCGCTCGTAGCACAAGGCTGTTGTGGCAAGCACACCGCGTGACGTAGGAATGATTTTTTGACACCACATCGCCAACGTAGCCGTCTATGGTGTCTTCCTCCCTGCCAGGCTGGGGCTCGGCGCAGTGGAAAAGCATGCCCCCGGCTCAATCCACACAGCCCATGACGAAAGCGACGTGAGTATTATTTTCGCCTGTGCCGTGACTGGCTAGATTTCACCGAAAGCCTCAGCGTGTCTCCACACACAAGCCTGGAGCTGTGCAACCAGTTGGTGGATCCACCGGGCTATCCAGACAAAGCTCGGCAACACACCCCAAAATGCCTGAAAACACCTCTCTCTCCACCATCGTCCTTTTCTCCCGTTCCTCTCTTTTATAGCTGCCCTCCCCCACCAGCTTACGGAATTGATTCTTCTCCCCGAGTGAACGGCCTCGCTCGTGTGACGTACACAGACACTCTCCTCTCTCTATCAATTGGCCCAGCATGCTTGCCTCTAGACAGGTTCTGGGCAGCGTTGCCCGGAGCCGCGCCTTTGCTGGCACGGCCTCCGGCATCCGTCGCCTCGCCACAGTCTCCGACTCTCCTCTGGACAAGAAGGTATGTCGCGCACAGTAGCCCTTTATAGCGTTTCGAACAATGGCACATTGGGCGCCCAGCGAATTAAGCCAGCCGCTAACAGGACTTTCGCACAACAGGTCCGCCAGAACAACTGGGAGGATAACAACTTCATCAACTACAAGAAGATGTCTGAGAACCTCGCCATTGTTCGCTCTCGCCTCAACCGCCCCCTGAACTATGCTGAGAAGATTCTCTACTCTCACTTGGACGACCCTCACGGCCAGGAGATTGAGCGTGGCAAGTCTTACCTCAAGCTCCGCCCTGATCGCGTTGCTTGCCAGGATGCCACCGCTCAGATGGCCATTCTGCAGTTCATGTCCGCTGGCTTGGACGCCGTTGCCAACCCCACCACTGTTCACTGCGATCACTTGATTGAGGCTCAGGTTGGCGGCAGCAAGGATTTGGCCCGCGCCATCAGCATCAACAAGGAGGTTTACGACTTCCTCTCGACCGCCTGCGCGAAGTACAACATTGGATTCTGGAAGCCTGGTTCCGGCATTATTCACCAGATTATTCTGGAGAACTATGCTTTCCCCGGCGGTCTTCTCATCGGTACCGACTCTCACACCCCCAACGGTGGTGGTCTTGGTATGGCTGCCATCGGTGTCGGTGGTGCTGATGCCGTCGATGTCATGGCCAACCTTCCCTGGGAGCTGAAGGCTCCTAAGGTTATTGGTGTCAAGCTGACCGGCGAGCTGTCTGGCTGGACTTCGCCCAAGGACATTATTCTCAAGGTTGCCGACATTCTCACCGTCAAGGGTGGTACCGGTGCCATCGTCGAGTACCACGGTCCTGGAGTGAACAACATCTCTTGCACTGGCATGGCCACAATTGCTAATATGGTCCGATTTCCCTTTCATTGCTGTTTTTATCCTTTTCTGCACGATTCCCGGCCCCCTGGCAATTTTTCAGATTTTCTCTGAATTTTTCTCGCCATTTTCCACTCTGCCGTTTCCACACCACCAACCATTTTGATCACCTGCTAACCATCTCCCAGGGCGCTGAAATCGGTGCTACCACGACTGTCTTCCCCTTCAACGACCGCATGTACGACTACCTGGTCGCTACCAAGCGCAAGGAGATTGGCGACTTTGCTCGTAGCTATGCCCACGAGCTCCGCGAGGACGAGGGTGCCGAGTACGACCAGCTGATTGAGCTCAACCTCTCTGAGCTTGAGCCTCACATCAATGGTCCGTTTACTCCTGATCTGGGTACCCCAATTTCGAAGTTCAGCCAGGCGGTCAAGGACAACGGCTGGCCTGAGGAGCTCAAGGTTGGTTTGATCGGTTCTTGCACCAACTCCTCGTATGAGGACATGTCGCGTGCTGCTTCGATCGCTCGTGACGCTCTCGACCACGGTATCAAGGCCAAGGCTGCTTTCACTGTCACTCCCGGATCCGAGCAGATTCGCGCTACCATTGCTCGCGATGGTCAGCTCCAGACCTTCGAGGAATTCGGTGGAATTGTTCTCGCCAACGCCTGTGGCCCCTGCATTGGTCAGTGGGACCGTACCGACGTGAAGAAGGGTGATGCCAACTCTATCCTCTCTTCCTACAACCGTAACTTCACCGGTCGTAACGACGGCAACCCCGCCACCCACTCTTTCGTTACTTCGCCTGACCTGGTCGTTGCTCTTACCATCGCTGGCTCCCTGCACTTCAACCCCTTGACTGACAAGCTCAAGGACAAGGACGGCAACGAGTTCATGCTGAAGCCCCCTACCGGCCACGGTCTTCCCACACGTGGCTACGACCCTGGCAACAACACCTACCAGGCTCCTCCTAAGGACCGCTCTACCGTCAATGTCCAGGTTGCCCCTACCTCTGACCGTCTTCAGGTCCTTCAGCCTTTCCAGCCGTGGGATGGCAAGGACGCCAAGGACATCCCCATCCTTATCAAGGCCCAGGGCAAGACCACCACTGATCACATTTCCATGGCTGGTCCCTGGCTCAAGTACCGTGGCCATCTTGACAACATCTCCAACAACATGTTGATTGGTGCTATCAACGAGGCCAACGGTGAGGCCAACAAGATCAAGAACTTTACCACCGGTGACTGGGATGCTGTTCCCGCTGTCGCTCGTGACTACAAGAAGAAGGGTATCAAGTGGGTTGTCATTGGTGATTGGAACTACGGCGAGGGTAGCTCGCGTGAGCATGCCGCCCTCGAGCCCCGTCACCTTGGTGGCCTGGCCATCATCACCCGCAGTTTCGCTCGTATCCACGAGACCAACCTGAAGAAGCAGGGCATGCTTCCTCTCACCTTCGCCGAACCTGCTGACTACGACAAGATCAAGCCTGATGACAAGGTAAGCAGCACATCTCGACCCTGCCGAAGTAACTAAGCTAATCATATGCTCCAGGTTGATATCCTCGCTACCCAGCTTGCTGTTGGCAAGCCCATCACCATGGTTGTGCACCCCAAGGATGGCAAGTCCTACGAGGTTCCTCTCGCGCACACCTTCAACGAAGCTCAGATTGAGTGGTTCAAGAATGGCAGTGCGCTGAACACCATGGCCAAGGCTGCCCGCAAGTAAATGCAACAATTTCTTTGACGGCAATTATACCTAGGCGCTTTATTTTTGCATGAATTGTTTAACGTTGAGAACAAAAGAGAAGGAGTTGACGGGGTACCCAGTGTGCACTTTACAGAGAGGTGCTATGCTACTTTGTTTCTTTTTTTTTTGTCTGGAAGGACCTGTCATATTTTACCTGTATCAAAATAAGAAATTCCTGAAGCATTGTCCAGACCCATGTGAATGCGTGACGTATATTGACTCGAGTGCGATATAAAATAAGCCAAGAAACAACGAGGACAAACGACAAAAGTACATCAATAAGCTGAATAAGAAAAACAAAAAAAGACAAGAGAATTGGGGAAACAAGAATCATTAAATAAATAAGGGAGAAGAAAGACACCACGAGAGGTTTATCCCATAATAGATGCGAGCACCAGACCGTCGGGCTTCTGTGACCAGTGGCTATTGAAGAGAGTTTGCTTGTCAGTCGCCAACAGTAATCAGTAACTGGACAAAGTCACGTGTAGATAAGCAACGACCCCTGGGACAGCTCCGTTGTCAACCATCCAAGAGACAACTTGTCCACCGACTTTAGATTTGCTGCGAACCAGCTCTCGAAAGGTGGGAAATAGCTGATATTTCAGGATCGCGCGTGCTGCTTCCATCGAATTGGTGGCATAGCCCCGTTTATCAGCTGTTCGTCTTGGAACCTTTGCTGGAGTACCCATCACACGATCAACCATGCCGACCGTTCGCGGCTTCAGTACCGTCAAAGCACGATCCTATATCTTTCGCCTCCCTTTATTTACAAGAGCTATTGTCTTGGTAATAATCCTTTTCGCTCTTCTCGGCCTTCCAGGCTTCTGGGATATACAAGCATGGGGCTCTTTGATTCCTGACAAAGTGTCGCTTTTTGCAGGTAGGCATACTCAGTACGACGAAACTGTCGGAAAAATGCGTTAATAATCCATAGCACATCGCCTTACGACCTTTCCGCTTATTCATCTGAATATTCTGCATGCCATTCTGAATGTGGTGGCATTGACGCCGTTGATGGAGCGCTTCGAGAACGAATACGGTACCCTTACATCGCTCGCTCTGTTCTTTGGGCGTAAGATATTTGCTTCCTTCCAATTGGACTATCAATTGTACTGACTGCAGCAGCTTTGACAACGGTACCCGCAATATTATATCTCGTTATCGAGGCGGGAATTCTACGCCTGAATAATGCTATCATGGGAGCAAGGTATGGTCAAGCGCCATCTGCGACTCGGTTAATACATGAGCTAACTAGTAGCAGTGTCTGGGTGTTTCTTCTTCTTGGCATGGAAGCTATTCGAACGTATCGATCGAACCCACACCTGGTCATCGGCACTCACCATATTCCAACTTGGACGACACCGTTACTTTTGGCTTTTGTGGTGGCAGCACTGGTTCCAAGCTCCAGTCTGATAGGACACTTATGCGGCCTTGGAGTCGGATACATCGGTATGCAATTCTTTACTCAATTACGCCATATTCAACTAACAATCGACAGCTGGTCTCGGTTATGTCAAATACATTGCTCCTCCCGAATGGGCTCTTCGATGGATCGAGTCGAAGTTAAATCTTCTCGCGATCTTGCCTCACTACGTCAGTGTAGACCAGAAGACATATGGCAGATTCGGTGTTTTGCCGTCAACAAGTCGAATGGGCGGAAGCCCTGCCACTGAGCTAGTTGGTAGCACGCAGCGTCTTGGACCCTAGTCCGCGAATATCTTTGACTATGGGTGGCATGCGCTTCATAACTACCTTTTTTTTTTTTTTGAAAGGAAAAGTTTAGGTGTATCTTGGGTCGGAGTTTCGGCGCTCTTTGTAAAATAGCTAGAATGTGCAGTAACGACACAGGTTCGATAGCGACTCGGGAGGTATTCTGTTCAAATGTCTTGACGCTTCACTTTCTAAGTAGATAAAACTTTTAATATTACTCAATTTCAGCTTCTTTTATAACTTGCAAATAATTTACATATTTGTCGCGTCTAGATGTATTAGTTCATCGCGTAGAAGCGCAAGCTGCCAGACCAGGCTGCTAAAATTCCGAGCGTACTGCCACCAAATCGCCATACATTAGCGCTCGAAACTATATGGAGGCACTGTAGGTACATACATAGGTAGTTAGCCAAGTGGCCACTTGCAACGAATCCAAGCACCTCCTGGGACGCAGAGGGGCTGGAGGTATCCACTCCCCGTCACCCAACGCCAGGTACCAGCTACCCCTACCTACTGGCAACGCGACATCAAACTGTCAAGAGTGTCATATTTCTTCACGCGCGCGACGGGTCGCTGTGCAAATAATCACCATGCCGCGGTTACTATGTAGGTCAATGCGCTATCTTGATGCTTATGATTGCTAACAAAGGACACAGCCTCTGCCATGGCGCTTCGGCGCGATCCGCGCATGCTGAAGCTACCACCTTACTTGTCCCTTGTCTGCATTGTGGTGGGCTTTGCGTGGCTCCTCTTACTTCCGCTCGAGAACTACTCCAGACGAACCTACATATCCGAAAATGCGTTGCTTCCAGGACAAGTGCATACATATTTTGGTGGAAGCGAGCAAAACATCTTCAGAGCCTACAGGCGGGAGGTAGATTTGCTCGAGAGCAAAGATAACCATCAGTACGGCGCACTTGCTTCGTGAGCGAAAAGAAACGGAGCTGACAAAACACTGCTATAGAATAAATGACCAAATTGAGACCTTCTTGAAAGATGTGGGTGTAAAAGTCGGACGACAAAATTACACCTACCATTACGCAGGAAACGAGCATTCTGGCGAAAACATCTACGGCATTCTGCAAGCGCCTCGTGGCGATGCAACGGAGGCGATCGTTCTGGTTGCCGCTTGGAGGACGGTTAACGAGGAAATAAATCGTAACGGAGTCACTCTGGCACTTACTCTCGCTCGGTACTTCAAGAGTGCGTCTTATTCTCGCCTGCAGTCTACGAACTTGAACACTGACAGTTGGTAGGATGGTCTCTCTGGTCCAAGGACATCATTATTGTGATACCGCCCGATAGCAAAGCCGGAACCCAAGCCTGGGTTGACGCCTATCATGACGCACATGATTCGAGATATGTTGCCCCGCTACCGTTGAAATCCGGCGCTCTTCAGGGTGCTCTGGCACTTGATTACGCCGTCGACCACCGCTTCGAGGCACTGCATATCATTTACGATGGAACGAACGGCCAATTGCCGAATCTCGATTTAATCAATTCGATGGTCAATATCGCGGGCGGCCAAATGGGCGTCCATACATCCATACAGGGCATTGAGAACCACTCCAATGGTTACCAGGACAGGCTTCATACTATTCTGCGAGGCATGATGAGGCAAAGCCTTGGGCTTGCCACAGGTCCCCATAGCAGCTTTATCCCATACCATGTGGATGCAATTACTCTACAACCCTATGGAGAAGGGTGGCATGACGAGATGGCCTTGGGGAGAATCGTCGAGGGAACTTTCCGAAGTCTCAACAACTTGTTGGAGCATCTCCACCAAAGCTTTTTCTTTTATCTTCTCATGCACAGAGACCATTTTGTCAGCATTGGCACATACCTGCCCAGTGCTATGCTCTTGGCTGCCAACTTCAGCATTATGGCAATCTTCTTATGGGTCAAGAGCGGACAGGGGGCTCAAAACAAATCCCAGACTTCAAGAAGCTCCAAGACATCGAGTGAAAAGGAGCTCACGCACACTGCCTCGCCCACTGTTGAACGAGACCTTTTCTTGCCAATCTCTGTCGTCACCACTTGCCAGGCGCTGTCCGTAATCCCGCTCTTCACGTTTAACAACATTTCTGCTTCGGTTCGTTCACCCATCGAGCATGTCCAAAGTTAATGAGGCTAACCTTCTCACCCGCAGATCTTGTACCCTACATTTGCAATGTTCACTCTGGTATCTATTATGCTGCCATGGCTCATTTCGCACCTTCTTTCGATCTACAAGGCGACGGCCCAGCAATTTCAACTTATCAAGTCGTTCTCTCTCCTCTTTCTTGGCATGTCGATTGCCACCCTAGCGACGCTCAACTTCTCCTTGGCATTTTTCGTCGGGATGCTCGCGGCGCCGTTCACTTTCGTCCGAACTTCAAGTAACAAAATCGTTAGATTGGGACTTGCCGGCTTGTTGACCGCGATTGCACCACCTGTCCTAGTGTTCTCATCTTCGCAGGTTCTTCATATACCTGTGTCTGATATCTTGACGGAGGCCAGTTTTGGTTGGAATGTCTGGGGCATGTATACCTCCATAGTTGTTTGGTGTGTCTGGTGGCCTTCGTGGGTACTCGGTATGGTCAATGTAGTTGGCTCTCCTGTAGCTTAGGAAATTCAGCAAGCGTAGCCCGTCTCATCAATTCTAATACTAAAACGGGCTGGTCAGCCTCTTTTATTAATACATAATGGCATAACTGCATTTTGCACAGATGTAGCGCTCCCAGCTAAAATTGCATGTATAGCGCTCAGCCAAGTCTATTTAGCATTCGTTTCATCCATATGTTCATGATATGGATGCGTTCAACGAAGAGTCTATCCACTTTTCAACTTAAGCCGCCCATACATCCTTACCAGCCTTCTCAATCCAGTTGCCCAGTTGGTTCACACTCGAGTCCCAGTCAAGTAGACGTTGGCGCATGCTTCCAATCTGCTTCATATCCAGCACCTTTGGCTGCACCCACGTTATCTGGGCAACTCCATTCACCTGGTCGATTGTTCCCCGTAGTAGCCCAAGGCTAAGAGCCTTCATGATCAAATGCTCAATTTCGTCAGGACGAACCTTAGTCTCCTGGGCGATGGTGGCAAAGGACATGGCTCGGTCGTGGGGAGGGCGGCGGAAGACTGCCTCTGTCAGAGCAGCCAGGTATATTTTCTGCTTCAGATGGGAAGAGTTCTCATTCAGGAGCTTGTTCTCCGCGATGTTGTCGGAAAGTGCGGCGTAAGCAGCCAAATCGCCACGATTGTAGGCAAAAAGAAGATCGCGTAGCCAGGAGTCGTCGTCACTCTGTGCGAGCACATCCAAGATTGGGTGGAGAAGAAGTTCACCGAAATTGTAAATGCTGTTTGAAACCAGGGCAGCAACACTCAAATAGTAAGCTCGTCGGTGGCGTTCGTCTTCGGACATTGTCGGCAGGTCAATGCATGCGAGGTACAGTAGCGCCGTTCGGTAGTAGTTGGCGAAGTCCATCTTCCGCTATACGCAGTTAGAAACTTGAGCCATCGGAGAATTGATATGCAGAGTCGAATGATTTACCTGGTAGTAGCTAGCGCTCGCATCGTAAAACGCAGCGTGCACAATGACTTCTACTGAATCCAAGGAATCGAGTATGCGTTCAGCAGCATCTAAATCCTTTCTAGCTTCATCCAGCTCATTCAAGCTCAATTTGACTTGCGCCACGGCAACAGATGCAAAGACAAGGGCGTCCTTGGAATCTTCGGTGTCGACCTTCTTCACAACGGACTGCAGGAACTCGAGTCGTTCGCGGTTGTCTAGTACAGAGTTAGCCAGCCACATCCGCTAATTCCATTCAGTATGTGTATACCTTTGCATTGCGATGCGGCTTTCAGCGCCAGATCCACCAACTTAAGCTTATTGATCTTATCCGCAAACTTGAGAATGAAGACTCTGTAGAACGCTAGACGCTGCGGGGCACTACCATCATTACTGAAGAACTGAACGAGTGCATCGGTCAGCTGGTGCCAAAGCTTTCTCTCCCAGTAATTTTCAAAATCGAGTATGAGGGGCTGAAGTTCCTCGGGCGAAGCGTCCCGCTGCTCAGCGAGGAAGTCGGAAATCGTATCGGCATTCATTGTGTCGGAAGCTGTTGTGGTCGCGAGAATTGATACGTGAAGCTTCGCACTGCGCAGAGAAATACTTCAAGTCGTCTCCTAGAAAACCGTTTCGTCTGTGCCGTTGGTTGTAAAGAGAATTAAATGTGGTATGCCAGCGAGCTTCCCGGATCCAGTGGCGGCGTCAGGTCTACGCGATTGTCTGGAAGCCTGGAGCCAAGCACGGGCCACCTGTAAGCTAGCTTCTCAGCATCTGGCGCTGCCACAAAGAGCTGCGTCGTCAACATGTGACTTTTCACGTGACCGTACTCCGGCTCCGCTGGCTAGCTCGTTCATTACATTCAGCGAGCCCAGGATTGGATCAGAGGGTAGAAGAGATCATTGAAATTGGCTGAGAGGTTATAGCCATTCTTGCATCCATCTCAACACCGCAAGAATGGTCTCATCACTGATTGCGGCGCGCTCTGCGCGCAACATTGTGCCCAATGCAGCTGGGAAACGCTTTCTTTCCGACATTGCCATCACTAGAACTGGCAAGCCGATTATCCGCAGCGAGGGTGGAAGGTAAGAAGCCAGATCAATTGAGCCATTGACGCTGAGGCTAACAATTCTTCTTTCAATAGATCCTCTCTTGGAGGTTTGCAGGCACCCTTCGATTCGAATCTGCGAGAATGCGACTAATCCTTGCCAGGTCACACTGCGACGGTTTTCGGCGCAACCGGTCAGCTCGGCCGATACATTGTTAACAGACTTGGTACGGCGCATTGAAGCTGAGAAACTGAATGACAGACGGCTAATGAAAACAGCCCGACAAGGATGCACTGTTATCGTTCCTTTCCGTGAGGAAATGACGAAGCGTCACCTCAAAGTGACGGGAGACCTTGGCCGAATCGTTTTCATTGTAAGAACTTGGCAGCGTTCCAGTCCTTGCGTTACGTAGCTAACGTATGCGCTAGGAATACGATCTGCGTAACACAGCTTCTATCGAAGCCAGCGTTCGCCACTCTGATGTTGTTTACAACCTCGTCGGCCGCGACTATCCCACTAAGTGAGCTGACGCTGCGGTACCTCTGGCTTTGGACAGGCGCTAACATTCTTAGAAATTTCTCTCTGACCGATGTCCACGTCGAAGGAACCGAGCGCATCGTCGATGCCGTGGCGAAATACGATGTCGATCGCTATATCCATGTGTCATCGCACAATGCCAACACTGCATCGCCGTCTGAGTTCTTTGCCACGAAGGTGCGTTAACCATAAGCATTCGGCGTGATTTAGTATTGACACCTTCCAGGGACGTGGAGAGGAAGTAGCCCGAAGCATCTTCCCAGAGACTACGCTCGTTCGCCCTGCCCCGATCTTCGGATTCGAGGATAACCTGCTTCTGAAATTGGCTTCCGTACTCAACCTCTTCACGGCGAACAACATGCAAGAGAAGTTCTGGCCCGTCCACGTAAGTCGGATCTGAGTTTTCTTTCCAACACCCATCTAACATTTTTAGTCAATCGACCTTGGCGCTGGTCTGGAAAAAATGCTGTATGATGACTCTACCGCCGGTCAAACTTTTGAACTTTACGGCCCCAAGCAGTACACCATGGCCCAAATCGCAGAAATGGTCGACAAGGAAATTTTCAAGCAAAGAAGACATGTCAACATTCCCAAGACTCTGCTTAAGCCAGTTGCCGGTGTTCTCAACAAAGCCCTTTGGTGGCACACTATGTCAGCTGATGAGGTGGAGAGAGAATTCATTGATCAAGTCATTGACCCCGAAGCGAAGACTTTCAAGGACCTTGGAATCGAACCGGGTGACATTGCCAACTTCACCTATCATTACTTGGTAAGCTACTTCACTAACAACCACTCATTTTTAGAACACGTCTAACTGCAGATATAGCAAGGATTCCGTAGCCAGAACTACTACGACTTGCCCCCAGCGACTGAGAAAGAAAAGCGCGAGGACAAGAAGTACATTCATGTCTTGGATGAGTTGTAAAATTGAAGGCCCATTATTCACCCCTGTGTATGTATATAGAGCCGTGTTCTAGATAAAAGCTGAGAGCCAAGCGGCGGGACAGTTAATCAATTATCATTTCATTTGTGCTTGACAGATCAAATTTTTTCCATCTGCTTCATACAGGCTCGCGATAAGGCTGGCAGTAGGCTACTAAAACTTAGCGCAACAGGTTGAGCTGTATGTGTTGCGGCATCTCTAAAGCTGCGGCATTGTCCCACAAGTCACGGTACGTTGAGAGTTTAGTATATATTTCTAGACATGTGATGGATATTCCGGTGGTAAAGATAAAACACATCTATGAGAACGCCAATATGCATATTAACACGCGGCACAGCTCTGATGACAGAGTGAGCCCGAGTAGGGAAACCGAGTCATCAATCGTTTTGCAGCGACAGGCCCAACCTTTTCGGTAAGTTATTGTCGTTGACACCCTATGCCAGAGATCGAATAATATAAAAAAGAAGATATGCCTGTGCACCGAGCACATCAGAAAGGCTTGCCAACTCGACCTTGTGATCATTGAACTTGAACCACTATTAAGAGTTAATCAACAGGCGGGATGCTATCGGCATGAAGAGCCGGCTTACCTGGTCGCCTACGCGGCAGTACGACGTATAGTGCCCGGTTTCGAGCTCTCCCACGTGAACAACCACACTGAGGAGATCGTATACACAAGATCGCTGCAGCTCCATGTTCTCTCGGCTATCGCGGCTACGGACCCGATTTGTGTATGGGAGCATATTGAGCTGTAGGGGAAAATCAACCGGCACGTCAACCTTGGATGCGGCATGATCATGGCGCCCTTGCTTGTACTCGAATCGCTAAATATCCCAGTTTAGCCCTCTGTAACCCTTTGGTTCAAATTGATTGGGCGCACTCACCTTGAGTTGAATAGAGAGCACGTTGGGTAAGCGCTTTACGCTTGTGTAACGTCTCGCCTGCTGCGTTGAAGCACAGTGGTGGCAACGATATTCACACTTATCTGATTTGATATATTCTTCGTCGAGGCAGTCGGTAAGATTAAGATTGGCCTTTTGTCCTGTTTTCTTATTCCTCCTCTGTGCAAGACTGTCCAGCCCAACACTCAGATCCAAGAATGACTGCACCGTGTTGCTGGAGCTGTTGCAATTTTGGCATGTCGTGGTTGTCTGCATCTTTCCATAGAACGTCTGGTGAATAATGCAGTTACAGCTATGCTCACTTCCGATTTCGGGCTTCTTGCCATCGCCATTGCGTTCGTGCAAATCTTCGGCAAGAAATTGGAAGAATTCATGAGCATCCTGCTCCTTAGTTGTCACCAAGTTTTCAAATGCTTTCTTCTCTGATATCCAAAACCCAGAAAGGATATTGGCAGCCGTATAGCCATTGGTATTCTCTAGGGCATAAAAGTCTTGGAACATGTCATCCATAGCGCAACTCAAGCAGTGTGATATGTTGCATTCGTTGCTTTGATGTCCGTCGCTGAGGTAGAAATTCCTTAGGAGAGGATTGTGTAGAAAGCTCTGTAACACAACATTTTGATAGCATGTTGCCCCTGCGTTATATATGCCTCGGAGACCATCCGCTCGACAAGATGCTAGCGTCGTGTTTGAAGAAATGTATCGCGGATCGTCCTTGATGGAATCGGTGAACAGCTCGTCGTGTTTCCTTTTGCGCCCTACGTGATTGTCAGCTTCCGTATTCAACTGCAAATGACAGCGGCACAATACCAGAGAAAGAGCCGGTTCCAATCTTGCGCAATCGCAGTTCTTCAAGCGTGGGATCCCATACCAGATCGTCGCAGATTTGGCAATACAGGGCTCCATTTCGCGAGTCCACATCTAATAGAGTTAGCCGGGTGAATATTCCAGACCATCCAGCACAATTTATTACAGAATCTGTGTGATTTCTTGCTTCCATGCCCCAGCCTATCTTCTTCAGAGACTGTCGTAGGACATTGGAGACAAAGATAATTCGATGTCAATGTAGTGATCGGCCGGCCTTCTTTATTGGTCGAGGTCTGTGGTACAATCGGATTGGTATCAAATATGCCTCGAAGAATCATTTTGTAATGGGCTATCGAGCTGTTCATCACTTCTTGCCCTTGGGAGAGGAGCAGCTGAACGTGTTCTGGGTAAGCCGTGTTAGGTACTTTTTCTCGTCAAGAAGACTCGTATTTCAAGCATACCGCATCCAAACATAGGTAACCCTGGAGCAGGCGACTTCACGCGGGCATTTCGTGGAGAAGCTGGAGTAACTGGTCGGCTAGACATCGTGTACAGCTGGTGCGACCAAACAACGGTCGCGTGTGGCGTGTCACGAAGTCGGCAGGGCTTTTGGACAAACAATAGGCGTGCGTTGTTGTTGAATGCCGATGTTCCCGTTGTTTAAACGTTATTATGTCGATCAATAGAGCACCAGGCGGTACTTTTGTCGAATGCGAGCTGAGATTGTGATTTCCAGGGTCGCGAATAGGGATACTTCTGGTGCAGCGCGCTCCCTGAGACAGGCGCCTAGCAGTTGCTACCAAGGCTAAATGTCTGCGTTTCGGTTTGAAGTCGAAATTGAACTTTGGTAATAGTCAATTGCTGCAATACTTTGCCGTCTTCAGCAGTGCAGCGACTTTTTTGCGTCGAGGAAAAGGATGATAGCCGCTCAGTGTGGCAAGCATGTTAAGCGCTACGCCATCAGTAGCCAGTTTCGAGCACGCTTCCTTATCGATTACAGTGAGTGCGGAAAGTGGATAATTCCGTTTACCGCCCAGCTTCACACAGATGATTACTTTACAAGCCATATTATTACTCTCGCAGTTTTTCTGTGTATGCTATAAGTCTAAATATTTTTGTGTAAATTAAATTGACAGGTAGGCTTGATTTTATATTAAAAAAAAAAGTAACCGAGAAGTCCCTTGCAATTTTGTCACGGTTACTACTGCTGCTACCAGCTGGTAGGACACTGGGGCAGCCAAAGCATCTCGCGTTCGTTTTAGGTGCCTGGTCAGTCTGTGGCGCAGCCGAGGTTCTTGTTCCGTTCGGCGAGCTGCTCGTTCATGAACCTGCACATTGACCCATCATAATGCAATCCTACTTTCATCCTGCATCTCAAAAAAGCATCAACCTTGCATTCATTGCATCGAATTGACTCCTACGGTCTACTACGACAGCATATGTGACTGTCCGCCATAGTTCAGCTACCACCCGAACCCGAGCAGCAACAATGAATCTCAGTCCATTACCCGATGTGAGGCGTCTTAGTCCAATTTGTATTCGGATTCTCGGCGGCAATCCTGGCAAATTTACGCTGCAGGGAACAAATACCTACTTATTGGGATCCGGAAAGCGCCGCATATTGATAGATTCTGGGGAGGGGAAGCCCGCTTGGGCTGCTTCACTAAAGGAGGTTCTCAAGACAGAGAATGCGACCGTCGAGGCCCTTTTGCTTTCGCACTGGCACCATGACCATGTTGGAGGCATAGATGACCTGCTTCAGATTGCTCCGCAAGCTGTTATTTATAAATTTGAGCCAGAGGAAGGACAACGCCCAATTGAAAACAACCAAATTTTCCAGGCGGATGGCGTGACGCTGACAGCGCACCATATGCCGGGACATACAACTGACCATCTTGTCTTCACTTTGGCTGAGGAGGATGCAATGTTCACAGCAGATAATGTACTCGGCGAAGGTACAGCAGTCTTCGAAGACATGGCATCGTATATCAACAGTCTGCACAAGATGAAGGACTTATTCCATGGAAGAGCTTACCCCGGCCATGGTGATATCATCAATAACGGCGTTGGAAGGATTGTCGAATATATCAATCATCGCAGGCAGAGAGAAGAGCAGGTAATCCAAGTCATGAAAGGGGTCAACACAAATGGAAGCCGAAGCTGGACGGGAATGGATATTGTCAAGATTGTTTACAAAGATGTACGCGAGGATTTGCATATGGCAGCATGTGCTGGTGTTTTACAGATATTAGGGAAGCTAGAACATGAGGGTAAGATAGCCAGAGCGGATGATGGCCTCAGCGATAAAGGCTATTGGACGCTGACTGGCCAGGCAGCTCTTTAACTCATAGGAATAAATCATCACTCGTATATTTCATAATGTCATCTTTTATTGTGCATATTGTGCAAGAAAAATCGGGTTAGCATATGCCTACCATGCGCTTATTGCATTTATTATAGAAGTAGATAAAGCTTAGGGCAATGCAACTACCTCGAAAACGTTGGGCCTCATTTCACGACAGGCATACATTAGAAGGAACGTTAACTTGCGCGTGGGATTATATGGAGACTTCTTGATTATCATGATTGTAGGCATACATACTCATTGATAGCAGGCGGGGATGTGAATGATACAGGGCTGAGCTGGCTCAGTGTGGCAACCAGACTCTCCTCGCCCTACAAGGCTGCTGGGGCAATTGCATCATTAGAAAGACCGTAGCCAACAAGATTCAGCGAGCATTTTGCGCTTTTACAGGGCAATCGACTGGGTTTGTGGTACTGGAAGCGATTCAGCTGACTGCTAGCTGGGCTACGGCGCAACGGTTAGAAATTATCATGCTCAGTTTTTATGATCTTCTGCAACATGTTGATTCGGCACGCATGGGTAGGCGGTACATGAGGGGTAGAAAACCGCAACTAAAGAAGCACGCCCGGAAGACGCGGAAACAGATTCGCAATGGTTCATAATACCTCCGACCATCGGCTGCTGTGGATTCCGTCCCGACTCCAGCTGCAATATTAATCAATCACCTTCTTCTGGCGAGAATATATCGGTGGAGACAGCAGTGCACGTCCATTTCATGCACAAACACGTCATTCAAGTAAATGAATCACAAGGCCAGCGAGATGACAGCCCTGCGCTGCTCGGCTTTCCATCTCGGTACGACGAGGCACTGGGGGCACTGACTGCCTGGTTGTCGATAACCCTCACTGGTGTCGTTGCTGTATAACTCGTGTTTAAAATACTGGAATTGTCTTAATTTATTTCCGTATTTACTTGCTAATTTTTTTACTCGGTCCGTTGTGGCATTCATGAGCTAGAAGTGACCCAAGTAGTGATTTGATCAGTGCTGGCTGCAAGCGCAAGATGGTAGGCATCCGACGCAGCATGGTGAAAGAAATTCAAACTCTTGACATCTTTTAAATATCACGGATGTTCTTGTGTCTCTGAGCTTCTACCTCGCTGTCTGGCAGACTCTCGAGGGTGGGTCGGGGTCCGGATCGTTCGGGCAGAATTTGGGGTCACAAGCTCCAACATGCTTCAGTGGGTGGACCAGGCGACCGTCACAAGATGGCTGGGGCAGAATTGCTTGAGTACCTGTACTTTCGTGGGATGGTATTGAGGCATGCACTCCGGAAACAATAGTAAAAGCTAAGTATATGCTCGAATTAGCAAAGACGTTCTTTCAGCCTCGCTAACCAAGTTACCTGTACATGCCTGCCTGCCACGGAATGCTTCAATTTGAATTACAGTTGGCGAATGGGACCAGGGCAATGCTCGGCTACGACGACAGGCTTCATTCTATTCGTCTTCTAAGAGCCAGGTGCTGGTCCCGATCGGAAAGATGGTCAGCCCTATTGAAGAGCGCGCATAGGTATCTGTAGCGAAAGATTTTTCTCGGACATTCTAGAAACAGTTCATCAAGATTAAGAAAGCGCTTCATGTACTGCATCGTGTACTGGTACTTGGTGCTGGACGGCACGCCAAGCTCGTGGCACCATTTCACAGACAGTCACCGCGGCGCCACGTTTACAAGTCGTTTCCGGTCACCCCGCTACGATGCTTGTCGATTTTAGCTTAGGTTTGGCGCAGGCTACTTCGGAAGCTATTTCGGTCCATCTGGCGACAGCATCACTTTTCGCGCCGCAGCCGGCCAGCGCAGCTTTTGTGCGAGAAAAAAAAAAGGATGGGCCCACCTGTGTAGTCTGTCCTGAGTGCTCCCACTCTTGTCATATTCGGAAGCGTCGGAGCTTGCAGCTTCGATTAATGAGGCTCGTTGTCGGATATAATGTACATCGCCAGTAATCCGCGTTGCCTCGCATGGCGACCGTTACTCTATAACTTAAGGCCGAACCCGCCCCTACCTCTGGCCCGCGCTCTTTCTTTTGCCATTCAACTTGGAAGCTACTCTTTCTCCTTTCGGCAGCACCACTACTACTACCCTTACGACAAGTGACATTTCCAGATAGGTAGCTCTACGGGCAAATAATCCTAGAGCCTGCTGTTCGGTTGCGCTGCTGGGATCTGGGCGGCTCGAGCTCTGGCGCCACTTGATTTATTTCATATCCAGTTCTAGCTTCACTTTACTCTGTGATATTCAGGAGCCTTCTAGCCTGCCGCTTGGCTACGCGATGACTTCTACCATGCGTGGCGGTGCTAGCCAAAGCCTGCCAGTCATTCTCTGCTGTTTAATCGCTGCCACCTCTACCTTGGCTCATGCCGATGAGAGCGAAAGCATGCACAGCCATGGTGCTACGGTAGACGAAGCCACTATGAGGAATGCAACTGAATATCCAAGCACATACTTCTCCCACACTGAGTATGTCGGCACAATTTATGCTCATATTGCGCTCATGATTATCGCCTGGGTTTTCATTCTTCCCGTTGGTAGGCCACCCACTCATGAAAATCGCGTTTCTAGCCATTAACAAGCTTGCTAATTGGACATCGAAGCTGTTATGCTTTCCATCGCAAGGTCCAGATACACACTTGCTATTCAATTCACATTCACTGCTGTCAATGCAATCAGTATCGTGCTAGCTACAGTATACAACAACAACACACCTGATCTATACCCCAACAATGCGCACCACAAAATAGGGTGGATTGCTACGTGGATCATGTTTGCCCATATTCTGGTCAATCTGGCAGGCCGAGTCGCGAAAGCCTACAACAGTGACACGCACACCGATTATTCGAAATTGCACCCTACATTGCCTTCTTCTGAGTCAATTTCTACTTTCTATTCCCGAAGCAGCTCTCAAAACGCCGAATGCCGCATTTCCGACGATAGCGGTCACTGGAGCGCCTCGCCGCCTTCTTCTATTCACAATGACTATGTTTCGACGCTTTGTGCAGAAGAAGATGATTCTCGAGACAGCCATTCCTCGGAATACGGCAATGGCAATGATAAATTCGAAAATCTACCACTCGCATCTAACAACCACTCAATGGTGTGGACTACAGTTGCCCAGCTTGTATCTTGCAGCATCTGGAAGTACGTCGACGTTGGTTACAGAGTGGTGGACAGAATTATTCTACCATTTGGTTTTGTTGCCTTGGCTACTGGAATCATTACGTTTGCTCGCTTTTTTGTAAGTTTGCTACTCTGTATGATCACAAGTACGTGATGTCTTAGTGCTAATTCCATTTGTCAATCCGTAGGAAGGACGAGCCATTTTTGGAGGCCTTGCTCACTGGATCAAGGGCGGTGTCTTCTTTTGGCTCGGGTTATTTAATCTTGGGCGATGGTCAGGCAGCTTTGCTGAACTTGGTTGGGCATGGAATCTGCGGCCAAAGCCAGACAGCCAGCGAAAACATAGAATGTACCCCTCTGCGGAGTTGGTAGAGAGCGCTCTCATTTTGTTCTATGGTTCGACAAACATCTTTCTCGAACACCTAGGTGGCTGGGGAGGTGAATGGACTGCGCAAGATCTTGAGCACATGGCCATCACAGTGTTGTTCATTGGAGGCGGTCTGGTAGGTTCATGATACAAAATCCCGAGCCTCCCAAAATATGCTGATTTTGACATGCTTCGTTAGTGCGGTATACTTATTGAGTCGACTCGCATTCGAGATTTGCTCAACACAACCATCACCGTCATGCCCACCAATTCGTATGCGGATGAGGAGAAGGAGCAGCTCGAAGAACCTGAAGCATACGAATTTTCGTTGAACCCTATCCCAGCTTTGGTTATTCTTCTCCTTGGCATCATGATGAGTTCCCATCACCAAGAGACCATGACGGCAACCATGGTTCATAAGCAATGGGGAACCTTGTTACTTTGGGCGTCTGTCGCACGTGGTTTGACCTACGTATTATTTTATATCAAGCCTCCGAGGTCGATCTTTCCTTCCCGCCCACCTACGGAGCTCCTAGCTTCGTTTGGCCTCATTGCCGGGGGTCTCATTTTTATGGCCAGTGTATGTCTATTCTTCTTATTCTGGCAGTATCTATTACTAATTCAGATGATAGAGCTCGGACACTGTGAGCGGCATGATTCATTATGACCTAGATGCTATGTTTCTCTACACAGTTACTATGGGGTTGGTAGGTATGCTCATGGCGTGGGAGCTCATTGTCCTTGCGATTAAAGGTTGTGCGGTTCGGGCGGAACTTGCGGGGGGTTCTTGACCCATTTGACCCTGTCCGTGAAACTGGCAGCTTGCTGTCTTTCATCGCTTCAATATATGTCACAGTCTGGCCACAAGCCATTGCTTCTATTCTGCTTTCTTCTCCGTCAGCTTCAATGCTGGATGAGTAACTTCTGGAACTATACCCACTACGTCTTTAAAGCAAGCCATTCCCTGGTCACAGTTCGTTCAGTATACGCAGTTTTCTCATGATATAATTTTAATTGTTTGATATAACCATGGTATTTGACAAAAAGCGACGCCGTGTTCCTTGCTAAGTCGGGCCACTTCAGCGAGTTCATGATGCGCATTCAGCAGCTGGTCACTGATCCACTATGCTCTTGTATTTTCCGATGCCTTGTGTTTTATTTCGGTCCGGACTGGGGCTTTTCTTTGTCGGGGGGCCGCACGAACTCGGAGTCCCTAGCTGGTTGGGTATTGCTCGCGGACTTGGTTGTGACTTGTTCGGGACATTCCCGCTTCCGAAATGACCGGTTTGCCTTGATTCGGGCTCTGTGCCTTGCGCTCTTATCCCCGATGGTGTTTTTGATATCGTTTATTCGGACCTTGCCTCCTTTGGCATCGTGTGCGTTCATCGGCCTTCGGGCGCGTCGCGCTGTCTGTGTATTGGCACGACAGGCGTGCTACCTGCTTGCTGGGTACCGAACGCTAGGGTCACTTCAGCGTTTGCTTTTTTCGCCTTCCACCTGTTCTCTTTTAGGTTGTACGATTCGCTTCATGTCTTCCTTTGAGAATTGGGAGGTGCCTTGCGCGAGCGCATGGACGAGAAATGGCACCGAGTCGGCTTTAAAATCATCGGCGTTGCGGACTTTGTCCAAATCCTCGGACAACTCCTGCGTCAGTCGCTGGAGGTAGCTGGAGTAAAAATCGCTTTCGATTCCTTGGTTGGCCATTTTGTGCGTGCGTGTTTCTGGCGTTTGTGTGCTCTGCTGCAGTTCAGGGAAATCGACGTATTGACGAAGCGACGAAGAGGAAAATATTTCCTGGTTCCGCCTAAAAAATGTTCTGGCGCCCGTGACGGAGCAAGCCTGGCCGGGCTGGGCTCCACCACGACCGATCCGTACCCGGGAGCTGGCTCCGAATATTGTTTTGGGCGGATTACCGGTCTCTGTGCCGCTCTGTTCGCGATATATGATATCATATTTTTGTAATTTTATGCTGGATATGCACTTGTCGGGGGTTTCCAGCTGCCTTCATGGTCGCTATGTGCGACAACATTCTGTCCTCGTGCATCAGATGATATTATCATCGCAGCAAAAAAGCAAGGCACGTTCCCGTTACTGATGCATGACGGACACAGAAAGACAGCAAACAGCACACAAAGAAGTCACCGAGCCCAGAGAGCACAGTCAAGCTACACAGGCCGACCCGAGACATTAAGAACGCGTGTAACTGGCCGGCAGTCTAACATCAAAGCACTATTATATATATCAGAACGGCACGAGATGAACAATAATTTGCGTTTTTTTGGGGGGAAAAGAGAGCTGCAATGAAGCCAAAAAGGCAATTAAAACTCGGTTAAATATATTCTACACAGAACAAAAGCCAAATCAGAAAGTGACCCAAACGGCCAACATCACATGGGACACCGCAGCACATGTGAGGAAGGAATGTCACGCCAGCCAGGATTCGAGGCAAGCTAGAAGGCATAAACACCGAAGTAGCCTAATTTAAATAAGACATATCACAACAGCACACACGAAAAAAAGTCAGGCTGCGCCGATAGGCCACATTGATGTGCCTGCAAAGAGAATAATAAGACAACTGTGCCAAGAAGATGATGAGACAAAGGGGAGTATCATGGCAGCTACTGTAGCCTCATCGACAACAGGAACAAAAAGGACAGCGAGACCAGAGACTGCTCAAATGTCGAATCCCAACTAGACACCAGCTGGACGCATACGTCAATGGCTTGCCACAGCCTCCCCACAAAGGCATTGACAAAATCAGTGCAGATGCTAATCTGCCCCCAAAAGCGATACAGAAATTACGAAACATCAAAAATCAAGAATGATGTAACATCAAACTTCACCATCTCGTGCTGATCCCGTGTAACCCACGACTGTATTCACATGATGTAAACGCCACACAGTTGACGTCTCTGTAGAATGGTTCAGCACCAAGCTATCCAGTGACTGGAATGGTAGACTGAAGGAACACAAAAACACACACACAAATACATCACAAAAGAACTATTTAAAGATCCCTTCCTGCTGTTCAATATCCAGCAACTCACATTTCTACAGCATTCATCCCATAGTGCCCGAGAATCCACCCAAGATGCGTATGCACACATCGATAGTTATCATGATGGTCTCCATGGCCACGGCTCAAGATCCATTGAGTGGTCTTCCAGAATGTGGAAAGCTGTGCTTCGAGCAAGGCTCCCCTATTGCTGAGTGCTCATCCAAGAGCGACTTCAAATGCCTGTGTGGGTACGTTATTATCTCTCATCGGCCGATGTCGTGCTAGATCGCGTGTATAGTGAAAAAAAGAAAAAGAATAAAGACTAAACAATGAACAGATCCAAAAAAATTCTCGCTGGAATGACAAGCTGCATGCTCAGCAAGTGCAGCAGTGGCGACCTGTGAGTACACCATTTGCCCTTTCTGCGCCTTCGTGACCGGAAACGCACCAGTCAATAAGCAATACAGACCAGCTGACCATAACTGTACAGCACCACTGCGTATAAATGGGCATCGGACAAGTGTTCAGCCGTTGGAGAGCCACTGTAGTCCACCCAGAGCAATATGAGCTCAGATTGAAGATATATGGCACGGCTCCATGAACGAATCAGAATTGACCGCATTCGCGTGAATTCTTGAATTTATTCAGCACATTAGATTTTAGCTTACAGAAGAGTATTCACGTCATAATGAGCACAGGGCTGGTGCAACAGCGTCTACTGCGTTTGAACGTGCAATCATCAGTTGGTATTGAATGCGACAGCTTACAGCAGTCCAGAAAGCTAAAAGCAAAAACAAAAAGCAGCCCCCCGGGCACAACAGATACCAAGAAAATATTATGTGGAGAGGAGTTGCCCACCACACTGATAGAGCACTATTGCCAGACGTAGTCTATTAGTATAGAGTTCAATGCGCCGTAAGCAAAGGTATCAGAATAAACACGAGACCATGAACCCGGGCCTAAAATTGCTTAGTGAGATATGTACTGGAAGACGGCGGAAACGTCGGGCTCTCCATGTTCCTGCCTCAATAGTAGATCTTGTATAGGTTTGAGGCCAGCATTCGTGAAGTGATTCCAAGTGCTTGTATCACCATACAAAAGTGCCGGGGCTTTTATGTATTGATTTCCGTCCGGTCTGCATCTTTTGCACTTAAAAGTGTCATGCGTATCGCTTCTTGTGTCAGGCCGGTACTGGAATAGTTCTCTGAGGCTGTCGAGAGAGAAATGGCGCTCCACGTCCTCCGCAGAGTCCACCACGCAGGATGAAAGGCTCTGTTTGTGCGACTGGCGCTGGAAAATTTTCTCTTCAATTGTGCCAGTAGCGATGAAGCGATAGACAAAGCAATCCTTCTTTTGGCCGTCACGCCACACACGGGCGAGGGCTTGTTGATCTGCAGCTGGGTTCCAGTCGGGGTCGAAGAGAACAAGTCGATTTGCACCGATCAAATTGATACCGCAGCCTCCTGCCTTGCTGCTTAGCAAAAAGACGAACTCATCACCCTCTGGATCGTTAAAGCGGTCCACAAGTTTTTGGCGCTTGTTCACGTTCATCGTGCCATCAAGTCTCAAGCAGCCATATTGGCGTGATCGACAAAGTTTCTCGAACAAATCCAAGGTCGAAGTATAATTGCTGATGAGAACGATTTTGTCATTCGTATCTTGACGGATACGAGCCAACATTCGGTCTAAAACCTGCATCTTCCCAGAATACCATGGCTTGACTTCACGGTCTCGCCCGCGAGATTCTTTGGGGACATAATCGTCTGGGTAACAGTTTTCGGAACCAGGCAAGTCGTCACCTAGATTGAGGAGATCTGGGTGGTTGCAAAGTTTCTTGAGGATATTGATGGCCTTCAAAGGCTGGCTCCCTTTCCCTCGCAGGAGGGCTTGAATGTCAGGACTCGTGATAAAATAGTTGTATAAATCCAGCTGAAATGGCGCAAGACTGCAGAAGACAACATGCTCATACTTGACGGGCAGATATTTGGATAGAATGTCGTTTGTCCTGCGAATAAGAAATTTATTGACAACTCCAAGCAACTCCGAGGTACAGGAATCTCCGCGTTGCTTGTCTTGTTCCGACGCATCTGCATCACGGCCTCTGAGGATCGGGATTTCGAAGCGCTTTCGGAACTCGAGTCTTGAGCCCAGAAGATCAGGGTTGGCGAAGCTCGTTAAGGAAAAGTATTCAGTAAGATCGTTTTGAATTGGAGTGCCTGTCAGGATGACGCGCCGCGACACATTCAGATTATTCAGGGCATTGAACGTGTTGCTGTCCCCATTTTTGAGGCGGTGGCCTTCGTCACAGAAAAGCAAACCAATTTTCGTATGTTTTAGTTCCTCGACGTTCAGTCGCAGTGTTTCGTATGATACAATAATCACAGGTCGTGTAACCGACCTTCCGGACGCAATGGCCCACTGTCGGAGTTGGCGCGTCAATTCTTCTTTGGATGCTTTCCCGTCGATTGCAAATGGAGTGATAGCATTAGGACCAAGCCACTTTATCAGTTCGTTGGCCCAATTTTTGACCAAACTTGCAGGACAGACCACAATTGCTTTTTGTATCGTTGGCTTTCCGGCGTCTGGAGATTGCTTCAGCAATGTCCATAGAAGCGTAATGCATTGTAAAGTTTTGCCCAACCCCATCTCATCTGCCATGATGCATCCGTTTGCCTTTTCATCGATGAGGCCGGCAACACAGCGATACATGAATTTGACACCCTCAACCTGATGAGGACGCAATATTTTGGCTAATTTGGGATCAAGAACAACTGGAACCCGTGGATGTTCATTGTCAACAATCTTCTTGATGCCCAAGATTTCGGCCAAACTCTTATGGACAAGAGGCGAATCAAGTTTTTGAGAGGATTCCGGTTCTTTTTTCGCTTCAATGGCTGCAAGATCTTGAGCGGCTTTCGGCTCGTCATCGATGGTTGGATCGTATAGAACAATGGCGAACTCTCCGCTCGGGTCGTGCAAAGGCTTCGCGACAAACACTGCCCCTCGTCTCAGACCCAAGGTTGGAGGAGGCCGATTTGGACTGTACTGCGTGCTGGATTTGTCCTTCAAGGGCACAGAGAAAGCCTTGCGGAAGACTGTTGATTTATCTTTGGCTTGGAAAACTGGAAATCGATTGGCGTCTCGCGTGGCCAGGGCAAGCCTTGCCTCATTGTTGTATGGTTTATCTTCGTCGACATTTCCATCGGAACCCCTGTAATCGACTCGCTTTCGTTTACGGGACGGTCGCTCTACTGCTCCTGTTTGAGTCGCAGATCCAGGGCATTTAAACGGCTTATGCAGCTGGCCAACATTCTGCACCCGTTGGTATCGTGTCGGGGTTGCCACAACATTCGGCGTCGAGGTACCCCTGTGCAGCTGTTAGAGTCAATATTTAAGAAATGTAAATTTTCGACTCACATGTCCGATAGCGATATAATTTGAATGATCTATGCTCTCTCGCAGACGAACTGGTGCAATGTGGCCCTCTTGGGGCCGCAATGTTGTCTCGAGAGACGCGTACCGCGCCACCATCTGTGGGTCAACCTGTCGCGCTGTCACCTGACGACCACATGGGCAAGCACACCAACCAAGCCTTGTTTTATCTGGCCTCGGTTGTAAGTGACTTTTAGCCATGCCGTGGGTACCTAGCCACAGCCGTGTATCATCAGCATCAGGGTGTGGCAAGTAAAAAGGCATACCCTCATACCCAGGTACCGAACATTCAGCAAGCGCTTGCCTGTAACGAAAATTTGCCATATATTTTCTGCTACATCTTCATTTCTCTTCTTCTCTGCGTCTTGTTCTGCAGGCGGAGGCGAAGAAGCTGGATCTTTCATGCAAGCAAATCGTGTAGCTACGTTGGCTTCTACTGATAATGTCCGCTGATTTCTGGGCGGGCTATGTGAGCGGCGCTGTAGGGATTGTAGTTGGCAATCCGCTCGATATTGTTAAAGTGCGCCAGCAAACGCAGCACGGAGACAGAGTCGCTACCTTCCAAAATACCAAGTCGCTACTTGCTGGTGCGGCAGCGCCTATTCTCGGCTATGGTGCGCTGAATGCTATTCTCTTTGTATCGTACAATCGCACCGAATTAGCACTCAGCGATGCTTTGGGAAAAGAAAAGAATCTCGCTGTAAATTGGGTGGCCGGAGCAGTTGGTGGCCTGTCAACATGGGTTGTCAGTGCTCCAACAGAGCTGGTAAAATGCAGAGCACAAATGGCGCTTCCAAGGGCAAAATCAAGTTTCAGCATTGCAAAGGAGATATGGGTCAGGGAGGGAATCAGAGGTCTCTATTTCGGCGGACTTGTGACAGCATTGCGAGACAGTATTGGATACGGGTTTTATTTCTGGTCATACGAACTTGCTATTCGAAATTGGCCACAACCTGAAGCGGGTAAGAGGCCATCCATCAAAGATGAGGCCCCGAAAGTGATGCTCTGCGGTGGTCTGGCGGGCATTGTCACTTGGGCAAGTGTATTCCCGCTGGATGTAATCAAAACCAGGCTTCAAACCCAATATGCAGGACCAAATTCTGGCACAGCTCAAGGGAGGACGCAGCCAGGTCGCAAAGGCACTTGGTTGATTGCTAAGGAAATGTTTCATGCAAATGGCCTACACCCTTTTTTCCGAGGGCTTACCGTGTGCAGTATAAGAGCATTTATTGTGAATGCTGCACAATGGGCTGTCTATGAGGTTATCATGTATAACAGCGGCGAAGGAAGATTTCACAATGATGGGCTTCTGGAGAAGGTTTAATGACAATGGGCGGCGACAAAGCAGATAGACAACGGGTGCAGGTAGAAAAAAAATCAAACTATATTACACCAGATATTCTGTCGCGCAAGGCTACTTTACTTCCAATTCCAATAGTAACGCCATCGAATCGTCCAAAAAACCGAAATTTATACCACAAGTGTAATGCAATAATTGCAAGCTAGCAAACAACAAAGCCCGTGTCACCGGATTGTTGATGCCAATCAAGTGCAATCATTAGAGCATATGCAACTAAGAATCAATAGTAAGACCAGTCTCCTTCGTCCATTTTTCTGTGTCCTGACCGATCTGGTTGAACCAGAGGTTCACAGCGCCCCGAGCCTCCGCAGCGAGGCGATCATTCATACTCTCACTACTTAATCCTGAACGCTTTGAAGTGCTCTGCGAAGTCATTTGATCGCGCGCCTTTCTCTTGTTCTCTCGCTGCGCTCGCCATTCTTCCCGGCCTGCAAGATATCGTAGGCTGTGACCCAAACCACTGTCTTGAGGAGACAACTTGTCATGCAAGCGATTCGAAGGCGGTGCAGTAAAGAACAATACTCTTCCAGAATTGTCACGTTGCAACTGAGCGCGTATATGGGCGGGCAAGGCCTCGTTGGTGCTTTCTGGTAGAGTATACGCCTCCGGTGGACGGGGAGGGTTATATGCATTGTTAGGATGACCTGGCTGAGGCTGAGCAGCCATGTTTCGTGAGCCCTGTGCCGTCGCGTGAGGCACATTGTACCCTGGCGTTGATGAGTGGCCGGGTTGTTGGTATCGCATCGCGCCTGGAGTTTGAGAATAGCCCGCTCCATAGCCTTGCACGGATCCAGGCTGGTGCGGTTGTGCGTACTGTACGGGGCGCGCGGAGGCTGCGTGAGCAGGCATCTGTGGAAGCGGCACTGGTGTCTGTTGCGGAGGACCTCCAGGTTGGGGTGTACTTGGCGGAGGGTTAATGGCCTGGGTGTGATAGTTGCCCGGCGATGCGGACCCCAGAGCACCACTGTAAGAAGCGTTACCATGGCCGTCCCGTCCTTGCGAGGTAGCCGAACGCTGATGATTCAGGTCTACCTGGTTCTCCGAGGCAGCAACAGGTTGCATCTGCATTGAATCAGGGGGCGGTGTTTCCTATTTAGGCTTGATTAGTGCTGGGCAGGACGAAACAACAGTTATTGGACAATCAGAGAACAAGCACTTACATGCGACTCAGGGGGCCGACGATGTACGGCGCCAACAATGGGTGGCGCGTTCGGGCTGCCCCAGGTTGGGCGTGGAAGCTCATCCGAGGCCTTTGCATCCTCGCGCAACAGATGCTTGATAGGGCTGGGCACTTTCCTCATTGGACGAGGAGCATCGAACAGATCCATCTCATAATCGCGGTCCCTCACTTCGTCCGGAACGCAGCTCGCCCACGTTTTAATCTTGTTGAAGCGGAAATTCTCCTCGTTGTAGCGAGACTCGCACACGTACACATGCTTGTCCATAGGAAGGCCTCGAGGCCGACCCTTGTTGAATCTCGTCACAAACATGACGAAGCAGCGATCTACCACCTCACTGATTTGGTGATCGCGGTACTGTCCTGTCTTGACCACTTCGTGCTCGAAAAAGTGTTTTTCAAAGCGATGAACCGTTTGCTCAGGTCGGTAGTACCAGCAAGCGTTGACCCATTTCTCGCCTTCACGATCCTGCCACATCCGGAAAATCTGGCCCACAATCGGTTTGGCGAGGTCGTTGGGATTGCGGATGTGAATCCAATCTCCTATGTGCTGTTAATTCACGACTCGTTGCAGACAATTTCCATCGCACTTACCAACTCTCCAAACATTTCCGTCTTGCTCAATTTGGGCTACTGGTAGTTTGCCATCCTCATCACGGAAATCATCGTCTGGCTTTGCTTTCTCTTGCTCGACTAAATCTTGAGTTTTCTTCTGCAGTTCAACCGCAGCTCCATAAAGCTCGCTCTGGTCTTCATTATATGCTTTCGCATTCTCGAACATTAGATTCATATCGTCGAGGAATCTGTCAACGTTGTTGTACTTCTTGCGTTTGGCTTTCTTTTTGATGTTGTCAAGGGCAATCGGATTCGCAATTGTTTGGTAATAGTCCGGTAACGCCGCCCTGTCAGGCAATTTTTCGAACGGTGTTACGAGCAAAGCACCATTATTTGCCTTGAACTGCCGAAGACCTTTAAGAACAGAGGAGATGCGGGCCTCAGCCGGCGTGAGGACCATGGGAGGACGCCCTCTGCCCTTATGACCATCATCGTCAACATCAAGGTCGCGGTCTTTAGCAGTTGCCCGCTGCTGCCGGCGTTTGCCACGCTTGCCAGAAGCTCCGTATTCGTCGTCGTCATCGTCGTCGTCGTCGTCGTCATCGCCTTCTTCATCTTCTTCGTCTTCATCTTCATCGTCATCGTCATCGTCGCCAGCATCTGAGTCCCGAGACGGAGATTCTTCTACCGGCGGTAGTTCTCCAAGATCAGGCGGCGCAGCGTCCTCTTTGGTAATTTGCGCCGATTGGACGAGCTTATCCAGCTCTTCCCTGAAGATCTGCTGGAGTCTGATCGCTGCGCTAAAAATTGGAGCCGATGGGCGATTGTAAACCTGCGCATTGTGGAAAATCTGCGAGACATCCTTGACGAATTCCGGGAAATTCGTGTACTGTTTTTTTTGTATTTTGCCCTATACGTAGTTAGAGTCCTGTCGCATTATTACGTCGGTTTATCCATACCCTGACGGTGCTAAAAGCCACTGGATCAGATATTATCTCGAAATAGTCCGGAACCGTTCGGCGATTCGGTATGCGCTGAAAGCCTGCAGCAAGTTCTTCGCCGCTGGTAACTTGTTAGCTATAGTCCTGTACCTTTTCCCGAGCCTTCTTACTCTTCGGAGACAGCGCACAAGTACGTGGAAAGACGATCAATGATTTTGTACAAGTCTTCGCGTCCGTCAATGTCCATTTCCCCCTCAGCATCACTCTCAATTCCATCCACACTGTTGTTAGCCATGTCTACATCTTCGTCACTGTGTGGAGTCGCAGATGTGCGCCTGGCAAGCGCGGAGTTGCGCCTGCTAGACATTTATATGGCTTAAGTGCGCAACCAGTAAAGAAGTAGTGATTGGCTGGCGAACGTTGCACGTAGATGCTGATGCGTGGATTGGCGGAGATGTACGTCGCGTGGGTGAGTCTGGCGATACGCGTTGGCAAGGGAAAGCTCCCCAGCGGCTCCGCGGCGATGTGGATGCTCGGAAACAGAATGCTTATGTAACCACACCGAGACAGCTTCCCGCTCATGCGTCGCGGCGTCTGAGAACATGAGCGTCTATTAACTGAAGGTCTGTGGAAAAAAAAAATAAAGTAAAATACCCAGGTATGTGAAATGCGCCAAATAATAATTTTATTCCGCTACGTGTATACAAGGAGTCGCTCTAACTTAGCCCGAAGTGGTTGTCAGGTACTGACTGATTGGCACCCAAGTTGAACGAGAGCCACGGGTTCAGTACTGCAGAGCAGAACACCAGCATCACTCTCTCTTATCTGCGTTTTTCATCATCCGAGATGAGAGCCCGTTACAAATGGCCAGGTGGTACGGGGATCATCACTCTAGGTGATGATGCGACGCTGGGAGACGTAATTCAAGAGCTGACATCCAAAACGCTTCTTACCAACTTCGGAATTAAATTTGGACCACCAACTGCCATGAAGTCTCTAAATCTGAGAGAAATCAACCAGACGGCTAAGCAACTTGGACTTCATGGGGAAACACTGACTGTCGTGCCGAACGAAAAGCAGCCATCACCAACTGCAAGACTCACCAGTGATAAGCCGAGTGTCCCGCTTGGGCAACAGCGGCGAGCGAAAGCAGAGCCCCAGGATGTCAATGTGCCCTGGGGTGCCAGAGACGGAACCCTTGGTAAGCCGCATATGTAAAAAAACAGCTATCATTTCTTGCTAATTGTAGGTCAGTGCTCCGAGTAATGCCAAGCGATAATAGCTGTCTCTTTACCGCATTTGGCGGTGCCTTGCCTCAGCAAGTCTTACCGTCAAAACTACGACAAATGATGGCCGATTATATCCAACAGCACCTGGATGTGTATACTGAGGCTATTTTGGGACTGTCTCCGGAGCAATATTGTCGAAGCATCGTTGACCCGGACAGGTGGGGCGGTGGCATCGAATTGAGTATACTTTCATCCATATTCGACATAACAATATGTACATTTGATGTTGAGGTACACTTCCCCTTGTTGAATTATGTGAAGAAGATCTAACAAAATGAAGACACAGAATCTTATTTCGTTCGGAGAAGACAAACGTGACAAATGCATCCTGGTGTACTCCGGCATTCACTACGACCGCATAGCCTTCAGCTATTCTGAATATCCATATAGTAGCCCCTCGCTGCCGCCGGAGATGGATCGGACAACGTGGCCGGCAGAAGATGAAGAGATTTTATCAATGGCCAAAGAACTTGTCCAAAAACTGCATCAGGCACATTACTTCACAAACATGGACGGACTGGTTCTAAAATGTGATGTCGCGGGATGCGGCTGGATCGGATCGGGTCAAGCTGAAGGGCAAAAACATGCTGAAGAAACAGGTCATACCAAGCTGAGTGAGATTGTTGATGCACATGCTGATGCAGTTCTTCGTAAGTGCAATATCCGAGGGTGTGAGTTTATTGGCCAAGGAGACAGCGCCGCAAGGCAGCACTCACAGGATACGGGTCATGAGTCTTATTCGGTAATCGAAGATTGGTAGCATTTAGTTCTAGCGAATTGACTGATATGTGATAGAAAGCTACTGGTTGTACTTTGCATCTGCAGAAGAATGGATTTGCAGACTATCCAAGTTTGCCAACGAGAGGCTGAGAATTTCATGCTTGTTTCTCCATATCTGCTGGCTTTGGGCGTACTGTCGAGCCTCAGAGACTGGGGGAGGAGGGTCAGTAATTTTGGTTACCAAATAAGCTGTAGACGCCTCCGCAATTCCGTATATCAGGACTCCGACAAGAGGCACACGCGTGAGGATATAAAAACCAAGTCCGAAGCCAAATAGCACGCCCTCACGATTCCTAAACCAGTTTCGCTTCTCGTCCTTGGTGAAATGAACGCGAGAAAAATAAGGCACTAACAGCTCCCGCATCAAACTCCGAGACGAAAAGTATGTCTGCAAGAAAATGACGAGATATCGCCGGGGCAAAAAAATGCCGGTGCCGAAAATGACAGTCGCAGGCCCTGTTCCAACTGCTTTCTTAAAAGTATAGAAGCTAGCAGCAGGCAGAACGAGTTTGCCAACCAGTGGCACGTGGGATAATGCGAATATGGCAAGGGACAACGAGGCTTTCCGACCAAATCGGCTCAGAAAAGCATACACTGCTGCCCACGTATCCGTCTTTTTGGTCTTGGTACTAGAAGTTCCGCCATATTGGCTGAAGTTTGGGTAGTATAAACTCCGAAGCTGATCTTGGTCATCGTGTTGGTGTTTCTGTGTGTATGTCAAATCAACCCAGTGCAGGGATTGCATAAACCTGCCACGGTCAGCACCTTTGCGCGATCAGTAGCTAGATGGGAATCGTACAAGTTGTCCAGAGTTGGAACCATGTAACGCATAAGGACCATCAAAAAGAACGGAATCTGTAGAACATATTCTGCCATAAAATCGAGACCATTGATAAGTGAGTCGTCCCATGTTACAGTTTCCAAAGAGACGAAGAAAGAGAGCAGCCAAATGGTAATCTTTACCATAGCAATCTAGTTATAGATATGTGAGACGGAGATTCAACTGTGTGCCTTGGTCAAGACGTACCGGGATTGATACGACAACGCGTATTGCGATGCCAACCGCTACGGCATACGCGGCTTGCTTGTAATGGTCGCTCGTAAACATAGCAGGGTTCTGCAGTGCTCGGTGAGCTTCCCGCATTCCATTAGTAAGTCGAAATTCAGAATCTGTAGCATTGCCATTTTAACAGTGCACGCACCGCCAACTAAAGTCAGTTGCATGCCCCGGAGCACGGCGTTTATGTCGAAGTTGGACAGGTCCAAGAGAGCAGTTGTCTTGGCCGGCCGATCCTGCGCAGTGGCTGGCGGTCGGCCCGAGGAGTTTGTGCCCTTTTCCATGATAGCGAGCTCTTTTGACAAAAATTACGCCGAAGCTTGTATATGTTGTAGTAGGCCAAGTCCCCTCTGTGGCACTGCCGGCTATGTGCGAGGTGATGTTGGACTTGGTTAGTTGGCGGTTGGGTAGTGAGCTGCAGGTAGGTCGATGGTATGGTAGTGAGTACTCCAGTAGCACTGGTGGTGAAAGGGGCCGTAAAGGGAACAATGTGGGCTGCACAGTATCATCACTGCGCATTCACTGGTTGGAGTTTGCCACCAGTCCAAGCAGTCCGCCGTGTATTGTGACATAGAATGAAAGAAAATCACATAATTGTAGCAAGCTTATTCAATTTCATACTATTATTTGAGATGTCGTGAATTTCCGAGGTTAATAATACAAGTCCGATACTTGGTGGAAGCACTACAGCGATGACTAATGTCTGAGACCCTGCCACACGCAAGACAAACAATAAACACGGTGCGGCTATTCATCACTGGCTGGCTGTTTAAGAGTAGAAACATAGGTGCAGCTTCGTCGCTGCCATCTTGACAATTGGTCTTGCGTTCCCCCCCTCGCATAGTGAGGCGCCAGACCAGGCGCAGTGCCCTTCACCGCCCAGTAGAAGTCCGTCAACAGATGTGGGCTTACGGCTGTCCATGAAGTCAAAGCAGGCCTGTGCCTGAAATACCAGAGGAAACATTCATGGATCGGCACGAGCAACCGCGGCCCCTGCAACGGCGAGTCGCGACGGCACCAACACTGCTACAGCCATTGCAGAAATCTTCGCATTCGGCGGATAAGAGTGAGGGAGAGGTTGACACGATATTTCACCACACAAATGCCAAGGTAATATCTCTGGTAGCGCTCAGCGACCAGACATTCAGCCTGGAGAGCAGCAACCGAGATACTGTTGGACCATGGCAGTCCCATTTCGAAAGGACAATCGCAATTGGTTGGTCTCCGAAATTCTGTCCCCATTCCGTGTATGCCATGCGTCTAACAGATTGCAACTAGGGTCACTCAGGCTATATCGAGCTCCAGGCTCCGTGGCTTTCCTAAGCTGTGGAAGTGTATTGCAGCCGATATTTCCTAAAAGCCAATGCTGGTGCATGGAAGAAGATGGCAGCAAATTTATCCTCCAAATACGGCCTCCAAGCTATTGGCGAATAGAACTCGCCGCCCAAAGCGTACATACACAGAACGGTGGTGACGCTGGCTTGCGCCGCTGTCTCGAGTCTGTGCTCCTTTTGGACAAGACGCCTTGCCCATTCAAAGAATCTGTACCAATCTCGCTCCCGACAGAATCTCTGTCTGTCAAGAAACGACAGGCGTGGAAACCATTGCGTAGCTACCCATCAGAGCCAATTCTGTGCCGGAAGTCTGGAGAAGTGAGCGGCGATGGCAATGTTGTCAAAGAGAGTTGGAAAGGGGGGGCTATCACAGAACACGAAATAGTGCGAGAGGAATTGCAAGAGGAATGCAGTAACTACGATCCATCATCGAACAAAGTCACAACGGACTCTGGATCGGCCCCCCGAGAAACCGCCAGGCCAAACAGTCTTGACGTTGAGCCGCGGGCAAATTCCAACCCAGCAGGAGAAGGCAGGCCCAGCGCCTTAGAGGAAGGCAGTTTGTCAGAGGACCTCATCACGGCGGAGAGACCGACTTTCGCAGAAAACAAGGTCGTGGTCGTGTCAACTGCCGCGCAAGTAGACTGTCAAGCAGCTTTGGACTCGGTTGAAGTTGTCACAGCCAGTCAAACAGTCATACCGCTGGAAGGAATCAGTGGACAGTTACCAGAGAAGTTACCTGCTGGCACTGATGAAAAGAAAGATATACGACGTCGGTACACCATTGATTCAAGTTGGTGCGCCGAAATGGATAGCATAGTTCAAACTACGAGCAGCATGCCTCCAGAAGGGCCAAGCCGACTTGAGGAAGCAGACGCGCAGAATGCCGAACTACAGGAAGACGTGGTGGCAAAGCGCAAAACATTGACCATTCAGCAAAGGCCGTCACCGGCATCTGAAGACAATAATATCATGTCAAAGCCAGTTTCACAAATCAGGCTCGGCCGAGCAGAGCCAATCGATGACGGGCCAGTTTCGGTTTCAGTTCGCGGCGAAGAGGATCGAAGAGCTCGACGTCTGGAAATAGAACCAGCGTCATCTGACATGTTGTCAAAAACAATGCTTCTGCTGTTTTACGCGGTCTTTGGCATGATTGTGCTGGCATTGAGAACAGCGGCAACTACGATGGTGAGCTGGCGAAAGCCTTCAAATGAAGCGGCTGAAGATGATAAATCACCACAAAGAACAAGCCGTACTCGGACGCGAAAGCTTCAAAGTAGTGTCGCGGATGACAATGATAAATAGTAATTAATATCTAATGCTAAAATACATTATGCCGAAGTGGCTAAAAGTCTAAAGGTTCCAATACAGGCGGCTGGTATTGTTTTTTTTATTCGCATGGCTCAGCTGCAAGTCCAGTGGTAGCATAAATAGATTAAATAAATAAAAGTAAATAAAAGTAAATAAAAGAGTCCGCAGCGAATAGTACAGTCGGCTATAATTAATTGTGTAGCAAGACGGTTTTGACCCAGAAAGAGATGAATAAATAAATAATAAATGAACAACACAATAGAGCCAAAGTGCCATGGAAAAGAACGAACACTTACCCGATTAAGTATAAATTTAAACAAAAACTATATTTTCTCACTATATATCGTTTTTATGGTAAATAGCTATTAATAATTATAACTAAAAGTGTTGCTTGATGCATCCGATCACCTGGCGGGAGTTTTTTTTTTTTTTTTAAATCTTTCCTGTCTAGTCGAATGTGATTTATCCGGCCTACAGAATAAAAATTTCGACCAAATATATATCTGCTGGCCGAAACTTTGTGAAGAGCTTTTAAAATATTCTCAAGTCGTTTCTTTTTTTTTATATAACTATCTATCTATGCTTTTTTCTCGTGGGCTCCGGGCTGGCTTTTTTTTTTTCTTGTCGAGTTCAGCGCATGATGCCAAGCAGGCGCTCTACATTTCAATACTGATGCATAAGTTTTTTGTTTTCCGGACGCCAGATTGAACTTGCGCCAGTTGCGCACAGCGGTTATGTATACTTTGCACATACATGCACATACATGCATAGACCAATTGTCTATTGGCTGTAGTTGTAGGCAGGCTGGCACAGCTCCATGAAGACATGTCGGACCCGCCTCATGGCGGCGTGCATCCTAATCTAGCAGTTTTCTGCTTTGTATATACACTATCATGATCGCCAGCTGAGCATTGGCTCTGGTCTTCCTCAATTGCTTCATCTTGCGTATCGGATGTATTCGCTGCTCCTGCCTAGTGCTGCTGTGACTTCTCACCGTGTTGTACATTTAGAGCGACGCTGTGGTATTCGTTAGCGTGAAATGTACATGTGCATTTGCCCAGGTACCTTCCCTGCGATGAACGGAGCTCCAGAAGTAGCTCCGGCATCCCATACGTAGTGGGCCGACGAGGGCGCGTACCAGGAGCTCAGCGCCGGGTACCCCTGCTGGCACGAAAAATTACACGTACGCATATGCAATTAAGAGGTATATATACTCGACACAAGAACAGAGCAAAAGCTGCAAGCAGTCATATAGATTGTCAATGATTTTTGTATTGTACAAGTAACTAGGGATCTAAGATGTATTACTTCTAGGAAGATGGATGAGATAGGAAATTTACAGAAGCATGCGGCGAGGGTCTTCGATATACTCCTTGATCTTGACAAGGAACTGCACAGCTTCACGGCCATCAAGAAGACGGTGGTCGTAGGTGAGTGCAAGGTACATCATGGGCCGGATCTCAATTTTGCCGTTAACGGCAACAGGGCGCTCCTTGATCGCATGCAGGCCAAGGACAGCGGTCTGGGGCAGGTTAATGATGGGCGTTCCCATGAGAGAGCCGAAGACGCCGCCATTGCTGATCGTGAAAGTTCCACCGGCCATGTCTTCAATTGTGAGCTTGCCATCACGGGCCTGTTTCCTGTAGCATTAGCCATCTCGTCATTGTGTGGTGCGCCATTAGTGTGAAACTCACCTTCTTGCCCATGTCAGCGATGGAGCTCTCCACGCCGATCATGTCCATGGATTCAACATTGCGCACAACCGGTGTAACAAGACCCTTTTCAGTGGCGACAGCAACGCTTATGTCGACATAGTCACGATACACAATCGTGTCGCCGCCATTTGGTCCTTCAATTGAGGCGTTGACGGCAGGCAGATCTCGCATGGCAAGAACGGAGGCACGAGCAAATGCACTCATGAAACCAAGCTTAACGCCAGACTTCTTAAGCACGTCGTCCTTGTACAGCTTGCGGAATTCCATGATGCTGGACATGTCGACTTCGTTGAAAGTCGTCAGCGAGGCAGCGGTGTTTTGGGATTGCTTGAGGCGTTCCGCAATGCGCAGGCGCATACGGTTCATTTTAACCTGCAATAATCATTAGTATTTCTTGCTCGTCGTGTAGCATAGAGGCAAGGTTGTCTGTCACATACACGACGCTCTTCCCGGCTTCCAAGGCTGGGTCCGGAGCTACCGGCCTGCGAGGCAGACGGCGTGCCATCCTTCTTCTCAGGCGCAGGACGCTGAGGAGCAGCAGCGGCAGTGTTGTCAGCCTGGGGTTTCGTCTCCTGCTTGGTCTCTTGCTTCGGCTCGGGCTGCTTTTGTTGCTGGGACGACTCGGATTCGGCGGCGGGCTTGGCCTGCTCCTCGGCCTTCGGTGCAGAGTCGTTTTTGGGGGTGGGCGAGCCACCAGACTCAATACGAACAAGGTCTTGTCCGACCGTGACCGTGTCCTCTTCATTGACAAAAAACTCCTTAATGGTACCCGCTTCGGTAGCATTGACGGCGACATCGATCTGTACAGCCAGTTAGGTTAGCCAGGAGCGAGCTCGGGTTGTCTGGAACAAATGTCGCATTACCTTGTCGGTTTCGATTGTCGCAATTTCTTCGTCTAGCTCGACGTAATCACCAATGCTCTTCGTGAACTGCTTCAGAGTACCCTCAGAGATTGACTCGGCCATCTGTGGCACCTGGACAATTTTGTCCGCGTAGCTGCGAACAGTCTGCATCATGCTGGGCAGCATCATGGCAATTGGCTGCACGGCTCGGCGCTGGCGGACCTGGCACATGGGTGCCATTCGCACCGCGGTTGTTAATCGACGCGACAGCATGTTTGCAAGTTGACTGCCTGGGACAGAGCTGTGGTTCGGGAGGGACGACAGCTATTGCTTTTACTTTGGTGTGACGCAAAGGAGGTATGTATGGGCCTCCTAGCTCGAGCCATGAAAGAAAAAGTCGTGTCACGTGAGCCGAAGTGGCCTCCCGCCCTGAAGGCTGGCCAGAGTAAAATGAGCATGATTTTCAGACTATTTGTAGGCCCAATGGCAGGTCAATCGAATTTACAAGCAGGTACCCTCCATAAAATACTCATTTTAGGTAGCGAAAATGCACATGTAAATGGTTTTACCCACATCTGCGCAAGCATTCAAGCAGGTCCTCAATTAGCTCTTATCTTCAGCCACTGGAGATGTGGCTACGTGCTACCTTGATAGAAGGTACCTAGGTGTGGCGTACAGCACCTGTCGGTACCGACTGGCGCCTGAAAAGACGCCAGGCCACAAGGCCACCACTGGCCAGTTGCTGGAGCCTCGACTCTCTGCTAACCAATAATCTCTCTGCCATCATCGCCGTCAACCGCTGGTCAACAGCTCCCACTCACGATCAAAAAATCGCCGAGACGGCTCAATTCGCGCGGACCAGATTCGACTCCGTTATTTCTGGGTTTTCCAAGGCCCTGCGACCCCCTCTTCGCCATACCTGACGGTCGGCCAGAAAGGCAAAACATCATGTCTACGCGACAAGCGGCACTGTTTGTTTCCCAATCAAACCAGTAACAACGTGTTCATAAATTCCTGACTAGCTCTTCTTCGCATCAGTTCCCTATACCGCAGGTCTCTCCGACTCGCTCTGGACTGGGCTGTCCAGCGCCAGCTATGGCGAGGCCAGGCTCTGTACATTCGGTCGTTGTTCGAAGCGAATCGCCATGTCACGGACCCCAGACAACAAAGAGTTCGTGGAGTCTATTGAGCGATACAAATATCGCGGCTATAATCTAACAACTACGCAGGCCCTGCTTTCTGAAACCGAAAAGCTGCTAAACGGCTGGAAGCATCCCGATCCCTACGTTCCACCAACTGCTCCGGGAGGTACGGACACACTCAATCGCCAATGGGTATGGACAACTTGAGAGGTGGAAAACGCTAACTCTTCTCTTGTCACAGGATCGAAATACGAGAGAAACCTGGCGTCGCCAGTCTTGGACCGTAAGTAATCGAGTTCGGCCGAAAGAAGTCGATTTGCCCGATCGCTAACAAATCAACTGCAGCGCCGCCACATGCCGCAAATGGGCATTAATACTACGACACACCGCGATCGAGAGCATGGGATAGAGGTTTTGTACGGGTAAACTATGGATAGCTGTAAGCTGCCAAGTCGCGAGAAAATACCACCACATCTGTGTATAGAATTCATTTCATTTTCGTCAATGCCAGCCTCGATGCAATTGTGACCATTCAAAGCGCGAAAATACGACATTATTTGACAAAGGCTCCATCGAACGGGGAAAACATCTTGCCGGCAAATATACTGTGATGCATAAAATACCTTAAAATTTGGAAAATATCACATAGTAGAAGCGGAAGCGTTGGCATCATTAAAAAGTCTTTTTAAGATAGATGTGTAATCTCATTCATGACCATAGCCTTGGGGATTATTGTACAACCCTGAGCGCATAAAAACAACCGAAAACCCGGAACCGTGACCCCATGTCATAGCAACCCAAACGAACCATCGCAAGAAAGCAAAAGAAAATGACCCATTTACAGTTCCTGGCTGGCGTTCTTGCCAGACTTGCCCTTGCCAGTCTTCTGGGGCAGGAGGTCTGAAGTACGTTAGTGTTTGAAGCAAGTGGATGCGGTTGGAGTGAGAGCTTACTTTGGTGGATGTTAGGCAGAACACCACCCTGTGCAATGGTGACGTGTCCCAGCAGCTTGTTCAGCTCCTCATCGTTGCGGATGGCGAGCTGAAGATGACGGGGGATGATACGGGTCTTCTTGTTGTCACGGGCGGCGTTGCCAGCAAGCTCGAGAATTTCGGCAGCGAGATACTCGAGAACGGCAGCGAGGTAGACAGGAGCACCGGCACCGACACGCTGAGCATAGTTGCCCTTGCGAAGAAGACGGTGAACACGGCCGACAGGGAAGGCCAGACCAGCCTTGGACGAACGGCTAAAATGGACATGTTAGTGATGGAGGTAAAAGCGCGTGAAAAGAGGGCAAACACGTACGACTGAGCGTTCTTGGAGCCAGAGGCCTTGCCACCAGACTTGCCACCGCCGGTCATTTTGATTGATTTGAAGAAGGGGGTTTAAAAGTGGGAGAGATGAGTAAATTGGTCGAGCAAGGCGACAGTAAGCAGGGTGCTGTTGGATGAGTTGCAGAGAAGATAATTGACTGTGTGCAGCACGTTGGCGGGGGGCGCGGAGGTTAAGTACTTTTTGGCGCGTTCGCTACGTGATCTGGGATCACCCGCGCCCAAAAAAAGGTAGCCACCACGTCGAATTGGCGCTAGCCCTGAATAGGAAAACAAGCATGAAAATAATAAACATTCCCTCCAAATTGCGCAAATATGACAACCAGCCCTTGCAAATAAATTAGCAGCTTCGCCCACTCGCGCGCCCATGAGCACTTTCTAACCGACTCTGCTGCTCATTTTCTTGCCCCCCGCCTCTGCCTGCACCTGCACATCAGCATGTTGTTGTCCTTTGTGTTTTTTTTCTCGCGACTCCCAGATCAGCCACGTCCTGACTACCCAATTCGAAGGAAGGATAGTCAAGTTTACTTTGATCAAGACCTTTTCCTTTTTTTAATTTTTCTTCTTTTTTTTGAATATTTTTTTGTAGATTTTTCTTTGAATTTTACCTGTGCAAGACGTAGTCGTTTTTATCGCCAACGTGACGCTAGAAATCTCGCACCTCGGCGAACGGCTGGTCCAGCAGTCTCCAGGCGCGGCGTTGTGATTGGTGCGCTCTGCGAATGAACGCGCACCGTTAAGCCATGCATGCACCTGTGTTCTACGCTCTCACTCTCCCCGTTAGGGAAAATAAGAGACGTACGAAAGATCACGCTAATAGGAAGAATTATAATAAAGATTACTATCAAGTGGGCGTTCCAGTCGACAGCTGGTACAGAATCCAGATGAAGTATTGCGCATTATGAGCTGCTTGTAACAATACTCGTAAATTGGCTAGCCAATAGTGAACCACCAGGTCTCTCCAACCATGCTGCAAGAACTATGGAGTCGATCCATTGTGTGCAGTTCAATGGTCATGCGTCACAGGGCAGCCGGAGTCTGGGACAGACGAAATGCAGCATTCGACAAATGCAGCTCAGATCTAACGGCGATAGAACGCGATCGCGCCCTGAATGTCTGTCTGTCCCCATCAAAAAGGACTAACGCGGGTGAGGGAATGCTGTGGTGGCAGTGGTGCAGTCTGCAGACGGGGACGCATGGTCCAATCAGAAAATAGATGCAGAAAAACAAAACACAAAAACGCGCGACAAGGGTTGCCAGGCTCGAAAATCACCAGCCCACGACGCGGCATCAGAGGTGGCAGCAGAATGTGGGGCTGCGTACCGGTTTTTGGCCAACCATATTTCAGCCACTGCCTGCGGCCAGCTAGCGTAGCCACCTGATTTAGCTAGATCACTGCAGTGCCCGCGTCCATCTCATTGACCACTCCCCGGAGCAATCAGTAACCTGGGACCACTACGCGGCACCCAGCTACAAAAACCCAGCCCGCCCCCCAACCGTTCTTCCTCCGCCATCAACTCTTTGCCATCATCCGCTGCCTAACTCGTGTCTTTGACCACAAACAAACAACTTACTCAACTTCCAACACTTCACGTTTTTTTCTCCCGCCTCAATCCATCAAAATGCCCCCCAAGGCCGCCGACAAGAAGCCCGCCTCCAAGGCTCCCGCCACTGCCTCCAAGGCTCCCGAGAAGAAGGATGCCGGCAAGAAGACTGCTGCTTCTGGTGACAAGAAGAAGCGCTCCAAGACCCGCAAGGAGACTTACAGCTCCTACATCTACAAGGGTATGTTTTTTTTCCCAGGCGCATCAAGTCGCGTTTTGGACGCGTTTACTAACCGTGTTCCAGTCCTCAAGCAGGTCCACCCCGACACTGGTATCTCCAACCGTGCCATGTCTATCCTGAACTCCTTCGTCAATGGTAAGCTCATTCCGCTCTTCCCATGTTGCTCCCGCATACTAATGACCTTCAAGATATCTTCGAGCGCGTCGCTACTGAGGCTTCCAAGCTCGCTGCCTACAACAAGAAGTCCACCATCTCTTCCCGCGAAATCCAGACCTCTGTTCGTCTGATCCTTCCCGGTGAACTGGCCAAGCACGCCGTCTCTGAGGGTACCAAGGCTGTCACCAAGTTCATCTCTTCCACGAAATAAATTATGAGTGGGATATGATTGCTGGTTTTCTGTTTCGGTGTCATTTGAATTTTATTTTATGCGTGGCATCAGGGTCTCATGTTTTGAGAATCTGCGGGCTGAAGATAGCCCTGCCGTTGGGTTTCTTAATGCGTTACGGATGGTTTGCTTTATTGGGGGCAATGTCTTCACGGTCAACGGGGTTTCGCGGTTGTACAATAAATATCGAGAATAGGGTCTCGAGGCAATGAATTCGTGCACATGATCATTTCAATATCTGACATCCTGAGTGACATGAATAATTCTAACCCAGTCCGGCCTTGGATCTCTTCATGGTCTGCATGACAGGAAGCAGAATTCCCTTGTTGTCTTCCGAGCCAAGCGCGGTTCCCCTGCTCCATCCCATCTTCTCCAGCATGGCTCTGCCACGGTTTTCAGTGCTCAGCTCTGGAGCAGATGCACCAACAATTTCGCCATCACGATAGCTTGCTTCGGCATGTCCATTGCGAGAAGACTGCCCTTGGGTGCTTTTGCCTTTGTAATCCAATCGGGGGAAGTACCGACGGTGGATGCGTCTAACTGCAAGGTCAAAGGCGGCATCATTAAATCGTAGCGTGCGTTTCGTGCGGTACAAGGTAGGTCGACGCTGGTCAGCTTTACCAACAGATTTGGATTTCACGTTGAACTTGTTTGCCAGCTCGTGTATCATCTTTCTGGCATGCTTGTCCATCGGCGGAAGGCTTATACTGTGACTTCGTGTAAGCGATGCATACCATCATAATCCATATATGTCACAGGTGTTCATACCTTTCGTCGGAGCTCAGCAAGAACCGCTTTAGCTCATCCGCGACCTGTTCGAGGCTCATTCCTTTTGGATACTTAACGCGCATGTCCTCGATGTCGCTCTTGTCCGTCTTCTTTCCAATGAGGTTCAGCGCACGGAGTTGCTCGCGCTCCTTTTTTCGTTCAGCCTTTCGGAGACGATCACTTCGCCAAGTTGCTTGTAATCGTCGCTCTGTGTCTGAATCGATATCGGCGAATCTGAGATCCAGCTTCTGTTTTGTGCCCTTACCCTTTTTCCGGCGAAGGCTAGGGTTCTCCCAGTCCATGGGATCGAAATCAGTATACTCCATGATGCTTTCTCTCGATATCCAGTCCGATGTTTGCTTGCTTGGCTGCATGGCGAGAAACTCTTCGACGGATAGTTCCTCAGCGTTGCTCTCAGCGTCCGAGTTGATGGTACCTCCGCTTTCGTCCTCTGACCCTTCGGAAATATCCGCTGCGCCAAGCAGTTCGAGCATTTCACCGTTTTCGCGCATGTTCTCTATATAATCCGCCAACATTCCGTCATCTTCTTCGTCTGAGATATTGGTGACGTTTCGCTTTGCTTTCACTTGTTTCCCGCTTCTCCGGCCGCGCCTGTTTCTTCGTTTATCTGTTGTCTCTGGCGGGGGTTTGTCCTCTTTTTTGGTGTTCGGTTCTTCTATTTCTCTTTCGACAGCATAAATTTCCGTACGTATGTTTTCCATGTCGATCGTGTCGCTTTTCTCACGTGTCGCGTTCCTGCCTTTGAAGAGTATGACTTCACCTTCGCTGTCCGTTTTATCAGATTCAGTCATGATCTCTCCTGGCATATATATATTGATGGCGGAGGCTCTCGCATTCTCTTTGCCTGTGCTGGTTGGGTCGCGACTCGTATCATAGTAGAACAGGTTGTCCCTTTCGTTGTCCGCTTCTGTTGGCTGTGGCAGCGCCTCGCTTTCTGATACGTGGGTACTACTTTCTTCGGGCATGTTTCTCCTTGCTTCACTCTCTATCTTGCTGAGATGGCTTGGCGTGGCTGAGTTGGCCTGTTTTTCGTCGTCTTCTGTGCCTTCAGGCGCCTTGAGCGGTTCGCTTATTCCGGCGCTGATGAACGAGACCGGCATTGATCGAAGCTTTGTATCTTGACTCCAGAACGAGTGGTCATGTTGGGTGGTCTGCCGGGCTTCGTCGGCCAGCGTGAATACATCTGCATTGCCCGTCTGTTAGCTCGCTGTGCGTGCTGGTGCCGATGGGCGGACATTACCACGTGTTTTGCTCGTGGGGTTTGGGCTCTGTTGCTGCCTTGTAGCTTTATAGGCAGGAGGTCCTATGCCAGTTTTTGGCTTGTGTTTACTTTTCTTCGCCATCTTGCAGTTTGCCGTTTCGATGTCTCTGGCATCACTGCTGCCTTTGGGAGGCTTCAGATGTGGCATCTGAAGAAATCACGAAAAGGTATCCACTGATGAGTCGAAGCTGTGGCGCTGGAGCTGGCTCTGGTGGGCCGAGCCTCCCTCCGCCACCAAGGCGGCCAGTGACGGCGGCCAGTGACGCATCGAGTCCAACAAGTCGGCTTGACGTGCTACCCTGCACTTTCGTGTTGTGGGGTGACAGCCATCGTATGTGTTGCATCTTGTCTTGTTTGAACTTTTTTTTTGTGGTAGATGGTCATGCTGGGCAATATCCGACTGCCAAATTCATCTCTACAGTTGTTGGGTGTTTGGAGTATATGGCTGGTGTGTTGCATAGTTAGCGGCCTCGAATGCACATCTGTTGACATTAGTAGGTACCTGATATCACGGGGCCACACCTGCAGCAACTGTGCATATGACCAGCTTCCCGACAAAACATCATCACCCCATACATCCAAACAATACACACGCTGTTGTCATACCGGTACGCGATAGAAAAACCCCGACTCGTCAAACAAATGGAATCGACAATGGCCAACGTAGACCTTGGTCGATACCGGAAAATCGTGCAGATGTTCTGGGACCCAGAGCCGTCAAACGACCCGCTCCTTGACCAACCAGTATGGTGCCTCGGACAATCATACAAGCTACAGAAAGGCTGCCGACCACGGGAGCCTATCCAAGAAAATGGCGGAAACAGACATAGTCAAGATATTCACACGACAGCCTTGACATCATCCGAGCAAAGCAAGGCCGTCGACGTGCCCCGGAATAACGCGCCGGACACGCCACCTGAATCGGCAGGCGGCAGCTTTTCGTCCGTCGGCCGAAGCGAAACAAACCACGAGAATGGCTGGCCCCAAAGCTTTATTTCGGACTTCGACTCCAGATTCTGGATGACATACAGGAGCGAGTTCAAGCCTATACCGAGATCCGCAGATCCCAAAGCTGCATCATCGATGTCACTGCCCATGCGAATCAAATATCAGCTCGGCGACCAATCAGGATTCTCATCTGACAGCGGATGGGGATGCATGATACGATCGGGGCAGAGTTTACTAGCAAATGCCATCGGCATGGTTCGCCTCGGCCGAGGTTAGCATAACTTGGTCCAATCTGTCGCAAGATACTAACCACACGAATACAGATTGGCGCCGAGGTCAGAGTAAAGCAGAAGAAGTCAACATACTACGAATGTTCGCAGATGACCCATCTGCACCATATTCGATCCATAACTTTGTCAACTATGGATCCTCAAGATGCGGGAAATACCCCGGAGAGTGGTTTGGCCCGTCGGCCACGTCGCAATGTATCAAGTATGTGCTAGGCACCACCACAAATGAACAAGCGCTAATATAGAATGCATGAAGGGCCCTGACCGATACACACGAGACGGAGATGCGAGTCTACATGACGAGAGATAGCCCGGACGTATACGAAGATAGCTTCATGGCCACGGCAAAATCCGGAGACGGAGTGTTTAAGCCCACAGTCATATTGATCAGTACGCGCCTCGGCATTGACAAGATCACACAAGTATACTGGGAAGCGCTGATCTCGGCGCTACAAATGCCACAATCCGTTGGCATCGCAGGGTACGAGAATACATGCCAGGATAAGCGCATCAGAACGTCTGCTAACCATGGCGAGCAGTGGTCGCCCCTCGTCGTCTCATTATTTCGTCGGCTCACAAGGGAACTTCTTGTTTTATCTTGACCCACACCATACAAGGATAGCGCTGCCGTATAAAGAAAATATCGATGATTACACCGCAGAGGAGGTAGACAGCTGTCATACGTCCAGGCTGCGACGGCTCCATGTCCAAGAAATGGACCCCAGCATGCTGATTGGGTTCTTAATAAGGAGCGAGAAGGAGTGGGAGGAATGGAGGCGCGGGATCAAGCACGTGCAAGGGAAGGCCATTATCCATGTTGCAGATTGCGACCCCAGGCTCCAAAATAAGCCGGAAGGAAGAGAGGGAGCTATAGATGAGGTCGAAATACTCAGTGATGATGACATGGTAGACGAGGTATAAATCGCAAAGACCGGCATATACGCAAGTACGTATCAGTACCTCATACCAATACAATCAATCACACGCACCTCCAAAAACCACGAACATACAAAGCGGTAATATAGGCCAGTTGTTATTGACCTATCTGGCACCATGAAATATCTGTCAAACCTACAGATCACGCCGCCTGTCGCGCCTTGCCTATACACGTCCTTCATCCCGCAGGCGACAGATTGCAGCTTTATTTTATTTCTTCTTCTTCTTACCAGCCTTGCCAGTGTCGACATGAGGAGCCGCAGCATGCCCCTCAACGCGAACATGCGCGAAAAGCTTTGTACGAGAATCGAACTCCTCAGCACACACTGTACATGTATGCTATGCAGAGGCATGGTTAGGATGTAGGCTGATTAAAAAAAACATGAGACACTGTACATACCTTTGCATCCATGCTAGCCTGTGCGGCGGCAGCCTTTCTTTCCCGCTTTGCTTTCGCCTTGCCAACCTTTTTCGCGCCGTTTTGTGTTCCCATAGATAACGAAGACGCAGCAGTGGATAGATTATCGATACTGTCACCGGCTGATTCCGCAGAGGCTCCAAGACCACCCGCTTCGGTATTTGCGATGCGGTTCATGACAGCATCTCGTGGCGCGTAGTCGTCATCCTCGTCAGATTGACCAGGCGAATAGATCGGATCCTTGTCAGTCTGAGAATTATCCGACGTGGGCAAAACTGTGGTTTGTCGTTGCGAATTTGATGAAGCTTGCGAATCGCTTCTATCATGCGAAGGGGGTGTATCGTTTTCTCGTTCTGATGGAGGCTGGCTTTCGTTCAATTCTAGCTCAACGCCCTCTTTCTTCATTTGCCAGCGCAGTTGCTGTACAGCCTTTAAATGCTTCTTACTGCGCTCATGAGCTTCAAGCTGCTTCTCGCTCTTGAAGTTTTTATCGCAGACTACGCATTCCAATATTTCTATCTCCGACTCCGGTTCTGACAATGAAAATTCCCCTTCATCGGAGCGGTTTTCTCGATTTACGGCCCACTCAGGAAGCTCGTAACCCGCCATGCGCTCTTGGTTTGCGGCACGAGAACGAGCGGCCTGCGCGGAGGCGGCACCACGTGCTGTTTCTTGTCGTTCTGCTTCCGTTTGCGTGTTGGGTATATAACGCGGGTCCCTTTTCCGGACAAATGTAACGAGAAATCTCACGGCATCATTGAACTCGCGAGCCGCATCTTCGCGCATCTTCTTATTCTCTTTCTCCATCAGTCGGCGAATTCGTCTGTCGGGTGCTTCTGAAAGTCGATATTTGTCCTTCCACGCAAATGTCTTCTTGGTCGCGAAACCAGCCCAGGAGGCGTAAAATGGCTTTACAATATCCTCGTAGCTATCCTCTGCCTGGCCGAACGTGGGGTAGTCGACCACATCGATATTCTCTTGTTCTGCGGCTACCTCTTCCTCCAAAGCCAGATGTTCGAATGTTTCTCTAGCAATGCTGAAAAAGCCTATCGGATCATCATTGAACGGGATGCTTGGATTAAACTTCCGAATGAGGCTCATAATCTCTTCCGTCGAAGTGATGCGGACGTTTCTGAAAGATGTAGGCTCCGACCCGTCGCCGGTGACATCTTGTCCGCTGAGAATAGCATCTCGATGGGAATCATACCATGCTCTTTCGTGAGGGTCTGACAATATTTCATATGCAGACTGGAGCTCAGCGAATTTTTGGGTCGCAGCTGCCGAATCGCCAAAGTTCCTGTCCGGATGGAGTTCTAGGGCTTTTCTTCGATAGGCTTTTTTGATACTGAGCGTTGGTTAGTTGACCGGGGTATTTGCTAGCCAGATGCTCCAACGTACTCGGTATCGCTTGCGTCACGATCAACACCAATGAGTTCGTAGTAGCATGTTTTAGTAGCGGGCGAGCTTGACCCCGTATTTCCTTGCGACGTAGATTGGGACGCGCCCATTTTGCTTTTTGGCGGGTTTAATGACCGGGAGCTATGAGATCTTCGGGCGAGAGCGTTTTGCCAAGTCGTGAGTTTATACGAAGTTTTTTCCTGCCACTTTGTAACGCCTGCGGGTGTGCATTGTATGACTCCTCAAATCCCCACTCGCGCTAAACTTTTCCGAGCAGTGATTCATTCGCCGCCGTTATGCAGCAACTTTACTTTACTTGTGAAAATTGTAATCCTTACTTCTTTAATTGCAGCTGCGCGTAATATATATGCTCTTTCACTAGCCGGCCCTGGTGAAACGCGGTGTTCAGCTCCGCCTGGGGAAAGGTATGTGGAGCAACACTAAAAGACGACGCAGTGCATCAGCATAAGCTTCCAGTACCAAGTAATTATCCTCAACAATTATTCTACGTGTGCAATGATATGTATCAACAGATTATCATAAATATCGCTTCACCTTTAACAGCTTTTTGTTTTGATTTTTAACTGACTAAACTGTACTTAGCGGACAGACTGACAGGCCACACTGCCACGTGACGGTTCCCGCGCCAGCCTTGGCTGTCATAACGCAAAGTTTACTGTTATACTACGTCTCTTCCACAGTAGTAGATCATGAAACACCCTCCAGTGGTTGTAAAAAACTAGTCTCAATCAGCCAAACCGGCCAGTTGAGCAGGAGGAAGTTACCTAGTAATAGGAACTCTTAGAAAGATAGGTACCTAGTAGAGCGGCAAGCGCTAGCGACCAGCTGCCAACATGACAGTAGCTGGTACTTTCATCTACATCCCAATACGGGGCTGACACCAAAATTTTGCCTGCATCAGCTGGTCTAAAAGTACAGTTCCGTACCTGCATCCACTGGTGTATTCCTCACCACACAGCCTTGCTCCAAAAATTGTGTGAAAATCATTAGCGCCATGCTGCTGATTCAGGGCATTGCGTCCGTCGTCGCTGTCGCCACGAACCCGTGATGAACTTGCGCCACATTTGGACGCGCAAAATGCAAGGCGACAAATCGAGTCTTATGACAGGCAGCTCACTAGAATTAGACAGTTGAGTGGTGACTCCCCGCGGAGCCGGACAGAATGAAATTCGCACACGATTTCAAGCAGAATCTTGCCAGCCAAGGTAGGCAACGCGCCCCGCGTTTTGGCGATTACAAGGCTCTCTAACCTCACAGCAGATTTTCCACCGCACTGGGTCGAGCGAGCTATACCGTACAGCCAACTGAAGAAATGCCTTAAGAAAGTTCAACGCGAACTTCAAGACCTGGGCCTGGACCAGGAGACGCTACGCGCTTTGCTCAGCGCAGAAGAAACAGCGCCGGTTGCCCTACAATATAAGCTGCAAGGTACTGTAAGCCAGAGAACGCCATGGCAGAGCCAAGAGCGCTGACTTCTGTCCAAATCGCAGAACCGGGTTCCAAACTTGTGCGTCCCAAGCTTACCGTCAATGTACATCTACGCGATGGCGTAGCGATTGACGCATCTCTGACGCCGACGTCAAGAGGGTTCCTCGAAAAACTAGCGAGCGAGATTTTAGACGAAAATGAACGCGAATCATTGGCCCAAATACGAGCGAACCGACAAGAAAAGTGTGACGACAGCAAGACACCGAGCAGCGACTTAACCACGGACGCAGCCAATCATGAAACCATCGAGGTCCCGCTCGTGTTCGATTCCGAGTTCTTCGACATGCTACAGAATGATGTTACTGAACTGGATGCATTGCAAGCAGAAGAACAAAAACAATTAACGGCTGAAATCACCGAGCTTTCCAAAGAAGTTTCTGCCGTATCCAGGCCTAGTCGATTCTCAAAGAGCGACTTGGCGCGCTGGCGGGAAATATTCGAGCTATACCTGGATTCAAACGTTTTTTTCGCAACGCAAGAGAGTGACCATGGTGCGAGGAATAGCCAAAGAGCGCTCAAACAACTGCAGTGGTTTCAAGCCGAAGTTGAGAAGCGAAATCTCGCCCGTGATTTCAAGATCCCACAAAGTCGCCAGGCTTTCACCAGGTTTTTGCAGCTTAATGCAAGCCTGCTCAAAAACCTGCAATTTCAAGAACTCAACAAGCTTGCTATATCTAAGATCCTAAAAAGTGAGTGGCTTGGTATCTTGCACTTTTGCGTGTTGCGGCCAATGACTAACACTTTTCGCTGAAGAGTTCGACAAGCGAACATCCCTTGGCGTTTCCAAATCGTTCCCTAAAGTTATTCTTTCCAGGGGTCTTCTGGACGGCGGCATTGCCAAGGATGTCTGTGCTTCTATGTCTCAACAATTGGTATCGGTTGTCCCGCAAATCAATGATTACCTCTGCCCGATCTGCTTTTCAGTGGCATATCGCCCTGTGAGACTAGATTGCCAGCATGTATTTTGCATTCGATGCATCATTAAGATCCAAAGGCGTAAAGAGACTCATTGTCCCCTTTGCCGAGCTGATGTAGTCATGTTAGCATCCGCAGGTGAGGCTCTTTTGCATGTATTTTTCATGCCACTGGTTTTGCTAATAGTAAGGCAGACAACCTAGATCATCGATTAGAGAAATATCTAGAGAAGTATTTCCCCAAAGAAGTCAAAGAAAAGCAAAGAGCAAACGAGATGGAGCGTGGCATCGAAGATTACGGACCTGGTTACAAACACCAGGAATGCCTGGTGATGTAACCAGGGTTATTGCGGAGATACAGGGCTGCATTGCTACTCAGCTTGCCGAATACTACAATACATCTGGTGACAGTGTCTTTGTCGCGGTAATCCTGCCGGGATTTTAATGGTACAAGAGCTTGGAAGCAACGGTAGCAAGGAGGGTGGCGATCTGTAGACGGGTTTATGAATAATGTTGAAACGAAGCAATAATACTCAAGTTCACCTTTTTAACCATATGTTACGTGAAATGTCGATAAATTATTGTCTACCTACTTGGCGACATTCTCAGCTGCCTCCAGAGCTCTGCGAAATGTGTCGCTTAAGTCGTTCCGATCTTCGAGGCCAACACTCACACGCACCAGATCTGGATCTACCCCGAACTGCGCTGCCCATGGGAGCTCATTGTAATGAGCCAGCAAGGCATATGGCGAGCAAAGCGTAAAGTTTGTGCCAAGACTTGGCCCTTTTGCAATATCCATGGCATCGTAAAATGCTTGTGCGCTGGCTGATTGATGGAACACAACAGACAGCAGACCACCATATCCGCCATGCGGTAGGCGGCAACGCTCATAATTCTCTCGAGAAGGATTGCACTTCGGATAGAACAAGTCTTTGACCAAAGGGTGAGCCCGCAGAACGTCGCATATGGCCTCAGCGTTGGCGTTGACTCTTTCCACTCGGCCAAGAAAATCTCGACTGTTCCTCTCCATGAAAATAATATCTTCCGACCAATAATTGTCTTCGATTACACTGTCCATTGCAGACTTTAGCAGGTTGTAGTATTTGCTGCCTGGATTTAAGACAGCGCTCCCGCCCATCACATTGGAATCTCCGGAGAAGATCTTGGTAAGGCTGCTGACGACAACATCTGCAAACTGAAGAACATTCACATTTGCAAATGTACCGATAGTTTCATCCACAACCACGGCGAAATCAAACTCATTTGCCAACTTCCGAATTCTTTGCAAATCCGGGCTGGCTAACAGAGGATTGCCGGGGAATTCACAGAAAAGGGCCAGAAGACGATCGCCCTGTTTCAAGCGTTGTTCGAGATCATCGAGGTCTGCAGATGAGCCATGCCCATAAAATATGCAACCAGGACCAAACTTTTCCAAAATTTTCAGAGTATCGACATAGGGAAACCCAAAATTGACGCTTCGCAGTTGGCCTCTAGCCGCCATCAAAGCACGATGCGCGTTGAAAATCGCATTCATACCTGCAGGAAACAGGTAAATGTCGGATTCATTCAGATTGCTGATGCGTGCAGATGATACCGGGAGATCAGGTACGGCTTCGGCGGCCAGGTCAATCTCGCCAACCAGTGACCCAGCAATTCTGCGACGGATTGCAGACTTTGCCTTTTCGGCCAGTGTGAGGTCCAAATTTCTGCCAAATCGCTCTTCTAGGAACCTAGAGCTTTCTTTGTTATCGTCCGAAGCAGAAATGTTCTTCGCATTGGTAGTCGCAGTTTCATCTATCGAACTTGTACGCTGATAGCGTCTTGGCCCTCGCGAGGGTTTCGGAGGAACTTCGCGGCTTAGGTTGTCGGAGGTTCTTGGCACCAATATACCGGATTTTAAGAGATCATGGCAGAATTCAGCCCGGCGACTAGACACGCCATCTCCGGTATGTTGCCAATATTGCTTAGCAAAACCAAAGGCGTCTGCGGGGAACAAGGCCGCAGCAACGGTGGACCTGAGACCGCTGAGAACCGGAGAGGTATGCTCTGAGAGACGAAGATCAAATGCGAGGGAGTGGAACTGGACAGAGAGCACATCTGGAGCTCTCTCTCGCATAAAGTTCAAACACCGCTCGGCAGCTTCCAGTGTGGAGAAGAGCATAGCTTGCTGACCAGGTTTTCCATAGGTAGTGGCGATTATCTGCCCAAGCTCAGATATACTCTTATGGATAAAGAATCTGCAAGTAGAGAAGGTCAGCCTAGTGCCGTCCGTTTGCGTTCACGGACAACTTGCCTGGGGTAACCAGTTGCCATACGGCTGATAACCCACTGCTCGCCTTCCTCATAACCGACATTCGATTTCCATGTCGGCAAAGACACACTAACAGCCTAAAGTATGTGTGAGAACGCTGTATGGCTGTGGAGTTGGCGCTGCCATCTCAGAGAAAACGCCCTAGGTAAGAATGAACTCACATGCGCAGTATCTGGGGGAATGGATTGGCCTAATTCCAAGGACGGCATCTTGGTTGCGAGTTCGTGCGGTACAGGTAGGTGCAATGAGATTCCTAAGTTCTTGAATTCTCCTAAGACTGCTAAATATGCAAGTGAGTTTAATTTAATGTCGATGCACGTGTGAGTCGAAGATGTGTGTTGAAATTTAGCGGGCCGCCGAGGATCGGACAGGTGGGATGGGAGCTTGGAGTGGATCTGAGAATACAATTCACGTAAGGAAAACGACATGGAGCCGAAGAGCCATATTTATAAAACTGACAAGGTAAACCGTTATAATATATTGAAATAAACAGGAGGGATGCACCAAATACGTGCCAATTTCGACTGAATTTTATTTACTTCCAATGCAGCTGATGCTGTCGCTTGGCGCTATACTTCCAACGTCGTCATCGTCCCAATTCGCGCGACTGGCTCCAACATGACTACCAGGCAGCGGAACATTTCTTGCGGAAATTTGGCTGCGCGAACCACCATGATTTTCAGTGCCGACACAGCTGGCAGGTAAAGGAATATTTCGAGCGGAAACCTGGCTTCTGCGGTCTATGGCCGTGGTCCCGCCATCAACACAGCTAGCAGGCAGTGGTACGTTCCTCGCCGAGACTTCACTGCGCGAGCCCTCGTTGCCAGCAGTATCTCTACGACCAATAGAAGAAAGCTTCTTTCTGGTAGATACGTGGCTCACTGTATCGAAGAACTCACTAGTACCTACCCGACTAGCAGGGAGTGGGACATCTCGTGCTGAGACTCGACTGCGTCGATCCTCAACGGTGCGGTTGACTTGACTGGAGGGCACATCTGCCTCTTTCAGAGAGACGTGGCTTTTTGTGTCAAAAAATTCAGTTATTCCTGATTGATCCTGAGCACTTTTGGAAGATCGTCGTGATACTTCAGTACCTTGCGCAGTAGAACGTTTCTCAAGATACTGACTGGCGCTGGATCGGTGCCCAGACGAACTTTTTGAGCTAGAGAGCTCATCCTTGGAGTTTCCATCATGAGATCTTCTTTCATTTGACGACCTTTTTCTGTGATGGCGCTTTGAAGTTGACGAAGAAGCAGCTGGTGCTGTGAATTCATTGCTTCTTCTTGATGCCTTGTCGCCTTTGAGTGAGGTTGAGGACACGTAGGAACGATTTGAGACGAGTATTTCGTGTTCCTTCTCTGCTGCGAATTCATTGCTTCTTTTTGATGCCTTGTCGCCTTTGAGTGAGGTTGAGGACACATAGGAACGATTTGAGACGAGTATTTCGTGTTCCTTCTCTGCTGCGAATTCATTGCTTCTTTTTGATGCCTTGTCGCCTTTGAATGAGGAAGAGGATACGTGGGAACGATTTGAGACAAGCATTTCGTGTTCCTTCTCTGCTGCAAATTCATTGCTTCTTTTTGACTCCTTGCCACTCTTGAGTGAGGAAGAAGACACGTGGGAACGATTTGAGACAAGCATTTCGTGTTCTTCTTTTTCTTTGCGATCTGGTTTGCGGTCTTCAATCAATTTTTGCGTTGGCTTCGGAGACGAGCTTGTTGAGGATGAAATCGCAATTCGCCGAGTTGAAGGCACCCTCATCGAGGAGGCTGACGGTGAAATTCTGGAGCTTGACTCTCTCTTCTGCATTTCGACGTCTCTGGGGATCCTGACCAGTTCATTTCCACTTGGCACTCGACTGATATGATCAACACTCCTCTCGTAGCTTTGAGGGTTTGCCATCGCGTGAGATGTTCGAGTTGATGGCTTCTTGAGTGTTGAAGTTTGATCTTCTTCGAATTTAATCCGTTGAGATCTCGAAGGAAGTGATTGGCGACAATCTCTGTCTACCAGCCCAGTCGACATGGCAGTATTGCTTACAGCTCGTGTGCTTGTGGGAAATGCTCTCTGCCTTTCGTCCATTTCTCTTGGAGCTACCTCAGGTGTACTGCTTGACATGACACTGTAGGTGATTGCTGCACCAGCAGCGGCACCGGCGGCGACTCCAATTATGGCACCAAATACGGCGGACATGCCGAAGGTATTGGTCTGTTCGGTCTTTGCCTCACCCGAGTCAGCCTTTTCAGGCAAGCCAGAGTTTTTGGGAGTATCTTTGGCATTTCTGCTGTCGTCCATTATCCCAGAAACCAGAGATTCAGGCGTATAGGTATCCCAACCAAGAACTTGGCAAACGTCTGTCGCTGGCTGAGGATCCAGAGTGAGTGTAAACCGGCCAGTGATTATGTCCGGCCGAGAAGTTTGATCAATACATATGGCCTGTACCTTATTGCCATCCAGATCGAATATTGTTGAACGGCGAAGAGAATCTTCCACAGCAAACCGAGGCGCCGGATTTGCCTCCACTGCTTTTCTGTAGAAGGCCTGGATGGCCGTGGAGGATGGAGCGCTGAGTCGAACAGATGATATTCGCAAAATGGCTGGACTCGTAATTTGCCGGAGATGTAGAACTGGACCGTGGCTAGAACCAAATGCTGCACATTCGGGGCCTGATGCCACACTTTCCAATGTAAGGTAATGGAGCCCAAGTGGCTGGAGGATAGCGGCGTAGAAAGAGGTCGAAGGCGCTAATTGTGATACTTCGATGTATGTAGGCTGCATTTTTCTTGGTATACAAAGTAGACTTGCGGATAGATATGTGCGAAATAAAGGCGGTGATGATTGTGCTGTGTAGGAAGATAGAACGCTTTTGATGGCCCGCTCATCAAACGGACGCTGGCTACGACCTCACCGATAGTATTGAGCCACTCCCCCAGCTGCATAAAAAAGCGGAGTTTTCATGTGTGTAAGCCTAACAAGCCGGGACGACAATGCATTTCAGCTGGATTATTCTTGTCCAATAACGGATAAAATGGGTCGACGTTGGGCATTTCTACAGCTATCGGCACCCAACCTCGCCGGTGGGAGCCTGCTGATTCGGATGAGGCCACAACGCATTCTGGCCGGACAGGTAGTGGAGGTGGAGCGGCAGGCAACCATTATTGGAATAATGACTTTGGAAAATCTTTATGCCATTTATACACTATGCTAACTATTGCAATGAGATTTTTGAGCAACCTGAAAGCCAATCGATGTGCACCTTGGTTGAAGGAAGGCTGCTTCAACGATCAATTGGAAAGGGCGCGTTGGCACCACGGCCTGCGTAGATAGAGAGCGAAGAGTCGGATACAATCAAGAAGACCGAAGCATGTTGCACTCCTGATGGCCAGTTTCATGTTCAAGGAAGCACGATCGACCGACCATTCTCGCGAGCCTTGACAAGCTGTCCGCAGTTCAGTTGTGTCCTCTTCACCACGTTCCGCATTTCCTTCAAACTCATAGAACCAAAGGATTTGTGAATGGGCAGGTTGAAGGTGGACCCTTGATACCATTCGGGAAATAATAGTTCGGGAAGTGCAGGCAGGCAGGTTGACTCTGAAGCTCCCACCTTACAACCGGCGATTTGTAGGGATTTGCGCAAGAACCTTGATCCTCAGCCTCTTGCTCTGTTCCATTTTCCCAATAGTACTCTTTTGCTGTTGTTTTCATACATCAGCCTCAACAAATGCTCCTCAGCCATAATGTCGGTAATTTTAAAGAGTATTTAGAGGATATCCCAAGCATCTTCAGCAGCGTGGCAAAATTTGCTGCAGGCTACACTCGCTGAGAGAGAGTAGTTGCTGATGGAAATTTTTTCATCAACCATCGAGTCAGCGAACGTGTCTGCGCCCTTGGCCATAGCACCAACGAATACGCAGATACTCTCTTTTGAGCCCACTGATTCTACGTATTCGCGCACACGCACCAACTCCGAGTCGAAACTCAGCGTAACTTTTCGGCAGTTTGGTGGCAAATGATCGGTGATCGGGTTCTGGATTACCCTCAGAAGCTTCTCGTTTGAGTTTGTAGAACGAATCGATAGACGGTGAAGCAGTTGGACCATGAGACCTGCGAAACGCTTAAACGTGCGCGGAATTCGTACTGAGGGAGAAACTTCAATAAGTACACCCTTCGCAGTGTGAATGTAGATCTGTAGCTTTCCGGCTTTGTTGATGGGTGAATCCAACAATGTGAGAAGGCACTATATTTAAGTTAGTCGTGTCCATATTGGAGATGTGGCCAGCTAACCTGATGAGTGATGTCGGGACGAGCATCGCTGATGTCGCGATTCATTTTGCGCATAACACCAATGTGCTCATCACTGTTCAACAACGAGTACTTTTCTTCTCGGTGTACGCCGGTGCGGCTGCTGGTGCTGTGTGACGCTTTGTAGGTCTCGAGGCTGGCATTGGATAAAACGACAATGAGCCTTTGTGAATCTTTGTCCGTCGGCGGGATCGGTGTACTTTGCTCAGCGACCAATTGGGGGAGCTCGGGTGGTGGCAGCGACTGCGTTCCTACAAAAGGAAGAATAGCAAATTAGTTTTGTGCTCTTGATGCGCTTTCTGTCAACGACGAAGTTATGAATTGACTCATACTTGGTCGCTTTACGCCGGAGCGGCGATCTGGAGACGACATTGCGCTTCGAGAAAAAAATTGCGTGGGTTTGGTATATTTGCGGTCGCTGTTTCCACGAAATCCAGTCTTTTGAATTTGGTAGCAGATGTGCTGGCTGTACTGCTGGAAGAAAAAAGTATTGATGGAGCTATACGCAGTTCCACCACGCGCTATTCATCGGATGCTGACTAATCGATGCTGAGGCTGTGATTGGCTGGGCTGCTTATTTTTTTGCGCCACCTACAAGATAGGATATCACCCCGTGCTGCTGCACGAAGAACGCTGCTAACCATTGAGACTCTTCTTCTGACAAGCCATAGCCTTCAGTTTGCCGCTACCGTGATTCCAATTCTTCAGCGCTGTGGATATGTCATCGCAAGTGAGCAAGGCTGCGCGCCGTGTAACGCACGAGTTGCACGGCGTTGTGGTTTCGGCCGGTTTGATGCAGAAAACTGTCAAGGTCAGAGTCGCCGGGCAAAAATGGAACAAAATTGTGAACAAGGTTAGTCGATTATGAAAGCTAAAGCTGGAAAAGATGTGCGACTAACTTGGTGCCTTTCTCACTTCTGCAGTTCTACGCTGATCCGAAGCACTACCTCGTTCACGATCCAAACTCATCCCTTCGAACGGGCGATGTTGTTGCTATTGCGCCGGGCTGGCCAACATCAAGACATAAGCGACACGTGGTGAAGCATATCATCGCGCCTTACGGAGAACCGATTGAAAGCAGACCTGCTGTTCCGTCGTTGGAAGAGATAATATCAGAGAGGGAGGCGAAGAAGGAAGCCAAGGACGAGCGAAAGATACAACGACAACAACAGGAGGTGGACCAACATCTAGCCCTGAAAAAGGCTGCAGCAGAAGAGCGTGAAGCTAAACGTACCGCTTGGGAACAGCTCATGTCAAAGTCTGATCGCTAGACCTACTAGCACCACTGGGAAGAGGCCGGAAGTGTATCCACCATCCGCTTTGTATTATTACAGGAATAGGAGTCCTGCTCAGATATTTTGTTTATACTGCATTGCGATCATGCAGTTCTAGCGAAATATTGTTCAGAAGTCTTAGGCCACTGTACATTAATTAGACGTGGCAATGCGCCAGCAACGATCGTCACTATGTGGATATAGTAATCACATACAAGACCAGAAGCATGGTTGATCAAACTGAAGTCTAATTATTATTATTTGCCTGTGAAAACGTCGGTAACGCTTTCCAACGACCGAATCCAATACCACTTTTGATTAGCCACCACGCTCTCCAAATTCCTGCGCCCAATCTTCATATTCTTTTAATCCAGATTTGCTCACACTTGGCCTAATCGTACGAAGGCTTGCCTCAAAGTCTACAAGACCAATAGGCCGTATTTCATCCATAGTCATATGCAGCAATGCCTCGCCGAGAGATCTGAGTGGACCCATGGCGGCATCCTTCGCGAGAGCTGTAATGTCTGAACCAGAGAAACCTGTTGCTGTCAGATATGACGTCGAAGTCAATGGTGAATAGATAGGAGTAGCTTACCATCAGTCAAGCCCACCAACCTCTGAACGTCGCTAGGCGACAGGCTATGCTTCTGCTGGCCCAATAGTGTGCGTAGTTGTGTTTCCCTTGTAGTGGGTTCGGGTAAGGGTATGTATTGTCGCCTTACGAAACGCCGCCTCGCCGCCTCGTCAATGGCCCATGGTAGGTTGGTCGCTGCTAATACAAGTACTCGGTTTGCGTCGCCGCGTTCTTTGTCTCGTTCTGTCGTTTCACGCCCAGCTGCTGCTCTTTGCAGGTCGCTCCATTGAATGAGGAATTCCGTTTTGATGCGGCGCGTCGCCTCGTGCTCACCAGAGCCTGATCGTTGAGAGAGAAGGGAATCTATTTCATCCACGAAAATAATACTGGGCGCCAGTGAGCGTGCTAGGCCGAACAGAGCGCGCACCAGTTTTTCTGATTCTCCCAGATACTTGCTCGTTAAACTGCTCGCCGAGATGGAAAAAAAGGTAGACCGTGACTCAGTAGCTACCGCTCTGGCAAGCATGGTTTTGCCTGTTCCTGGAGGTCCGAATAGGAGCATGCCACGAGCTGGTTCTCGCAGTCCCATGAACAGATCAGGGCGCAAGAATGGGTACACCACGGTCTCCCTCAAAGCGTTCTTCGCAATTTCGAGTCCAGCTATATCGCCCCAACGAACTTCGTCTCCCTGAACGACAATATCGTTCAAAATCTGTTTTGCAGCACCATCGTCGACACCCGGAGGAAGGTTTTTCAGGATTGAAGCCTTCTTCTTTTTCCATGCTTTATCGACAGCGCTTTCTTCTGTTTCTTCCTCTGATTCGCTAGAGCTATCAATTTTGACAGCGGCCTCACCTTTGCGCTTTGTGGGGGTTGGCTTATGATGCGCTGCAGCAGGCCGCATCCCGGTGTCACGATTGTTGGAAGTTTTGCTCTTGAGGGACTTGGCATTACGACCATCTGCATCGTCACCGGAGGTACTCGACACAGATGCATGCCTCGCCTTGGGTCGATCGCGTCGGCGATTTCGGGTTGCTTGTTCGGATTTGATTGCGTTTTGCGCTGTCGTGTTTGCGTCAGGCTTTCTTGTCGCTACTTTTCGCCGAATGGGTACATCAGATGTGTTTCGTCTCTCTGAAAGTTCCCCAGACTCATCTGCCGTTCCGGATCCATTCGAGCGCTCCTCCTTTTGTTGCTTAACCAATGGACGAGAAGGCTGGTAGCGCTCCGCACGACCAGAAACGTGATCAGATGCTTGCGAATCCAGCTGAGTCGTCGAGTTAAGCGCACTAGACGCAGCACTCACGGACAAGAACGATGGGTTTGTGTAAGGGTATTCATCAGAGTGTCGCGCGCCGGTAAGTTGCCCATTTATAGAACCATCGACGTCCTTCGGTTGAACTAGCCTCCTTGAATGACTGTCCCACTGGATTGGCGTTGATCGTTGTTTGAACAAATGCTCTGCAGCCTTTTTTGATGTGTTTGCAGGTGCTGATGAAGGGGTCTCGGATGGTGGTGTGCGTTGGGGCCGCTCCCTTGATCCTAGTGCGCTCCAAGCCAATGTCGCTGCCTTACTTGGCCCTTCGGCCGCCGCCCGTCCGGATTTTCGTACAGGTGCCGACGCCCTCTCGCCTTGTTTGGAGGAGCGAAGAGTTGTGCGCATCGTGTGCTTCTCAGGACTAGGTGACCGATACGAACGATCTGTTTTGGGCGGAACGCCAAGATTCGGCGGCCTGGAGTTTGATCGAACACGAAATGCGGCATCGCTTGGCTGTGAGCTTTCGCCGTACTGCGGAGCTTCTGATACTGTTCGGATGGGCAACGGTGGGCGGGGCGGCACTGTTGGCCGTGATAGCTCAGAATATGTTACCGCGGGAATCGTGCCGCCTCCAATCGAGCCTTTTCCTCTTGTAGGCGAATCAAATGGGCTCGGAGTCTTCGATGGCTTGCCGCCTGTGTCGGAGCTGGTTTCCTCTTCCCTAGACGCCTTCAATGCCTCCAAAAGATCAAGCCTTTCTTTGCACTGAAGCTCTAATTCCTTCAAAGCATCCACGAGAGCCTTTTCCGTGTCGGTCTGCGGACCATAGCCGGGGATAGCCCTGGTTGCATTGTGTTCGTATATTAGAGCGAGGGCATTGCGCCAATGCCTCAGGGCCTCGTTTTCATCTCCCTGCAGCATATAATATCAGCGCTCTTGTTGCGTAAACGGCTGCATGGAAATTACCTGGCTCTCATAGTACACGGCAGTGGAGCAGCTCAAATAGCTTTCATCGTAGGTCTTCTGCAGAGCGGTAAATACTCGGTTGCGCAACATTGCAAAGATGTTGTGCACATAGTAGACGATAAGACCGCTGGCTATGCTCCCGGTTGGAGAGATCTGCGCGATGATGTTGTGAGGATGTAAGCGGAGTGTTGTATTCAGGGCTTGTCCTCGTCGCCTTGGTGTTGCGGACAGTGTTGTCAAAACCTAAACCTACCCGAACCGGATTCGTTTTCTGTTGTGCCCAGGCACGTCCCGTGCTCGTGCGCTAGCAATCTGGCTCCGGGCCAGAGCCTGGCTGGTGACGTAAGGGCTTGGCGCAACCACACCAAAATCGCAGTTCGGAAAGCTGGCCCTGGCGCTGTAGTAGCGGGGCGGACAGGCGATTTCCTTGGTTGCGAGTCCCCAGTACTAACTACTAAGCCACCCACTTGCCATTTACGACGGGTCTGGCCAGAGAACAGCGATGTGGTCGTCTTACTTGTTATCAGACACGAGTACCTGCAACAAATACCAGCAATGATGGAATCGTAGGGGATGCCTAGATGAAAATGGGCCATAGGAGCGCGATATATGGGCTTCATGCCACTCGGCATCTATTTGATGATTCTTCCTATTAGTATCTGAGTAATCTAACTAGCGTGTCATCATGCGTTGCTGCACAGCCCTTCCTGAAGATACCAGTTAGGTACATTCGGGCGCAAGGGCTGATCAAGTGACCTTACTCAATTAAGCCGCGCTGACAATACCCCCCGTCTTCTGGAGGCTAGGCTATGACAGTAAGACTCGAATCTCGCTCGCTGTCCGCGGGAATACACTGCGGAGATAATCGCCTTCGCTTTTGTCTTCTGCTGCATCGACTGAATCAATGTTCTGCTCCAGCAACTCAAAGTCTGTACAGAAGCGTTCAGCTGCCTCCCCTGTTATTTTCCGTGCAAGCCCCGAATCTTGAAGTCGGTCAAGATTTTCGAGGGCGTCGATGTATGCTGAGGGGAGGAAGTGATCCAGCTCACTGCTCGAGGCAGCAAGCTTAGTTGTTGAGATGAAATTGTGACTGGAATTGCCTTGCTTCTTTAATGATGCGATCACTTCCGATAGCCCTGACCCCTGATGGAAGAAGTCCAATTGATAATCCGCCAGAATGACAGCTTCCTCGTCAATTGACGATTTGAGCTGTTCTTCCCGTTGGCTCGTTAAACTGCTCTGCTTGAAACAGCTTGTCATTGCAAGCCGACAATTGATGAGGTAAATGGACCGGCGTGGAGATGGCATGGACTTTGCAAGAGCCTCGCTGTCGAGAATGAAAGGGTCTACAGCCTCGACCAGTACTTGTTCGATGCCGTCTTCCACATTCTCAGACGTTGATAGCGATGTTTCATACGTGCTTAGCACAACCTGGATCTGCTTGAGGGCATCCTGCAAGAACACTGGTGGGCTGAGATCAGACGGCATACTTTGAGGTTCGGCGCGAACGGCGGCAATGTGTTCGCGAAGCAAAGCCCTGAATTGCCTCATGGCCTCCTTTTCTAAGCTGCGCACCAAGTCTAGAAGGCTGCAGTCAGGGCCGAGCAATTTTAGAAGCATAACTCCGTAGAATTTGAGAAGGTTTGCAAGCTTGTATGCCAAGATCGACTCTTCGTTAGATTGTATAACTTGCTCGACTCGTTGGCGGAGTATGCGGGCTGCACCAGACACGTCTCTGTCGACAAGATTATTCAACGCCTTCAAAGTATTGAATTCTTCGTCTTCACCGTCGGATATGATGCGCCAAAGCTCAGCATCCCGGCTGCTGTTAATACCTTTGGCGAGTTCCTCGCCGTCGGCAACGAAAAGTACCTCGAGAACTTCTCTTTCACTGACTGCGGCTGAGTGAACCCAGGCGAGCATGTCACCGACGTAGCGGAGAGGATCATGAGCAATCAAATCTATCGGTTTGACTGTAGTAGACCCCCCGCCGGCGCCATTTCCAGTCAGAGATGCGAAAAACGAATCTGACAAGATGCGCTGTCTGGCTTCTGCAAAGAAGTCGAGGCAGTTTTGGAATAAAGATGGTCTGGCGGCAAGTACAGTGAGAGCCTTTCTCATGGCAGAGTTCATTTGGGGATTTTCGAGATCTAGAGTCTTAAACTCTCGCTGAACCCACTTGTATAGCTTTTGATAGCCAAATCCTATATTTTTTGACGCCCTTTCCATAATTTCGGAAGCCAGCGTCTGCTTCTCGAAGCCGAGTAGCAGTTCAGACTCCTGAGTGATCTTCTTCGCCTTGGCAAGGGCGGCAAAGAAACTGTCGTTGACGGGCTCAGCAGTAGAGGTGAGTGCCAATTCTTCATCCTCCGATAAAATAAAGCGCTCCCGCAAAGCCTGGAGTAGATGCCGTTTTCTTTCAGTGTCCCTTCGTTTCTCTAGAAGAAGAGACGCCTCTGCGAGCGATGGCTCGATCTCGCTTTGCGCAGTAGCTACTGTGCGTTTCATATCCAAATAATCCGTGTTAAGCTTGTCAAGTACTGATCTGATGCGCCTCAGTTGCTGTGCCAAGTTAGCAGGTGAGCGAATCGATGCGATAGCTGAACCTACATCAGAAACAGATCCGAAATCGTCTAAAACCTTGCCATTTTTCTCAATGACCTCCCTTTGCAAATCTAACCGCAGCCTCCGCCTCGTTTTCCCGTCGTTTTTTATGCCGCGCGTATCTATCAACCCTACTGTACCGTGGAAATCCGCATCAGAGTACGATGTAGATAAGACTGCGGAAACTTTGCAGGCCAGAGGGTTCGATCCCTTGCTTGACATAGGCAAATAATTTGGCAGCTCTCCCGACTTTGACGTTTCGGGGCGGCTGGTTAAGCCCAAGGCATGTTCATGAGACATATTGCCTCGAAGGAAGCAAAATCACAACTAGTTGTGTATTTCCGCTGGAGACTCTGAGAAAAGCGGAATGTGCACGCGAGTGGACGCCTCGCGTGGGAGAATTTCCAGCTCTAGTTCCGCAACGATTTGATTATGTGGCTTTCTGGGGCTGGCCCCGAACGCAGATTCCTATGCGGAGAGAGAACTGTGCCCTGTGGAAAACGCTTAAATCAACGACGTTGATTGGTGCAATCTAACCGTGATAGTTGCCAGTCGCCGATTCCGTATGGGCATCCGATGAAAGTGAGCCAGGTATCAAGCATCATGTGTTGAAATGTGTGGCGCTGTCATGGTGCGCGCACGGTTTTGTCTCCCTATACCAGCCGACAGCTCATGTGGGTCACCAGGCAGTAAGGACTGTGATGCTCTTCTGCTCTCCAGCCATACAGATGGTATTATATTAAAAGCCGATTGTCAGAAAATGCCTTAGATCTGAGTGTTACATTTCTGCACACTTTTATTTGCTGATTACCTCGTAGCTGTTTTGTATCCTTTTGATCACTATTAGTTGTTGTGTCACTGCTGCACATTCAAAGCGCATCCTCGCCCCACACAAGCAGGCACATGAGCCCCAGGCAGGCAGACGATCCAGTGTAGGTACTTTCCAAACTGCACCTGACATAGTAGCCCTTTCAAACAACGCCCGGTCTGGTCATCAAGCTCACACAAGCTCCCCACTGCTCGTTTGTCTTGATATAATGATCAAGTGATACGGAGAAAAGCCGGTAAATGCTTGCACAGAATAGTTATTCTGGAGTACTTTTTGCCGGGACCTCTTTTCGCAAGCAGTACAGCTCTCGACATCGCAGTCGGCCTTGGAAGCTCCGGTGCTGTTCTTTCCATCAAGTTTAAGATTGCTGTTTCGTCCCAAATCTGCAGCCGCCATGGAAACGTCATCCTTGAATGTCGCCAAATCGTTCTACGAGCAACTTCGATCCCACGACGATAACCATCTCGACCTCGAAGACGGAAGAACGCAAGCGCTCGATGAGGAAAACCTAACACACACTTTTAGAGATGTGAAGGTGGAAGATATAAATACCAGCGACAGCCGAATAACCGTGGGGAGCGTCGTAGCCGGACGCGGTTCGAAAAAAGGCCAGCCCTCGAAGCAACAACACGGTAAACAGGCCCACGCTGCCTGGGCAGTCGATGATGAAGACCTAGATGAGGACGTCCCAGCCTCTCTTTTGGTCGAAAACAACGATATAGGACCAGTACAGCGACTGGATTCCCTGGCGGCAGCAACTGGGCAGAGGAGGACGGAACAGATGGCCCGAAGGACACCATCGCCCGGCACGCATAAAGCACAGTGGGAAGCTGTCAGACGACAACAGCGACTGTATGGTGACGAAGGCCACCCAGCCAGGCAACCCCACTCCGTGATGAGGGGAACTGGGCTGGGGAATCGGCGAGAACGCGCTCTCTGGCGATGGGTGAACACGTCTAACCTAGACAGCTTCATGAGAGATGTTTACGACTACTATGAAGGAGGAGGCATGTGGTGCATTCTTTGCGCAAATGCGCTATGGCTTCTGTAAGAACATGTGTGCAGACCCTGACCGTTCCGGACGCTCTACTAACTCGCGCCGATTTAGCGAAACACTATTCGTCACAGTTCTTCTCACCTTTCTTACCCAATGCGTCGACTACAGCAAAGTGCCGAAAAGCAAATCTCTTGAACAGGTCGTCATCCCACAGTGTACTCGAAAAATGTCTGGTTTTTGGAATCTTGGGATATGGCTGTATTCCTTCTTTTTCATTTGGAAATCCGTCCAATACTTCTTCGAAATCCGGCGCCTCATACACATACGAGAGTTTTATGTCTTCCTGCTGGAAATTCCAGAACAGGACATGCAGACTGTATCGTGGCAGGATATTGTTGCCAGGATCATGGCCCTGCGAGACCACAATCCCAAAACAGCAACCAATATACCCGCAAAACTACGGCGCTTCATGGGCAGCCAGTCAAAAGAGAGACTGGACGCTCATGATATTGCGAACCGACTCATGCGCAAGGAGAATTATCTTATTGCTATGATTAACAAGGATGTGTTGAATCTCTCGTTACCGATCCCGTTTCTTCATGGCAGACAGCTATTCTCCAAAACGATGGAGTGGTACCTCCATTACGGTATTCTTGATATGGCTTTCAACGAGCTTGGCCAAGTGCAGCAAGACTTTCTTCGTGCAGACCGCCGAAGAGTGTTGAGCGAGAAGTTACGACAAAGACTCTTTTTTGCCGGAGTACTGAACCTTGTATTCGCACCGGTTGTTCTGGCCTACGTTATCATTGTTTATTTCTTCACTTACTACAACGTCAGTGATACTAGCTCCTCTATTTGTTGACTGTATACTTACTGTAGCCCAGGAATATCAAAAAGATCCCAAGTTGGCAGCAGCGAGGAAATATACTGCTCTTGCAGAATGGAAGTTTCGTGAATTCAACGAGCTGCCGCATATTTTTTACGAGAGACTGCACATGTCTTTCCCATTCGCAACGCGGTATGTTGACCAGTTCCCGAAGAGGATGACTGAAGACATTGCGAGGAGTGTTGCGTTCATGTCAGGTGCGATCACGGCTGTGCTAGCCGTATGCACGGTACTGGATTCGGAGCTGTTTCTCGGCTTTGAAATAACAAAGGATAGAACTGTCATTTTCTATCTGGGTATTTTCGGAGCTATCTGGGCCATGACCCGTGGCATGGTGTCCGAAGAAACGGCAGTTTTTAACCCCGAATACGCCTTGCGGAATGTCATCGAATACACTCATTATATGCCGGATCACTGGGAAGGCAGATTGCACAGCTTCGAAGTGAAGAAGGAATTTGCCGAGCTTTATAAAATGAAGGTCGTGATTTTTCTGGAAGAAGTCATGGGAATCATAACGACGCCGATGCTGCTCTTATTCGCGCTCCCGAAATGCAGCGACCAAATAATTGACTTTTTCCGCGAATTCACGGTCCACGTCGACGGATTAGGGTATGTTTGCTCCTTTGCCGTGTTCGATTTCAAGACAGGTGTCGGAAAGGGTGGAAAGCGAAACCCTGCGACCGATGTTCGCGAGGATTATTACACTACGAAGCATGGAAAAATGGCGGCATCATATTACGGCTTCCTGGATAACTATGTCATCAACCCAAGAACAGGAATTCCTGGCCACCAGCCCCCCGGGACGGGGCAGCAATTTCATCCGCCCCCAGCCTTTCCAAGTCTCAACTCGCCGACTCTGGCAGCTGACTTGCACACATCGCAAATTGCACGGCCTGACCGGCGCCTTGCGTACTCCCCTGGTGATAGAGGAGGCCCATCCAAGGGTCTTGCAGGAATAGCACAACCGTCGCCAATGGCGTCGATGCTTCTCGACCCGCGCCATCATCCGCCTAGCAGCGGACGCAGTACAAAAAATCTACGGAAGTCGCGTGCATTTCGGAACCCGCGATTTGGAGACAGCCGAATCACGGAAGAACCAAGCCAAACTTTTCCAGTGAAGACCTATGCCAAGGCTGACGATGAATTGGAAGACGATGTCGACGATGGCGATGGAATTCTGGGCGAATCTGTTTGGGAGACATCGCCCGCCAAAGGGCTCAGCCGTGAGAATAGCGCAGCAAACACGACCGAACCGGATGCGGGCGTACTCGGGCTTATATATCAATTACGGCAGACGCAGCATGGCCGTCGTGGGAGTAGCATGGTCTAATGTAGCAAGATAGCGAATGAGCAACCTTTCATCATGCATTTGTGGGGATTGTTGTGATTTTGATTACGACGAATGAGTGCTGTAGGTGACCGAAAATAATAAATAAAAACACTCCGCCATGACTGAGTGAGCCGACCTGCAAGAAAACGTTGGGGGCTCAAACAGATGCCAGAAAAAGTAGATTGGCAGAACGGTTGGTGGATGATGACTCGCTTCAAGCATGTACTTCGGTGTTACGACGAGACGGCTGCCGGACAAGTCGGGCCACTGTGTGGCGCCCCGGTGCTGATGCCCATCCACTTATTATTAACTCGAGTGAACGAATTAGTGGTGGCATCGAGGTACTGACATCACGCTAGGTAGATAGCCAGCCAGCGAGTCGTGAATGTCCGGTTTTGCCATCTGGTAAGCCCGACGTCGCGGCAGTGCTCTAATAAATGGACGGCGCAGGCATCAGGTCCTCACGCGTCAATATTGCGCATTCCGGCTGCAGCTCGGAGTTGGCGCACGAACAGCAGCATGCCTCCTCGTAATTTCGCCCTCGGAGTGCGCCAGGGGCCAAGTGACTGAGTGGGCGGCAGAGACAGGGGCACACACCCCTGCCGAGAGCATTTTTTTTTATCAGATCCTCGACAATGAGGAGCCGGCCGGTCGGCGCTGCAGCAACCTCCCTGCACCAGTGAACAGCAACACAAATGAGGCAGTCGTGTAGTACTAAAACATGTGGTGGGCTAATTGTGATTGCGCAATTGTTTGTTTTCATTTCTATTGCTTTTGATCTGGGGTACTCTGGAGGTATAAGTAGAAGAACTACATACGGGCAGTCATGATGATGCCTTGGGTACCTATCAAACTGGTATGTACTCGAAAATTGGTGGCTTTGTTCACAAGCTTGCTTGTGACGACGGTGCGAGTGCCACGTTGCCAACAGTGTGCTTGCGACTCAAGTACAGGTCACTTCCCACTACACCCTTTTTCTGCTGGCGGAATGAGTACCCGCTACCATTCATCGCTGCCGGCACAGCTGGGCGGCTTGTCGGTTATATTACTAACACACCTTATCTCTGCCTAGCCCGCTCAGTGGCCCTGACTCTACCTATCGCTCGGCGCCGCCAGCGTCTCTAGCGCTCCCTGTGGGCAACCCCCGGGCGGGCTGCTTGGCAGCTGGTTAGCTCTGAGCACCCTGCACAGTGGCTCGCCCCCGGACTCCGAGGCCGTGAACGGAGAAACGCAAAATTTCCCAATAGTCTCTGGGCTGTCGCTGATGTTTGCTGAAGCATTGGCAACCGCACACACGACAACAGAGCACGCTTCTTGACCTCCTCTCGTCCGCTCCAGCTCCGAGCATTTATCTCTCTCTGCACTTGCTCAAGCCTGAACTGCAGCGCTGTTATTATCTGCCATCAGCTAGTCTGCCGGCTCTTGGTGCTTCCGACAGAAGCGCCACCCTTTTTCCTTCGTCTCCGCTACTACCGAAAGCTCAACCTCGACCATTCGATATTCTATATTTCGATACTCGACACTGCGACAGCTTTGCGCAAGCTTTAATTCAAGTCTCGCTCGTAGCCGTCAACCTGGCGGCCATTGACTCTAAAGCCTTCGGCCCAGCGCCAACAGCTGTGGCCGAAATGGCCCTGCCCACTGCCGAAGAAGAAGAATATGAGTACGACAACACATTTGGAGCCTATGCGCAGATCGATTGCTGATTTGTTTTGCCAATAGCTATGAGTCGCTACCACCCAACTTCTCGCTGCTTCAAAACATGGCGGCCGGCGCCTTTGCAGGCATAGCCGTATGTCCAACCCCTTCCTCGGGCGACTTTGCACCGTGTTGCACCCTACCAACAGGGAAACTGGCGTGCGATCGAGGCTTACCAAGTATTAGGAGCACACCGTCATGTACCCCATTGATGCAGTCAAGGTATGCTTTCCCACACCGCAATGTTGTCGCGCGACATTTACTGACTGATTCTCGCCAGACCCGAATGCAAGTCCTGAACCCGAACACAACGATTGCGTACAGTGGCGTGCTTCGCAGCACATATCAGATGGCCGCCAACGAAGGCTTCTTCAGTCTCTGGAGAGGAATGTCTAGCGTCATCGTCGGAGCTGGTATGATAGAGCAGGTGACGGAACGTACGCTACTTGCGACTAACGACAATTATAGGCCCTGCGCATGCAGTGTACTTTGCTACGTACGAGGCTGTTAAGCACGCAATGGGAGGAAACCAAGCAGGCGTTCACCACCCACTTGCAGCCGGTAAGATCAAGCATGCAATTGTTGTTCCGTACAAAACAGCCCACTAACGCAGCCCCTAGCTACTAGCGGTGCGGCAGCCACCATTGCCAGCGATGCCTTCATGAACCCTTTTGATGGTATGTTGCCCAGTATACATGCCCAGCCTCTCCCACGGAAGTGACCTAACAACTTCCATGCAGTCATCAAGCAGCGAATGCAGATTCAAGACTCCAGCAAGATGTACCGATCCATGGTTGATTGCGCCAAGTACATCTACCGAAACGAGGGTCTCGGCGCTTTTTACCTTTCCTACCCGACGACACTGTCCATGACTGTCCCCTTCACGGCCCTGCAGTTCCTCGCCTACGAATCGCTATCGACCACCCTGAACCCTACCAAGAAGTACGACCCCGTCACTCACTGCTTGGCCGGTGCCGTTGCAGGTGGCTTCGCCGCCGGTCTCACCACGCCCATGGATGTAATCAAGACGATTCTGCAGACCAAGGGCACCTCGACCGATCCTGCCGTGCAAAACATTAACAGCTTCGCCGGCGGCTGCCGCTTGCTGTACCAGCGTGAAGGCTTCCGCGGCTTCTTCAAGGGTGTCCGTCCTCGCATCGTCACCACGATGCCCAGCACTGCTATTTGCTGGTCAGCTTACGAATTCTCCAAGTACGTGCAACAATTTTTGCCTCCTCTACCCATTCGCAATCAGTTACTGACTACTTAACAGGGCGTACTTTATCCGTCGCAACGATATGCAGTAAGGCTACTGCGAACACGAGATGAGAGCATCATGCGGCAGCCTAACAGCATGACTGCGCAGCGTCTCATTACCATCATCATGGCCAGTCCGGCATCTGCTGTTTTGATGCCTACTGGCCGTTGTATACTCATTTACGCCTCCAAAAAAAGTTATTCCGAGGGCTATGACGCCTGTCGCATATGGCCAGCCCCTTCAGAGCTGGGAATATGTATATAGACCGCGACTCAAAGTCTTTTGCACAACGGTTATGTTTGGGTTTATGTGAGGATTGTGCAGTTAGAATTGTTTCCATGTAATTTTCCAGATTTTCCCCCGGTTTCTTTTCTACCTTTTTGATAATGTCTTGGGAACCAAACTACCACATTTCGCAGCAACCACCTCTCTAAAACATGATGATCGGATGGGCGGCTTGTTTGAAGTGCGCGGGTGCGTTGTATTCTCTAATAGATCTAACAGTGACGTGATATATATGTACAAAAAGCTGACGAAAACCCAAGCATCTACGTGAACAGGACTGGTTGAGCGGAAGGCTGCAAATTTCCCTCTTAGAATCCAAAGGGACCTCCCCCGCCAGCAAAGTTGAACTTGAACTGCTGGCCGCCGCCACCTTGCTGGTACATGAAGGGGTGTCCGCCACCGCCGCCGAAGGGGCTGCCCTGGAATGGGTTGCCTCTCTCTTGGTCGTTGGGGTCATCGCCACGGTCGAAGCGAGCACGGAGCTCAGGGTCTCTCAGCACTTCGTACGCCTCATTGACGGCCGCCATCTTCTTCTCGGCCTCTTCTTTTGAGATGCCCTGCTTAACAGCCTTGTCAGGATGGAACTGTTTGGTAGCTTTGCGGTATGCCGCCTTGATCTGCCTCTCGTCAGAATCACTGGCGACACCGAGAACTTTATAGTAGTCCTTCGTGTTGCTTCGCTTGAGAGCGATCTGGGCCTTGTTCATGAGAGTATTGATTTTCTCACGCCTGTCGGGGTGAAGCTCGGTGACGCTCTCCAGAGTCTTGATGGCGGCTTCGAATTCCTCCTTCTTCAACAAGGTCTTTGCGCGATACATCATACCCCAGAAAGACTCTGCGTTGAGCTCAAGAGCCTCTTCACAGTATTGCCCGACATTCTTGTGATTACCCTGCCATGACACGCTGTTAGTGGATATTCAAGTTTGGGCGCAAGAGTTGATCATACCTCGGAGTAGGCCTGACACGTCATCTCAATGAGTCTGTTATATAAATGTGACGGGGCCTTTTCGGGGATAGCGCCAGACTGCCTCAGCTCTTCCATTTGCTCTTTGAGCAAAGGAATCAAGCCAGTGTCCTCTTCCGTGCCAACGAGCGTTCTTCCGGCAGTTGTTGTTTGCCCTCTGTTAAGCTGTCCAATGGCCCGATTCAGGCCCTTCTGGAATTCCTTTTCTTGCTTGCGAAGCTTCTTGCAGACCTTTGATTCAGGGTCAGAATGAAGGCACTTGCGCATTTGCGCAATACCGTTATCCAAGTCGCCTAGCGCATAAAAGCTGGTGGCAGAGATGAGAACATGGGGCTGTGTGTCGCCGGGCTTCATGTGCAGAACATGCTGAAGGTCGCCCATGCCTTCTTCAATCTCACCCCGCGCGAATCGGCAGCTGGCACGAATCTCACGGAGCGGCAGAGATCTGGATGCAATAACGATGGCAGTGCCAGCGTTGTTGACACAGTCCTCCCAGCTCTGGTTCTTCTGAGCTTCTACCGCAGCGGCTGCCGCAGTTTCCGCTTCTGCCAGCTCAAGAAGCTCAGGAGAGTCCTCGGCTTTCTCTGCCGCAACATATTCAGCCCTGGCACCAGCCCAGTCTGCAGTCTTTGATTTGATCTTGGCTAGCTGAACATGGGCACCTTGGAAACCAGGCTTTAGGACCAGAACTTTGTTGAAGTCATTTGTGGCTTGGTTGGTTCGGCCGATAGACAAGAACGCAGTCGCCCGCTTGAACACGGTAAGATAGTTGTTCGGGTCCCTGGAGATGGCGGCGTCGTAGTAGAGAATAGCTTCACTCGTCTCGCCTTTGGCGAGATGCGTCTGGGCGTTTGTCAGAAGCGAAGAGACGGGGAGATCGGTCGGTATGTCCTGCGCCGACAGCGCTGTGGCCGTGGCAAGGACACCTGCAGTGATTGCCAGGCGAGAGAGAGGGAACCACATTGTCGCGTCGCGCACTCGTTCTGGAAGCAAAGCTGTAAATGGTGGCGGGCGCTGTCGCAAAGTAAATCGCAAATTGGCCGATCGCTTCGTGGGAAAAAAGCAGCGGAAGTCGGCTGTGGAAGTATTCAAGTATCCAGCAGTGACACTTGAAAGCGCTGACTCGATTCGCGGCGACAGGGATTCTTGCACTCGAAAAGCAATGAAGAAGAAAACTCTACCTGCGCAGATGCAGAGTGTTGAAGGTTTGGTGTCTGATTGCCCACGCTGTCCTTAGCCGGGTATGTCACCAAGATAATGCCAGCCAATGCAGGCGCGCTGGCCCAAAAGGTGGAAAGTGGCCACTACATCGTTTCTTATTTGCTGTGGCAGCGTCAGGCTAGTCCCACCATGGCGCTGCTGCAAGATGTACCTCAATGTGGCTTTTATTAATCTACTCGGCGTTCTGGTGTCAGACACTCAGATCATGGCCAAGAGGCAATGGATTAAAAATTATCTTTGCGGATGAAGCTTTTTTTCGAAGTCCTCCTGGCTTCGAGTCTTCTCGTACCCAGCCAAAAACAGATTCGGCCTTGCTGCCGTACCAACATGACGTACCTGTCTTGCTTGAGTTAGCTACCTAGGTACGGTACGAGGTACACCTCTACAGGTACTAAGGCACCTAATAACGGTACATCAGCAATGCCCCAGTACCTGCTACAACCCAAAATACATGTCAAATGTCCGAATAAACAGCCGCCAATATAAAATACCATCTATCGCCTGTTCCCGGCAGAGATATACCTTTGAATACCTTCTGTTTTTGGTAACGACAGCAAGAATAATTCTGCCGCGCGGCTGCTCAAGAAAGTGGAACAATCTATGCTCCTCAGCTCGTCGAATTAGCACCCGTGGCTCGCGCCGAAGAGCCAGAGTGTCATGGCTCATTTGCGCGGTCGATTTGAGGCTGACGCGTCAGTTTCCATGTTCTCGCCATCCGTCGCTCGTACCGCCACTACAGAAGCAAGAGATTGGTCCTTCGTCGACGCCTGGCTCGTGTCACAATTCCCAGGCCGCCAGCCACCGCCTTTTGAGCGCAACGCCGACACTCTCAAAGCACTGCTCGCTCTCATCGCGTTCAACGAATCTGCTTCAGAAGAGGCCCGTCTACTAGCACGAGTTGATAGAAATGCCCTGGATGAATTGCCGCACAACACAGACGGCGCTCCCGCGCCTGCTACACTGACCGCGATGAAAGATTCGCTGCTGGATATTGTTGAGCATGAACTGCCCAAAGAGGGAAGAATTGCACTGACTTCCATGGCATCCATGGGGGTTTCCGCCAAAGTTTCGGCACCGGAGCTTGAACAGCTGGGTGCCCTCATTCTTGATACACAGTCCGCCGTCTTCGAGACAGAGCAAATGACGACTCGAGCAGAAGCCTTAGAACGGCACACACAATCAGAAATCGCCCACGCAAATAATGTCTTGAATGCGATGCAGAATGATATATTTAGTTTACCAGAAGGCTTTGGTAAACGGAATACCGAGTTGCAGCGCGGTGTCAAGACCATGTCCGCTCAGGTACCGGAATTCGAGCGATGGATCACCTCTCTCAAGTCATCCGTTAGTTCCTCGGAATTCACAGTACACGATATAATTCGTGAGGAGCAGGATTATCTTGCCTTGGTTGAGAACAGAAAAGAGCTTGAAAAGCGGATATCTGTCTTTCGGGGGCTTCCAAGCGACCCAGATTTGGCAAGGAACGAGCTGGACGCCTACAAAAGGGAGCTTCAAGGCATCACGTCGCGACGCGATGCAGCCTTCGAAGGATTGGTAGAGCGCGAGACGCCAGTGAAAAGGAGGTGACCAATTCGCACCATGCTGTATAATACTGCTATATCAATTTGTTACAGTGTAGCTACCCAAATCGAGTTTGTCAAGTGTTGCGCTTGTTCCTGCCGGAGACTGCGCCTCCAAGCCTGCCAAACTGTCTCCCTAGGCCAGATTTCTTTGCCGTTGGGGCATTTGCATCCTTCTGAGGGGCTGGGTTGCCAGAGGTGGCTCTTCCATCCTTGCCTCGTATGTCAAACGAGCCGTCGCCGATCCTGAGTTCCCCAACACCGATGCTCGGCACATCATTGTCCAAATTCTGTCGCTGGGCCCGCCTGGATCTTTCCTGCACACTGCGAAACTTTTCCAATAATTCCACCCAGCGGATGCCGCCTTCTTCACGTCCCTTGAGACGATTTGGCCTGTCATAGTTGGAGCTGCCAGATGGAGTTGCGGCACTGTACATCGGTCAGCACACGGAAGCCATTAAAAATGTAATGATATTATAGTCCGTCCATATTCATACCTGCGAGGGGCAGCATGCAAGTACCCAATAGCACTGACGCTATTGAGTCGGTTCTTGAGCGCAGCGAAAGCCGAAGATTGCGGCAACAACATGAGGATACCATACATGCATTTATAAAGGTACGGGTATTTCTCGGGTTCAAGTAGCTGCAAACGCAAGTCTTATTTGTCATATTAGTGAATTGGGGGACTTCAAGAAAAGGTGTCAATCATACAAGTGAAGACGGGAGACTCTATGAGCTGCACCAACTTGTCAACCTGGATCAGGATATTGACAGTCATGTCCAATTCGCCGCTTTCGAGAATATCAGCACATATAATTTTGAGTAAACTCTGGCAAAAGACTTACAAAATCTGCAGCAAATTGTACGCCTGCTCATAAGCCTGCGCAAGCAGGCAAAGCGAAAATGTAGCAACTGCATTGTAGCACCAGGAGCGGAACAAAGCAACGAACAAGGTTTGGCCGTCCTGTGGTGATGATAAGTTTGGGTTCGCAAAATGCATATGGATGGAAGTCTTACCTTTGTCTCCAAATTTCGCAACCGCTTGCGCACCTCTGCGAGCTGGGGAGCGGTGATGAGATTATTGTTAAGATTCTGAACCATGATGCTCGCAAATTCAACGTCTTCTTCCTTTTCAATGCAGTCCGCAAGGGTGCGATAAATTCGCTCCGGGCTGAGGCTGATACAGAGCTGTCGAATAATCAAGTTCCCACGTATTTCCAAAAGCTTTCGGTCTGTGGAGAAGAGCTGCAGCAAATTGACCATGAAATACGCAAAGTAATCGTCTTCGCTGTTTCTGGAGATTTGCGAAAGCAGTTGCAAGTCTTTCGTAACGACGGCATCGGATGGATCGGACAGCATCTTCAACAGCGCTGGGAATGTGCCATCGTTGAATGCCAATACCTTTCTGGGCGCTTTTCTGTGCAGCATGATGAGCCACGTCAAAGCCGCGACTCGCGTAGCTTCGTGGTCGGCTAGGAAGAGCACCGTCAGAGAAGTTACGGCAGCGGCATAGTCCAGGTCGGGTCGGATTTGGGGAATGCCTCCAATTTGCGCAGAGACGGTCCGGCTTTGTAGGGGTGTTGAGTTTTGGTCGGGATCGCGGGAACCTGACATAGAAACCCTGTTTCCTCCAGCTTCTTGCTTCTCTGGCGGTAGATTCAGTTTCGAGTTGGAAAATCCCGGCGCTGGGAGGGCTGACTGAGGTGCGCCAGGTTCGTCCGTGAGCGAGACCACATAGTTCATCAAGCTGTTGTTCACTCTTGTAGCAGCTAGATGGACGGATTCTTTGGGGTTGGCCATTGAAGGCAGCATGGTTTCCAAAATTTCAGGCGTAAATGGAAGGACCTCTTCGGGGCAGATATCAAGGATATCTACGATCCATCGAAGAGCTTCCAAAATGCAGTCTTCCTCTTCTTCCAAGTGTTAACTTTAGTCTATGGGGTACATTAGAGGCTAAACTTACCAATTGGAGTCCCTAGATAAGCGACAAGGATACCTATGATGTCTTTATAGTTGATTTCGACATCCTGACCAGGAATCCAGTCATCTTCGTAGCTGTCATTGTCATCCTCGTCACCACTCAGATCAGTTTCGAGCTCATCACCTTCCTCTGGCTCGGGTCGGTAGCTCCCACTATCGATGGAATCTTGCCGTTTTCTTTTACCACCTTCGCGGGACTTCTTGCTCTCGAGGATACCCTTTTTGACACGCGCAATGCGCTTGATTTCGCTCAGAAACTTGTCCAGGCAGTTGTGAGTGGCGTTGCGCACATCTATGTTTTGATCGCCTAAAAATTTCACAAGCCCAGATAGGAAATGAGGAAGATATGTCACCAGTTCGAGATCAGGAATCGAGTCCAGCAACGTGATCCAGCCGACTAGGAATTGACGCGTAAATGGGTTCGTGACCCAAATACGCTCTTTAAGAAGGGGTATGAACCTTGGTAAAGAAAATGCCGTCGGAAGATGCGAACGCGCATCATCCAAGTCGTCCTTGTCATCTTCAACATCTGATGGTACTTCAAGCACAGACACGTAGGAGGCGGCAGACTCAGATACAATATCTTTGACAAGTCGGTCAAGCAGCTCAGCTCCATTCTTTACAGAAAGTTCAGAGTCGGCGCCAAGCTGTAAAATTCACGGTTAGAGAAGCAGCAAGGGTGGATGTGAGCAGCTATTTCCATACCTTGCAAAGTTGATCGAATATGTTGTTAAAATAAATCAATATTTCTCCTTTGGCAACTTTCGCAATGTTATACATAGCTTCACATGCGTAATATCTCACTCTCGCATCCTGGTCGGTGAAGCAAGCTAGTACAGGTGGCACAATCTTGGCAAGGTAGCGAGGTAGTTCCTGCGATGCATGGTTAGCACTCTGGTGACGATATGGCTCCTGTGCGGATTTGTCAAGTATTTTTGCCATGAGATTTTGACAAAACTAAAACAAAGCCACGCTGTTTAAAAACTGCAGGCGTCTTGGCTGTATGGTGGGTGTCTGGTTACGTACCGGGCCTAAGGCGATGGCGGCCGCAGCCAGACCGATTAAACCGCCGTTTCTGGCATGTGGCTGATGAACCGCGTAGGCATAATCATGGCAAAGCTGCTCAAGTATGTCGTGGACTCTTTGATAATCCTTGCTGGCGACTAATTCGCGAATGACCCTCTCAAGCCTGCATCGCATGGTTAGCATCGGTCCTCAGCTGAGCTTTGAGCGGAGCGGCGCGGAGTCCATCGTACTCGAGCGCGCCGATTTTGCGCTTGTCGTAGAGCTTGTCGTTCAACGCGCGCTGGATGCTGGTATCCATGGTAGGGGCACTTCTTCACTTGCTCGCTATGCAACGGACAGGATGGGATGCCGAGCCTGTCGACTGTGGCACGGGTGCTTGGAGCAAGGTTCGCGACTAGCTGGTGAGTGACGCCACTATAAACGCTGGCAGGGCCGCCCACAACCTACGCGGCACGCGGACAAGTTTGTACCAGGGTCAGTCGCCCAATGCACGCTAACGAGGTGCATTCGGCCTGGTCACCAACTTTTGTATATGCGGTGGTAAATACGGCAGTACTCTAATATGATATTTATTATTGGATAATGAACAAATATGTAGAATTAAAGCTTCTATATTCATCAGAATGGGCGTGCCACTGCCTTCTAAGCCTGCAGGAGCTATCACCGAGAGCGTCGCCAATTCAACAACATGTAGCGCAAAGGTATGGAGGCTAGGAAATGAAATCGAACTATGAGTAACGCGCTTCAAGCCGCTGTCTGCTGACGGGCACTTCCTTAATGCGCATGGCCAAAGAAGTCGCCACTTTGAACAATCGACTGCTTGCACTTGGAGAAGATGGCCGCTTGCCGGGAGACCTCAGCGAGTCGGCCAATAACTTGTCTATTTCCATTGGCAAATCCGTAGTACGCATACGGGATGCCGACTTCATTGCAAAACTCAATGACGAGCTTCTGTGCTTTTCGAAGGTTGTGGCGTGGCATGCGGGGGAACATGTGGTGGATGGCTTGGAACTGCAAGCCACCGTGAATGAAATCTAGCCACGGAGGGCAATCTACATCCATAGTGGTTCGCAGCATCCGCTGTGGGAAAGACTCCTGCGGGCCAAGGTCGGCAGTGCTCATAGCGAAATGAGACAAGACGATTTGTACGTGCAGGGGCGACGAGGCGATATGGCTGATCATGACAAAGGTAAATCGACCCCACGCGTCAGGAATGGATTTGTACACCATGAGGTATCCAAACCAGTACCAGAAAAACACCTGACCAGCGAACTCAACCCAACGATGCCAGGCAGAGATGCCCTTCTTGGGGCTACGGCCCGAGAGGAGAAATTGCCAGGACAAGACATAGAGGTTGAACCGACCAAGCGCGAGAAGGGGATAGTATGTCCAAGCCTGGATTCGTAGGAGAAATTTAGCTGCAGCGTCGTATGCCATGATTCGGTCGTAGTAGGTGGATCGCAAGCTAGCGAGAAGGCGATGCGAAACGGCAAAGAGGGGCATGTGCTCGATATCAGGGTCGTGCTCCGGAGCATTGGTCACAATGTGGTGAACATTGTGGTTGTGTTTCCACCATCCAATAGAAAGTCCGCCGATGAAATCCGCGATAAGAATTCCAATAAGAGAATCTACTTGGTAGTTGTGTGTGATGCCAATGTGAGCGGCGTCGTGGGCAGTGAATACCAGTTGGTGCCACATGAGGCCGAGAGACAGGCCACCTAGCGCATATTGACCGTATTTCAGACAAATTAGAGCGCCGAATAAAAGCGCAAAGTATCGACAGCATTCCGTGAGGTATGCGGTTCTGCTTGTGATCATATAGCCCTCGTCAATCAGTCGCTGATATAGTTCTCGATATTTTGCAATGATATGCGCTTGCGTTGCAGCATCAGGTTGGGGGTACTTTTTTAGATCCAAGCTGATATGCTCGCGCGTTAAAGTGTCAAGATATGACATCCCGTCCATATCGGGATCAACGGTTGACTCGGACGAGACTGAGGAAGGTCGGTTTCCACGAGACGTCTGTCTTTGCTTCGTGTATGGCCCCTCTGTGTCGAAGATTGGCGACGGCGGTCGGGACGAGCCACTGGAGCTTGATTCTTTCGAGCTGGTCGTTTGATATCGTGATTCCTCGATTTCGCTCGCAGTTCGGAATACGCCACCCTGGATTGGTGGTCGGAAGTTCTTCCAAGGGGAATGAATGCGGCCGACTCGGTATCGTTGCATTTGTTGAACTGCCTCTTTCGAATGCAACCTATTTGTAACGTCAGTACATTTTTTTTCATTAATTCGCATCATAAAATTAAACAGAAACCCACGCTTTCACTTCATCGGTGGCATCTTTTCCCACCATATGCAGAATAGAGATTTCACCGCCAGGATGGTACTTTAGCCAAGCGTCGACTTTGAGAACGAAATCGTCCACCAGGATGATTTTGCGTCCATCGGCGATCATGGCTTCAATTTCATCTCGAGACATGTACGGTAGCGGCTTAGCCTTATTAGTGTTGTTCTGTGGCGTGTGGCCATCAGCGGCCGTTGACTGGGCGGACGGCATGGCGTAGGTAGGACGTTATGTTTAGGAACCTCTGGGGAGCTGTGTTTATTCGAGCTTCTGTTTGATAAGCTGTCGCTGAACGCTTCGATTTCCCGGGCTGGATTGATGGCCAGATGAAACTCTGAGCCTCAACTCATGACTGCAGAAGAAAATGGGGGCATCGGGACGTCTATGTATGGATGGGCGGTAACAAAAGTTACGTCCGTATCCTGAGCTGTTATTGCCCCACTGAGCTGCGCCATGAACACATATAGGTGGGGTCTTTTGTGCAAGGGGCAACTGGCGCCGATTGAACGGCTGGGCAGCCAAAATTAGATTTAGCTGATAAACGGGACCTAATAGAAGGTACCAACTACCTATGTATGATATTTTTATTAAAGGGAATTGGTATAATATTTGTTCTTCGGCGGGAGTATCAGCGCGTTGATAACGCATGTAGTGACGCTGGGATGAAACCAGCCACCTGCAGCCACGGCACAGCCTGACGAAGCTCCTCCGGTGCTCCGCTTGTGGCATGTTGCGCACCGAAAAAGATCCAACATGACGCGTTAAAGGCATGTTTCCTTACGAAGGAATCAATCGACTACTTTGTATATCAAATGTATTACTAGTTTACAAAATTTCAACTTCGCTCTACCCTTAACGTGTCACATATTGAAAGGACGAGATGCCGGGCTTGAGAGAGCCACCTTAGCAAGCCTTCCGACAATTGAATTCTCTATTTTGGTGTCCATTTTCAGCTCTATCGCTGATTTTTCACCTCTGCTCCGCACTTCAGCCTCAGCTTACATCGCGAACTCGTCAGAGTTAAGAGCTTAGAAGTGGATGGCCTTGGCGTGAGTAGCCATGGCCGCTTCCTTGAACGCCTCAGCCAAGGTAGGGTGGGCGTGGCAAGTACGGGCAATGTCCTCGGTGGAGGCACCGTACTCGAGAGCGAGGGTACCCTCAGCAATCATCTCACCGGCGTTGGGGCCAATGATGTGAACACCAAGGAGGCGATCAGTCTCGGGGTCGGCAATCATCTTGACGAGACCCTCGGTATCAAGATTGGTCTTGGCACGAGAGTTGGCGCTGAAGGGGAATGTACCAATACGGTAGGGGATCTTCTGGGCCTTCAGGTCTTGCTCAGTCTGGCCGACCCAAGCAACTTCGGGGTGGGTGTACATGACAGAGGGAATGCAGCCATAGTTGACGTGACCGTAACCCTTCTTGATGTACTCAACGACAGCAACAGCCTCCTCTTCAGCCTTGTGAGCCAGCATGGGGCCGAATGTGACATCTCCGACGCAGCGAATATGGGGGATCTTGGTGCGGTACTCGGAGTCGATGATGACACGGCCGCGCTCGTCAAGCTCCATGCCAATGTTCTCGAGACCAAGGTTACCGGTGTATGGGCGTCGGCCAATGGCGACCAGAACAACTTCGGCATCCAGCTGTACTCTCGTTAGTGAATGCTGGATCGATGAGTTACTATTGAAGCTTACGGATTCAGGCTTGCCGCCCTTGGCAGAGTCAACATCGAGCTTGACCTTCTCGCCAGAGGTGTCACCGCTGATAACCTTGGTGTTGAGCTTGAACTCGATGCCCTGCTTCTTCAGGAGCTTTTGGGCGGCCTTGGCAATCTCCGTGTCCATACCGGGGCCACCGATCTGGCCGAGGAACTCGACAACGGTAACCTTGGTTCCGAGACGAGACCAGACGGAGGCCATCTCCAAACCAATGATGCCGCCACCAACGACAACCATGCTTTCGGGGATCTTCTCCAGAGAAAGGGCGCCAGTGCTGGTAATGACGCGCTTCTCGTCGATCTCGAGGCCGGGGAAAGGGGTAGCCTCGGAGCCAGTGGCAATGAGAATGTTCTTTCCGCGGACGCTGGTCTCGCCACCGTCGTTCAGGGCGACCTTGATCTCGTTCTCGTTGACAAAGGTACCCTCGCCCTTGAGATACTCGACACCGTTCTTCTTGAGGAGAAATTCGACACCCTTGGTAAGACCGGTGACAGCGGTGTCCTTCGCCTTCATGAAATTGGCCAGGTTCAGCTTAACGTCACTAACCTCAATGCCGCGGTTCTTGGTGTCGTGAAGGATCTGGTGGTAAAGATGGGAGTTGTTGAGGAGAGACTTAGAGGGAATGCAGCCGACGTTGAGGCAAGTTCCACCCAGAGTGCCGCGCTTCTCAATGCAGGTAACCTATGCAAAAGGCGTCGATATTAGTAGTAGTCAACACAATTTTGATACCAACACGTACTTTCATGCCCTCCTGGCCAGCCTTGATGGCGGCGACATAGCCAGCGACACCACCTCCGATGATGACAAGGTCCTTGTCCTCTGAGAATCCGTTAGCAAGGGCGCTTCGCTGTTTCGCAAGTTATCGAATTCGACGGACCGGAAGCAGTAGCAAGACCACGGCTAAAGCGCGAGAGAGCAGCAGGGGCGATGGCACTGCGAGGGAAGCGTTGTTAGTCAACGAGAGATTTTTCTTGGCCGCAAAGCCGTGCTATGCATTGGTGCTCCAGCGGCAAGGGGTTGGCGCAGACGTACGCAGACTGCTTGAAAGCAGCTGGGCGAGCAGCAGCTCGAGATATTAAACGGCTGGAAAGCATCTTGGGCGGCGATGGCAGCGATTCAAGCGATCAATTGGCGCCGGTTGTGGATTTTGAAGGAGGTTTGAAAGTGAGTGCCGGCAGCGCTGGAAATAATAGAGGTGCCTTCCTGGTTCGGAGAGCTCCAGCAAGTTTGGGATTGGTCGAAAAAAAAATCCCTTACGGGTGCGCAGAGGTACCCCACCACGTAAATTCGCCGGGGAGTTACATCTGCCCAGAGGACATTGGGTGGAATGTCCCACTCGCAGGGGCAACGATTAGGTAACGTGGACAGTCAGTCGTCCCCAACATAAACTCGCCCGCTTGGAAACGGCCAGAATCGGTCAGCGCCCGGCCGTGTATCGGGCATCGCCTACAGCCTATGGAGTGTGTGGCTGACAGGCCAACAAGCAATCACAACGCGATATAAACGGGTAATCTAAACGGTTTGTCGCGTCGATAGATAAGTGAAAGTGTATTATTTGTCATCCTATATGCAAAATGATTCCAATCCGCGTCATTTCAGCCTAGGACACCTCAACCGCCTGGACTGTCGCCTGCGCCTTTTGCCGGACTCGCTCCATTTTATTGGCCTCTTTCGCCACAATGAGTTTGGACTTGCGCACCTTTTTGCGCAGGAACCAGTGCAGACCGACGGCGACGGCGGGCAGCTGCCTTGCGGCGCCAAAGACCTTTTCGACCTTGGCGTCCTCCTTGCTGCTGCTCCCTTTGCAGTACACGAGCAGCTGGACCAAAAAGTGCTCGACAAAGTCGGCGGTCCAGCTGTTGATTTCAGGTAGATCCAAGGGCTTGAGGATTGCGATCCCCAGAGAGCCATCAGCCACAAGAGAAGCGTAGAACCGAGCGACATTGGCCAGCCGACGGGGATCCTTCATACGCTCACTCTCCGCAGTCTCCTCGTCGTCGGCCTCGTCTCCAAACATGGACTCGCCCAGGCCACGGAATATTTTCCAGAGCCTGTCTTGGAAGGCGAATCGAAGTTTGTTATTTGAACAAGCCTGGTTCGCCACTAGCGCGTAGAATTCGTTATAATCTGTTTCGCTTCCAACGCATTGGACGAGAACTCGAGCAATCTCTAACTGGTCGTCCTTTTTGAGCTTCAGATTGACAAATTGCCGGTAGCCATGCTCAAAATTGTTTGCAGACATGAGCGCCGTGAAGATAGCAATCTGAGCCATTGTGCTGAATCCCTGTGAACGCGCCTTTTGCGGGTAATCCGGTAGTACAAAGTCCATATCTTCGTTATCTGTCATGGAATCATCGGATGATTCTTCAACTTCCTTAGCCGTCGAAGCAGCCTTTGTTTTGACGGGAACACTGGCTCCAACAAGCCACCATTTTCCGTCTATGTCAGCCCCTTCGATATCAGCCAGTCCCATGCCCATAGGGGCCAGTCCGTCCAAGCGGCGCGATTGGGACTTCAGATCACCAATGCGTTTTTTCATGCGTACAAAGTGCTCTGAGACGATTGCCGAATCCAGTCCCTTGCCTTTAGGTTTACTGTTCTTCAGATCGTTGATAGTTTCAACCATGAATTTGGTCCTCACGGACACATTCTCGTAGCCACTCTTCGACATGTTCGTGTTGAGCACACTGGCGATATGCTTCAGCGATTGAGCATCATCTCGTCGCAGCATGCGGCCTGCCATGCGGCAGATGCGCAGCAAGAGTTCAACGTTAAGCTCGGAGAGTTCGCCCAGGAATCTCTCCATGTAGTCAAAAATGATTCTGCAGCTGACAACCTCGAAGACGTAAAGCTGTGTCAAAAAATTGACCAGGTTGGAGGCTTCTCGCCGCGTGCTTGCACTACCGTCACCAGCTTGGTTGTAATCACGCGCCAGATCCTGAACAAGACGGCGGAGTACATGAGAACCGAAGCTGGAGCCCACAATCTTGTAGATGGCTGCTGTGAATCCACCGGTGAGGACGAAAAACTGGTCGGGCAAAAGCTCTGGTTTGTAGATTTGCGCCAGAATGATGTCGGTGATGATTTCGGTAACTTCTCCACGGGCGTTCTTCGAGTATAGTTCATCTATAGACTGAACAATTGACAAGATGTTGGCATCTGTCAGTCGGTTGACTAAACCTTGCAGATTTTTCTGCAGCCTAGCTCGCTGCTCAGATTCTGAACCAGCAGCTTTGCGAAGAGATGGCGGTACGTATTTTGTGACAATGTTTCCCGTAGTCGGTGCGACATATGGGTTCTCTTTTTGGGGGGCGGCGGCCGGCTCTTCGTCTGAATCAAATCCTGCAAAGGACTTATTATCAGTAATACCTTCATTATCATCTTCTTCAGCACTGTCACCCTCTGACATGAGTAAGTCGGAATCTGACTCCATGTCCTCTGATAGATCCTCCTCAGCTGAGTCTTCCTCCTTCTGCGGCCGCGTTGAGGATGGCGCTCCCGTTGTAGTTTTCCTTCTTTTGGCAGAGAGCCAGGCGTCGTAGTCTCGTTTCCGTTTTTGCTCATCAACGTCCCCCTCCTCCTCTTCTGACTCAGCTCCGTTGACGTCGCCTAACAGATCTCCAAGTCCATCTTCCTTGAAAGATTGCGGCAAAGTCTTGCGTCCCTTCTTTATGCCTAGCTTTCGTTCAAAGGCTTCGATTTCCGCGTCGTCTTGCGCAATTTTTTCTAGCATAGACTTGGAAATTTTGTTTTTCGTCTTCGGTTCGCTGTCAATGCTAAGAGCATCGTCGTCAAAGTCGTCAAAGTTGTCGCCGCTTTCTTCGCTTTCATCAAGATCCAGCGAATCTCCTGCGCCATCGCTTATGCTTTCGGATGAAAGATCATCAAGTGGTACTTGCTCGATTTTTTTGGTCATATTTGTTGAGGGTGGGGGTCGGGGAGCAGTCTTCTGTTTCGTGGGAAATTGAGGTCGGGGATTTTTATCGCCCTGGCTTCGACCCTCTGCTGTAGGTCGCCCGCCATATCTGTTGGTCTTCTTTTCGACTCTGTGTGCTTTTCTCTGGTCTTTTCTGGTGAGAGGTCTTTTACCCCCTCTGGAGGAGCCCTGCTGCGTTCGGGTAGGCCCCGGCGCATCGATACCAATCCTCTTAAAAAGCTTCTGCTGAAGCTCTGCCACAGAAGAGGCCGGCATGGCAAGCTCAGGAAGTTCGGGTTTCCGGGTAAATGGGATTTTCGGTCCTAATAAAGCCAATAAGAGATCTCGGCGCAATGGCCCTCCGTATTTCTGAACAGTGTATTGTGGTGATCAAAACAAGTTGATCGGCGCAGAACTTTTGTCGTGGTAGAACTTTCTTATCTTATCAGGCGTCGTCGGTGCAAAAAAAATACAGAGGTTCTGGCGTTGGCCAAATGCGCTAGCGACCTGCAGTACGCGTGGCGCTGTCAACCAGGTACCTACCTAAAAGTCCTCCAAGCGCCCCTCTGTCTCCAGAGTGGCATGGAGGTTGATGCAGGCGCGGGGCACATTTTGTGCTTCACCAATATTGCTCCCAACACCAGCAGCGTCACCATGGCCGAACAGCACATGAGCCACGACCAAGTACGCATGACTCCGCATTTCATCGAATTTAACCTGTTCAAGCGGCTGACATAGCGGCCTCGGCTGCGCCTTAGTTCTTCGAGAAGCTCAATGAGCTGTTTGGCGCCCGGAAGGGCAGCAACCACGGTGCCATATATCTGACACAAAAACGACGTGAGCTGCGGCCCGCAACTGCAAGTTTCTAAAGACGTTTCGTTTTAACGGTTTATTATAGTCACATATAGCAGCGACAGCACGCCTGTGGCGTCAGACGGGGATTTTGAGGACCGTCATCCATCAAAGCCGATGCCGGTTATTGTGAGAGCGACAAACGGCAAATCCAAGAGAGCCAAATCCAGCAAGATCAAGCTTTCAACTGTTGTTCAGCCTCATGATCTAGAAGCATTCTATGTTCGCTACGCCGAAGTCTGCAAAGCCGGCATGGCGGCACTGAAACCGAGAGACCGCAGCAAGAACAAGGCCAAGGCCAAGGCTAAAAAGAAGAAGACAGCAGCATAAAACATCTGACAATGTCCACTAGACTAAAATTTGAAGCTTTTTATGCTACGAAACGAAAATTTCGCTGCGTTTCAAATCTTTGAGACCTCTATCATGGCACGTGCTGGAGAAGTGCACAACTCGATAGATCGAACCAAGCAGGAGCTCATTGCCGTACATTATAGACATGGCATATGATAATTTATGTGGTATCAACAAACTTTCTGTATCCCTGCTCAATGAGACTCGATGAAGATTTCGACGATATCAGTTGGGGCGTGAACGGCTTACAACACAGATAAAACCACATTCAAAAGCAATAACCGAGGAAATGCATATCCAAGTGCTAAGCTTGTTTTTGGGGGGTATCTAGTTGTGACAGGCCATCATTTTAGCAATTCATCTTCATGCAGGTATAAAGCTGGCTTTGGTGCCGGGGTGTTTTACGTAGGCAGCGGCATTCATGGGCGCCAATCCGACACTTCTACGAGGCAAGGCGCAGATTGACAGCGCTACATAACTGTGGACATGTCTGGCTTCAATTCGAATGACAAGCAGCAAGTATGAAGAGCAAATGGCAAGATGGCCGCGAGATTCAAACAATACAGTGAGCAGTTATCGAGGTATATGTGCTACGAGTCAGCACTATGTATATTCATTTTGCAGTGCTGTCGGTCGTAAATTGTTGCAAGCAGTAGCTGTTTTCCTGCTCGAGAACGGAGCCTCTCCGCGTATAACTTGTTCGTCTACATTTCCGTTCCGTGTCAGTCATAAATCATCCCTAGGTCAAGCACGTCCATGGTGGTTTTAGTCGGCGTCGTCCCACACCACATATCCTAAATCGCGGCGCCATTCAATGTCGCAGTATCCATAGCAGAAAGGTCACCATTCCGATCAAATCCTTCGAGTAAAGTAACACTAAAAATCATCCTAGCAATCTCAAATAGCCATATATCTGCTCTTCAGATACAGGCTGGCTTCTCTACTTTTCGCGACATTTTTCCCAAAATTCCAAAGACATATAGAAACTGCGTATTTCGAATAACAAGCAGGGTAAAATTCCAAGCGAACCATAAATCAATGGAACGCAACAAATCAAAGGGCAAAGCTCTCAGTCTAGACGATTTCACATCATCTGATCCTGAGTCAAGCCAGCATGAGGATCAGCTTCAATGGGTTCACCGCCACTGGGCTGGTGGTTCACATATTTGACGAAGCTCAGGTTGAGAGGGCGTCCACCGTACTGATATCCTTGAAACTTGGAGATGGAGGTCTCGGCAGTCTCAGCAGTGTCGAATTTAACCACGCCACTACCACGGGAACGGCCGCTAGGCTCGTATTGGATCTCTGCTTGTTCAACCTTGCCGATGGTGGTGAAGAGCTCGACGAGATCGTCATTGCTAGTGGACCAGGGGAGCTAGTGTATCTGTCAGCGTGTTTTTTTGTCCAGTTTTCAGTTCAGCTTACGTTGCGAACATAGATGACTTCGCTACGTTCAGTTCCAGAGGTAGCGTTATCGGTGAAGGGGTTAGGCGCAGCGGGGGCGGAAGGGGGGCCGTCGAAACCGCCAGCACCTCCGCCGAAGCCGCCACGGCCACCGAATCCGCCTCCGAATCCGCCGCGACCTGCAAATCCTCCACGGCCGCCGAAGCCTCCGCCGAAGCCGCCACGCATTCCACCGCCGAAGCCGCCACGGCCACCAAATCCAGGGCCTCCAGCTCCAGCAAAGCGGTCTTCGCGGACTTCGATCATGCGTCCCTGCCAGTCGTAGCCATTGAATTGCTGGATAGCATTGCGAGCATCGTCGGGGCTTTCAAAAACAACAATACCGGAGCCCTTAGGTCTGCCGTCGGGGCCAGAGTGGACATCGGCTCGGATGACACCACCATTGCGGGCTATTTTAAAGTCAGTATATCGAGAAAGGGAGTTACTCCGGCAGTGTGGTGTTGCTAGAGCTTACCTGCTTGTCTGAAAAGGTCCTTGAGATCTTGCCATCCAACGTTGAAAGGAAGCTGCGTACTGCGAGTTAGCAAATAGTTGACTTTGAGTTGGCAAAGGATGGGACCACAAACGTTAGCAACGTAAATTTGACGGCCGGCACCACCGGCACCACCGGCTGGGCCGCCGTGGCCGCCGTGGCCGCCGTGACCGCCGTGACCGTGGCCGCCGAAGCCCTGGTTGAATCCGCCGCCGTGCATGTTGCCACCACCGAATCCGCCGCGGTTGCCGCCGCTAGATCCGATGAATCGAGGCTCGGCTTCGCGGTCCTGGAATAATCAATTAGAGCCGTTGGCCTACTTATACGGAATACAGATTCGTACCTCGCGGACGTATACGAGACGGCCCATGAGATTCTGGTTGCTCAGTTGGGTAACAGCCTGTTGGGCTTGATCCCTGGTCGCGTATTCCACAATTCTGGGTGCACTTGTCAGCAAATACGGCCATCACCGATCAACGTGGATGGAAAACTTACCCGCATCCCTACAATTCACCCGGGACAAAGTCCCAACCCGTCAATCCAAAACATCCAGCAAAGAAGCCACGAAAAAAGGGGGAAATCCAGGGGACACCACCAACGGCAGTGAGGAAGGGGAAAGAAAACTATGCAATAAAGCCCACCTTCGACATTCCATTAGGAAGCAGCAATACGTCGGCAAAGAGAACATCTCCAGCTATAACCCAACAAGTTAGTCCCCAAGCAATTCCTCCTCGCTCGCGAATTCCTCACCCTGTCTCATAAAATCCTTAAGATGATGCCACTTGACGTCGTATGAAAGATTGCCAACATAGACTCGGCGGTCCTGCTGGGACGAATCGCGGACGTTGGACATCATCTGTTCGCGGGCAGCGGCTCTATCTTCGAATGAGCGCGGGGGGCCTTGGCCTCCGTTGAAGCCAGCGGGGGGACCGCCGCCAGGAGCTCCTGTGCCAGCCATCGGGGAGCGATCGCGACCACGTCGGTAGTCTTCTCGGCTGTTGGATCTGCTTCGCGGGGAGTAAGATCTGCGACGTCCTTGTCTGCCGGGACTTCTAGAACGACGGCGAGGGGAGCGAGATCTCTCACGCTACTTGCATGTTAGATAAGAATTCGTCAGAGAATACGACTGTTGGTGCGGTATTGCGCGCTGCTGTTGCCCATGCACCAGTCCTCAGACCTGCGACACACGGCATGTCGTGATGGCCCGAATGCACGAAATGGTTCAGGCGCAAAGTACATCGGATCACCAAGATGCCGGTGCGTCGGCACCCAGGCACTTGGGCGATAGCACACCAGTAAGTGTGAAAGCAGGAACTGAGTAAGTCTAGATGGCACACGTTCGGGCAGGTGGGCAACAGCATAGACGCAGCATCCACGTCGCTACCATGATGGCAAGCAGCAAAGCTTATTGGGGACCAGAGAGGTTCACTTACAGGGCGGTAGGTGTCGCCTGAATCAGCTAGATAAAGACGTTAGGTACGTTTGCAGCGTCAAGATTGTGCGAGGAGCAAGACAATAGGACATCAAGGTTAGGGTGGTGGCAGAAGAAAGGACGAGGCTCGGATGGTGGGGTTATCAAGGGGAATGTAGGGCAGCCAACCACAGGCGCACTCTAGAGCAGCAATGTCGTGTACTTCCAGTTGGCTTTCGACAAAGCACCGTGATTGACCAGGGAGGCGGGTGAAAGATGGCAGGACAAGATGTGACGAAGGAGTGGTGTGTGTGATGCGCGTTGCGCCAGGCAGTGACAATGCAACAGGCAGACGGGTGAAGTTACATGAGAAAGAGACAGATGAAGAGAGGATATAAGCCTTGTACCAGCGAGTGGGAGGAGGAGCAAGGCCAAGTCCACGGATGACAGCCTAAAGAGGCAAAGCGAGAGGTAGTTTGGACGAGAAAGGTTGATGATGTGATGGTAGGGTTGGGAGTATGCGGCAAGGAAACAGGCAAAGGAAGCCGGCGAGAGTAAAGACGGCAGTGGTAGTGGTGCAGGAGTGCGGAGAAGTGAACGTACCCATGGCAGAAAAATGCGAGCGATAGAGGAGAGAGAAGAAGAGGACTGAGCCTGTTCGCGGTGGTGAAGAGTGAGTGGGTGTCTCAACAGATGGAGGGCGGCGCAAGCAAGCCCAGAAGTGAACAGCAGCAGCGGCAGTACGAAATGGGGGGGACAGGTAGGACACAAGCCACGACTGGTCAGCTCACGGACGGATCTCGCATAAGCGCAAAGCAAGGATGCAGGTCGTCGGAAGTAGCAGCGCAGAGGAGAGGGGTGTGGGAGCGGCGGGCGAAGCAACGGCGGGAGAGTCTGCGTCGAGGGACGTGGTGGTGGTGGTATGGGACAGGACGCCTGGGCTTGGTTGGTATGGCCTCTTGCTGGGGAAAAAGTGAGAGGCGATGGTGAGAGCGAAAATGCGCGTGGACGAGAGGGGAGGGAGGGTCCCGGATTGGACGCGAGCGGCGAATCAGAGGGCCGGAGCAGCCAGTCGGCGCTAGACAGGGACCCAGAGGGGGAGAGACACCAGTGCAAGCCACTTGCTGCAAGAGGTTCCAGCTAGGTACCTTACTTACCTATCCAACACTTGGGATAATTTCGCTCTTCGCATGCTGAGACGTAGAATCTGCCATTGCAATCAATACGACACAAACAACACAATGGCATCAATTCCCACTCGCTATTCATCATGCCGAATTCCTTCACAACCTGTCCAAATCCCCCCTGTCGAGCCAGCTCTTCACCACGTTGTTTGTCCTCCCTCCGCCTTGCAGTGGCGCACAGCAAACGGTGTTGTGCGCCACGCCTCATTTTGCACCAACCAATCCGCTGCCGTCGCTGGTTGGTACTCGAGGCAACTAATACAAGTTGCATCAAACAGCGTTCACAGCATGGTATCGAATCACCTCAATTCGTCAATCAGTCTGGGACGGGAGAGCTTCCGCGCAGCGGTCACCGACGGTGAAATTTGCAATAATCTCCCATGACCCGATAACGACACTACTGATAATATTTACGCTAAAATTCGGCGCGAGGTGTGAGGCATTTGTCTTCGGCCGTGCCCCCCAGCTGCAACAATAACCATCAAGTTTGGCTTCAAGACTTTTCGGGCAAAGCTGCGCAACCTTGAAGGGCAGCCAGAGTGGACTGGGGCTAGATGATCGCAGCGGACCATCGACCTGCTGCGACTGGAGCTCCTGGCCGCCCGAAGCTAGCCCAACCAGGGACCCCAGCAGCAGGAGCATTGTTGCTGTTGGGAATGTGACGGAGCTGTCCCGGTCTGCGGGACGTGTGACTAAAGTCAATGCCACGCACCCGTCAATGGTCCTGGCCAAGAAAAAACTTCCCTCCACAGCCAGATTTCTCGTCCTCTGCGATGATAAGACCATGGTTAACGAGGCAAGGTTGTGCTTGCGCTCTCAGATTGGTCTTTTAATTTTCAAATCACCTCGGAATTTGACCACTGAGCGATCTCCCACACTCGACGCTGGCTGTCTGTAGCCTTACTGGCGCTCACACCAAAACGCGCCACGGCTAGCAAGCTATGTTGGGGTCTGTGGGCCATGTGGTGGACACAACCTGCAGGAGCATGCTCCCACTGCAACGGGGAGTACGAGCTAACTATTACCTATGTACATACAGTGTTGCTGCCTCGACGAAAGTGTCGTTACTTGCGGGTATATTGACCTTACGTACTGGCATGGTTTAACATGTAGGAAGAAGCCAACCCTACATGTGTATAAAAGAACCGGAATAGGCTTGCCCTGCTTGGCCGGCGTTGCATCGAACCAGCCGGTTCGATTATAGCTTTCTAGGCAGCACGTTGATTGATACAAAGCCACTTTCCCTCGGGTGGCTTAACCAGTTGTGACCGTCGAGGTGGGCATTTCCGGTAGCCGACTCTCGTGTGGTGAGCTGTGCTGCTGGGTGTCGTGTTAGGTACCGGTACCTTATACAACAACCAGACAGCCAAACTGATACGAGAAGCCCCATCCTGTGCCGTGACTCGCAAGGTGAGCTCTCGTTCCGCCGTCGCGTCGGGACCACTGTCCATATTGGGCTTCATCCTACGGGCCTTGGTTAATTACCTCTCCGATGCTCACTTCAACGCTCATCCTACATCGGCCCTCCGACCACTGTACCTCAGGGTTTGCGTCGACTCGTAACACTGCTTGCTCATTGCTCCACTGCGATACGTTTCTCCTGCTTCTCTAACTCGCCATCTTGCTGGCCTCGAGGTGCAGCTGGGTTACTGGTTACGACGGGGCTTGCATTGGCCCACCACCCATGACACCCTCGCTCCTGCACCTGTCCCGGACCCAAGCCATGCCATGCTCTGCTTAATTCATTGGTGGCTCTTGTGCCTCTGAGTCCCATGTGCCACTGTGGTGCAGGGGGGTCTCGACCTAGCTTGCAGTGGCGTGAGCGCGTGTTTCCGCTGCCCTTTTCGGTGTACAGTCTGGCACGATATCGTCCAGGGTAGCTGCCATGGTCCATGTTAGCTCTCGAGTATCAATGGTCTACCGGCCGTTGGTGTGTAGATCGGGGAATTGGTGACGGCTAGCCATGGTCCTTGTGACGTATCGAGCTCATGGAATGTCTGGATTTGTCCCGTTTGGAGTTTAGGGTAAACAATATGCACCCAATACAACATCTGTACCTCCGGTTTGTACAAGTGTGGATGCCTTCTTAGCCGACGAGACTATTACACGATGGCCTGGGAAGTCTAGATGGAAAGTAGTCAATGGAAACAAAGCACAAATACACACATCGTGCCAGGACTAGAGACCATATATTATATATACCTGGCGCGCAGGCAACGAGAGAGGTCGACCCTTGGTAGCTGTCTGTTCGAATCGGACCACCTCAAACTGGCAACCCCACTACTCCAAATTTGGATCAAACATCCTTTTTTCCTAGACTGAGTTACTCGCGCCAGAATCCGAGAACTGCTCCCACAAGGCCCTCCAGCATTACGATACCACAAACAGCTACTACCAGAAGACACCCGACGGTCCGGACGCGACATCATGCCCGTCATCGCAACCCGCGCCGCGGCGCGCCGAGTCGCATCGGCCTGCCGCGCCCGCGCTACGTTTCGCACATCACAGCCACTACATTGCCAGCTCCCGCGCAGCTATCACTCCTACGACCACCCGGCGGCCGCGGGCTCTTTTGGTGGCGCAGAGGAGGCGATTCTCTCGGCGGCGTACAAGCATGTCCCGGAGCATGGCTTCTCTGCGCGCGCCCTCGGCCTCGGCGCCCGCGACGCCGGCTACCTTGACATCAGCCCCAGCGTGCTCCCAGACGGCGCCTTCAACCTGATCCGGTACCACCTCGTATCGCAGCGGCAGAGCCTCGCGGGAAGATCGCAAGAGCTATTTAAAGATCAAGAGTCGCTGGGACCTGGCGCCAGGGTCGCGGCCCTGACGTGGGCTCGGCTGCTAGGAAACAAAGATGTCATCCAGCACTGGCAAGAGGTATGTGGCGCAATTGACCCTTGAGCAAGCTTCAGAATGCACGGAAATGCTTACACACTGAATCACAGGCACTGGCTGTCATGGCCCAACCGAGCCACGTCCCAGAATCTGTCAAGGAGCTCGCGCAATTGTCCGACGAGATTTGGTTCCTGTCAGGCGATACAGCCGTCGACCCCTCTTGGTACACGAAACGCGCGACGTTATCGATGATCTACACAACGACCGAGCTGTTCATGACAAATGACAAGTCGCCCGAATTTATTGAGACTAACAAATTCCTCGCCCGGAGACTCGAGGAGGTCCAGTCCGTGGGAGGAGCCATGAGTGCCGTCGGACAGTGGACAGGATTCACCTTTCAAGCGGCTGTCAACGTCCTCCGAAGCAAAGGCGTTGGCATCTAATGCAGCATCACGCGTATCAACCCATCTACCTGTAAAATAGCACATGCAATGTACAACCATGTTACAATATAAGCAATCGTTTCGCCACTTTGCGGTCTGTGCCATCAAGAACTCCCCCGTCCTGATTCAACTATTTACATGTCAAGAACGGCCTAAAAGTCAATATCTACATTTTCCTGCATTTCCAAGGTCGTGAATAACTTATATGAGAGTTCGCTGGCGGGGATCCGTCAATCTGCAGGGGGCAGCTTGTTAGTATAGCCCTCATCGCATCCCGCGAAGAAGCACGTACCTGATGATTTTGACGTCCTTGTCGAGTCTAGCACGTCCTTCGATGGCATTCGGTGTGATGAGAATATACTGCCGCGATACTGAGCGACGGGCCGCATCGACCTAAACGAAGTTAATTACAAAAATATCGAGACGCCCATGAAACAGGGACACTTACAAGCATGTTGGTACTGATCGCACGATTGACATTGTCCATGAAGACGTCGAACTCGTCCAAGCAGCGAATCGGAGAACCGATGGCCTCCCAAACGGAGAGCAGCATGCAAATCGAAGAAAACGACTTCTCACCGCCAGAAAGCGTCTTGGTATCTCGTCCGCCCGAGTTCTTCCTGGTCTCGTCTGGCTCGATGTGGAGGACAACCTTTCTCTCCTTGTGCCGGAGATCAATCTTGCCACGGAAGCCTCGCTCGCTGAGGAGGTAGTTGAACTGAATGCGGATGCGGGCACTGATTTGTCTCTGGAACTGGCGCCACAGGTAAAGTCGCTGCGTGATGGCCCGCTTCAGAGATTCAATCATTCTGTCTAAGCTATCCGTCTCCTCCACGACGGTTTCGTAGCGCTGCTTGGCTTCGCTGGCTCTGTCGTAGATTTGTTGATCCGTCGCACCAAGGCGCTTTTCTCGCATGGAAAGCTGATCACCAATCTTTTCGTACTTCTTCTCGATGCTCTTCCATGTTTCACCCTCTGGGATATGCACCCTGTCCGGAGCAACGGCAACAGCTTGTTGTATGAAGTCTACGACCTCTTCCGCCTTTTGATCTCGTCGCTCTTCCGCACGCCGGCGCTCGGCCCTTTCAATGTCGGCCCGCTCAAAAGCAGAATTTTTCTTTGCGACTGCAATTCGTCTCATAGATTCCGTACTTTGTATTTTCATGTCCGCCTTTTGAACACGCTCCGAGAATGTTTCTGCTTCGCGTCGAACTTCTTCCAAGTCCTTCTTGGCGGCTTCCGCCTTCTTGTTTAAGTCAACCTTGGCCAGCTTCATATTGCCGTATTGGCTACCGAGCTGCTCCTCTTCTTTATGCTTGAGTTCCAAATCTGTCCGAAGCGTGACCAAGCGGTCGTCAGCGCCTTCGAATGCGTCCATCTCCATTGATATTTGCTCCAAATCGGCCTGTGCATGGCGAAGTTCAGTTTCCAGCTGTTTCTGATTCTTGATATGCGATTCCAGTTCTGCGTTAGATTTGCGCAGCGCTTGCTGGCCAAGACGCTCTTCCGAGTTCAATTCTTTCAGCTCAAGTTCCAGTTGCTTCAAATTCTCCTTCTGGACTGCCAGCTGGCGTCCAGAATCTGATTGCATCCTAGGACGCATTCTTGACGGAACAATTGGTGCAGTACCGATATTGCCATTTCGGTTCGTCAGCCTGAGGCCCTGTCCGCGTTTGCCTTGGCCGTCATGGAAGCACAGGCATGCTGCAACGTTTCGAGGTGGTCCACCGCCATCTACCATGATCCTTTCAGCTTCTGCTCTGCTTTTAACCAAGATAATTTTCTCGATTTGGCTGTTGATGATTAACTGAGTGCGAAAAATGTCATCTTCGAACTCCAGCACCCGCAGTATTGTGTCAAATTCGTCTGCTGGTTCTTGACTTCTGGTATCGATGTGTCCTCCATACGCGATGAAGATTGGTGGCTGGCGCTTCATCCCACTCCGTTGCATGATTCCAGACAACTTGGACTGGTCTTCTTTGCTGCGTACGACGAAGGCATTTAGCGATTCGCCGAAAGTTTTCTCAAGAATATCAGACCATTCTGGTTTGAGAAGCTTGACATGTGCGCCGATCGGTCCCACAGGCTTCGTTTCAAATCCTTGATAGCTGGCGATAGATTTGACGAGGTTGGCGATTTCTCTATCAAAGCCATCGTACGCAGATCCAGTGCTTTTCTGCAAATCAGATAGATTTCTCTCTGCCATGGCAATGTCGTTTCGTTTCGCTTCCCTCAGCTGCTGCTTGCGCTTTAACGTATCTTCGGCGTCGCGTACTTTGCTTTGTTTCTGAGAGAACTGGTTGCTCGCATCACTGATGCTTTGGGTGATGTCTCGTTCTTTGGATTTGGCTTCCTCAAGCTGTGCGTCCTTCTCAGCCCTCGCAGGACCTGTAGACTCGCCCAGACGCCTTTCCTCCTCCTCTATTTTCTTTTCGAAAGTGCGAATCTCTGCACGGATCGATTTAAGGCGACCGTGAGCGTCACGCTCCTCTAGATGCAGCTCCGTGAGATCTTTTTTGGCGGCACCGAATACAGCCTCCGACGCGTGGACCTTGTCCTGGATAGTATCCTGCTCTGTATTTAACTCCTCCCTTGCTGATTGGAGCCGCTGTAGCTTTTGTTCAGCTTCTTGAAGAGCTCTGCCCATATCCGCACATTCCGCCTCAGCGTCTGCAATGCGCGCAGTTCTGGTGACAATGTGGCTATTGAGTTGTTCAAGAGTGTTCTCTTGCTCCACCACTTGATACCAAACGAGCTGACATCTATAAAGTCTTGCTTTCTCGCGAAGACTCTGGTTCTTCTGTGCGCTTTCAGCTAGACGGAGTGCATGTTCCATCTCCTTCTTCACAAATGCGATTTTTTCATTAATATCCTCGCGTAGATTTAATGTTTTATCCAAGGTGTCCTGGGACATTCTGTAGTCGTTGTCGAGTTGCTCGAGCTGAACTCCGGAGACGAAGTATTTATATTTCTGTGCTGGCGTGGCCGAGTTCAGGAATTGCCGTGCATTGTCTTGTGAAAGAATGGTCAGGGGATTGCCCATCTGAAGTGCAAACCACTCAGATATTTCGTCGACCTCTTGTTTTTTCGTCGATATAACCCTGTTGTCTGCAGTTTTGATCTTGAAACCGCTGGCACCTGTCTTGGAGAAGTGTCTTTCAACAATAATGCTGTCGCCGTATAAATCTGGTTGGTATGCGTCCGACCCGGCATTTTTGATTTGTACGACAAGTTTGCCCTGCTCCTGGCCTTCCTTTACGAAGGATTTCAGGCTACCACCGCGATTTGTGTCACTGGCTTTTCCTCCCAGACACAAGGTCAGCGCAGTCAGCACGGCACTCTTCCCGCTACCATTTTCGCCAACGATGAAGTTAATCAAAGGGCCAAGTTCGACGTGTAGTCTCTCGTGGCACATAAAATTGTAACAGGTAATGCTCTCGATGATGCCGCTCTCCGCGATCATATTGTCGCCTAAGCTGCGCGGTCGTCGTTGAAGCTTTTGCGTCGCTCGTTCGTCATCGAGTTCGAGGTTCTCTAAATGCTTGAATCCAGCATCTCGCATGATTTCGTATTGAGTCAATGGCGGTGCATTGTCGGTATCAATTTCGTGCTCTGATTCGTCTTCAGAATCTGACGCCGCGGTGTTCTCTCGATCAGGGGTTTCTTCTGCGCGATCGCCATTTCCCGTCGAGAGGCGCACCCTTTTGTTCTGTGGAAACTTCAAAATTAGACGCGGAAGAGGCTCGTTGCTTATGGGAACTTGATCGTACCGACGGGCCTCCTTGGGCCATTGCCGAACTGGCTTGCTGAACATCGATGACGTCGCGATTCTCTCCAGCCTCCGCTAGAGGACGAGTACGTTTGGAAGAAGGCATAACCTCCAGTTAAAAGCTGCCGCGCGATCGAGCTGGCGCGGGCAGACGAGACGGTGATGTTTGACGTCGCGATGAACTAACCGTGAAGGCTGCGGCGCGTCTCCAGTGCAAGCGTGTAGAGTGCCTGCCTGGAGTGTGGAGATGGACGCGTCCCTGCAGGCTCGGGCGCGCTGAGAGCAGCGAGAATAGCGGCCTTCAGGTGGTGGGTTTTTGCGCCCCGCTGTAAAGTTGAAGTGGGATGGTGGGATGTCTTCGCAAAAGTGTTGCACTTCCAGCTCATGATGCATATGTACAAATCCGGGTATCCAGAAAGTCGACTATTCGGGCGCAATTAATACGGTTTGAAATAAGTTCCACATATTGAGCGGTCCCTTATCTAAACGGAGACGGCACGATGGTGAACGAGACCGCCGACCACGGCGACGCCGATGGCGAAAATCAACCATTTGAGCGGCAGCTTTCTGAAAATTCCATGGAGTATATGATTTTTATCCTGGATGAAAATCTAGATGGCATCAAATATTTGAGTCGCCTCGAAAGTATTAGCAAAGAAGCCACGAAATTGATGCAACGCGTCGCCAAAAACTATATATGGCAGCGAGATGAATTTCACCTCTCAGTTGTCAACGAGCAAGGTGCGTCGAGGTCCAAAGGTGCAGCTCTCCAAAGAAAAGTACTAACACACAATTTAGGCCTGATTTATCTGCACGGAACCACTGACTATGGAGACGCCTTGGAGGATGAGTGGCTCATCGTCTACGTACTGCGCGAGCTCTCCAAAGCACATCCGGAAGTGTTCGTTCGGGTAGCAGACGAAGACGGCGAATTCCTCTTGGTAGAAGCTGCCAATGCGCTTCCGAACTGGCTGAACCCCGAAATAGATCACTCCAGAGTCTGGATACAAGGCGGAAACCTGAAAATAATTCCGCCCCGAAATGACAACGCGGCAGCCACTGCAGCAAAGTCCATCACGCTGCAGAATGCGGTAAATTTCCTACGGAACGAGTCGGATAACTTGATTGAATCACCTTCTATAGAAGATGAGGCATTTTATCGACTTGAAAAATATCCCAAGCACGTGGAGGCTTCCATACACCATTCTAGCGTGACGATTCCACGGAAACTGGCATACATCATACATGAGCTGCCGAAAAGCATTTCGGCAGCGGTTGAGGCATTTTACCTAAGAGATCATGCTGGGATGAAGAAAATTACATCTGAATCTGAAGAAATGCACCTGCCACCAACTGATCTTGTCACAGTCAGTGTCAGGTTTAGTAGAGTTTTGTTTGCGCAACTACGATCACAGCGTTTCGATGCTCCCCATCGTTGGGAAAGTGTGATTCAGAGTCACATAGGAGATAAACATGCGAATGAGGAGCCAAACAAAAGCAATCTCGCCCTCGAAGATGGCATGAAGCTGACCTGTGGGTACGAGATGTTGGCAATCACGGCAGACAAGAGCAAGAACCGTGCTGTTCGTGAACTTGCCATCATGATTCAAGATCTTAAAGAAGACGGAGACGAAGAACTTCCGACAAATGCAACGATTGAAAGGTGGCCGGATGTCAAGCGCAACGACGATGAGAGCTGGCTCGACATCAACTACGAAGATTTTGAGAGGGAACTGGAAGGTAAACGAGCAAAAACGGACACTGGAAGGGATAAGACCGATGGATTTGGAGATTCTAGGACGCAAGAAGATTTGAGAAAGATTGTGTCTCGTTTTGAAGCTTTCCTGAATAACGAGACAGCCGGCCTCGACGGAGCAGAAATCAACGACATGGACATGGACAACGATGAAGACGGAAATTCGGACGACGATTCTGATTCCGACGAGAACAGCGAAATGGAGGACAAAGAAGTGAGCTTCGATGAAGAAACTTTCGCACGAATGATGAAGGAAATGATGGGGCTGCCAGTCAACAACCCTGTCGCGGCTTCCACTGGGAAATACAAGGACACGACTGCAGCTCAGGACTCCAATGCGGAACACATGAGCGCTGAAGATGAAGATATTAAGAATCTTTCTAGGCAGATGGAGGTGGAGCTCAAAGGGCACGGTGCTTTGCGGCTCGACAGCCGTAAGTCTGAGCAGAGCAAACTTGGCGCCGAAGGAGAGCCAAGTGATAAAGCCAAAGAAAAGTATAACCAGACCACAAAAAGAGGGAAAGAAGAAGAAGATATCGGCGATAACTCTGATGAGGAGGTCGACATTGACTACAATTTGGCCAAAAATCTACTGGAGAGCTTCAAGAGCCAAGGTGGCATGGCAGGTCCGACAGGAAACCTCCTTGGGCTCATGGGCTTTCAACTGCCAAGAGATGAAGATGATGGCGAAAAGGAGGAATAATGTTTTAAAAATAATTCTGATATTTTCAATATTATATCCTATTCGTTTGTATATTTTCTCTCTACCGATGCACATGTGTAGAGGTCGTCATCTGAGACGTGGAGGACTGGAAGTTCGTGCTCTCTTGGATGGAGGCACCCCAAGACGCCGTCGACGCCTTTTGGATGATTCAGACTCATCCAGAATCTCTAGCTCTCGAACAGCCTCCACCAGCGCTTTTCGCGCGCTCAACTCCCTCGGGTCGCTACCCTCCTCACGCCTTACATATTCAACGCTGATGGCGTTTAGTGCGTGGTATATCCGATATAGATTCAGTCGTATCTGAACGTGTTGGCGTTTTTCAGACAAATCTTCAGATATCTCGTTCATGTCGTCCATGGTGTCTGTCAGAGGAGTGCAGAAGCCCTCAAGTAAGTTTTCGGACGGCGCTTGGCACAGCACCATAGACAGCAACGGATCGCCGAATATTGGTTTGATCCATTCCCGGAGGCCAGTTACTTGGACTGGGGGAGTATTATTGCTTGAGTCATCGCTGCTAATGGAGGAACTCGAAGCTTCCGAGTCATCAGAGTCACTGCTCGATGGGTCTGACGCTTCGTCTTCGGCTTCGCGCAAGGAAACAAGAACATTTTTGTCTAGACCAGCATCCAGCAGAACTAGTCGCGGTTCGACCACGCCGTCGAGTACGTGCGTGAAGCGGCGGTGGAAACGCCGTATACTATCGTATGCAGCCGTTATTTGGTTCGATTGGGCGTCTTGTATAGCACTGTTCAACAGTTCTGCAAAAGCGTCTGACCACCTTGTGAATGATTCGCTCGTTGTCTGGACCGATGTGCGGCGCTGCTCCCAATTTGATCGCTCAGGCACGGGAGGTACGATGCCGTCAGCAACTCCGAAGCGAGACGTTGGAGAGCGAAGTAAGGAGATTGCTCGAATCATTTGGCCAACCTGAAAGTCGACAGATTTTCGATGGGCAGCCGACAGAGGAGGATGCAGCGTCGACAGCACTCTTCCTGGGCTGGGAGCAATGACGTTATACTGAAGCCTCTGCATTGCTCCGGCACAGCCATGCTCCAAAAGCTTGGGCAGGTATTTCGAGACAGCTTGTGCCCGTATGCGATTTCTCACCTCCTTTTTGTCCTCAAAATCGACTGCGGAGGATTTTGAGGAGCTCGACTTCGGTCGTCCGTCGCAGAGCCACGAGAGCCACTGCAGGATAACAGCCTCGGATCGAATCGAACCGTACTCGCACCTCAGCATTCGGCGATTCGGCGAAGGTGGGAGAGCGCATAGTAAGGTGGTGCCGTCGTGGACAGTAGCGCGGTAGAGTTGATGGAGACCAGGGGATGCTATTGCGTGTAGACTTTGTATCCGAGCCCCTGGAACGGCGTTTGTGATGATTTTTTTCAGGGAATCCTCGATCTTTGTCACTTCCATGACGGTTTGTTGAGGGCAGAGAGGAGTCGAATTCGAGAATGTCGAAAATAGTTCGGAACGATGCAGCTCAGGATACACAGCCTGAATAACCTCGTATATGGGCTGCCTAGAAGAAGTGCAAGGCATGGTAACCAGTCGAACGTAAAAGGGATGTTTCTTTATGTAGGGGTGAGCAGAAAAGATCCCCAAAACCCGAGTCTTGTTGCCCACTGCCCAGAGTTGAAGAAATGCCGTGGTTGTTCAATGTACCGACGCAATCAGTTGCGCAAATATTGTCTGGCAGAGAGAAAGACAAAAAATTGCACAGATTTCCGGTATTAACAATCTATCCGTAATAGTTCTATGGGCCATGATAATGAAAATGAAGTGTAACTAGACTCTGACTGGCCTCAAGCAAGGGACATGGATCTTGCGTAGTCAAGCGAACGCCCTAACTTGGCTAGGTTGGGAAGCAACTTCTACAGTTGGAGAAGTCGTTCGATTGGCAGCTTTAGTGGATTCAGTCAAAGTCACCACTGAACGAGCGAATAAACGAGATTATACTGTCAACCGAACCTGCATAATCACGGACGAATCATCGAGGAATGACTTGGCGGCGGCTGGTGGGCAACGAGAAGGCTGTCAGCCAGACCAGAAGCAGTCACGCTTTGGGGGAAGGAGTAGCGAGTAGACTAGTTTTCGCGGAATGGTCGCCCTGCCCGATTATTACCAAATAGGACGGGATATCTCCGAAGAGAATGTTCCAGTCTTGGCAATATCAGAGGACTGGCAGGTCACTGGAAGTCCAAGGATATGCAAGCCCCAGTGCGGATCAGACGCCAACATTTTGCTGCACTTGTTGTCCCTGCCGTTCTCGTCAAGTACATGCCAATGGGAGCGCAGTGTTTCCGTCAATTACTGCCAATTACTCGGCCGACAGGCGAGAGGGCCACGGCCCGGGCGCTGCTGCTAATACGAGAGGACCCATTTGTCATTTCCAGCAAAGGCGCGGATCAGTGTCAAGGGCATCAAAGCAACCAGGCTAGCGGTAATACTATTGGCTACGAGCAAGCGAAATGCTCGGGTGGCCGTGGTCACGATCGCGGATCACCGGTCCCAGCAAGCGGTGTGAATTCCGAGTCTTTTTCCATGGTCCATGGTGCCACTCAAGACACGCACCCGGTATCACAAACATGGTTTTTACTTTCGAGGTCCGTCCTGCGGCCCCCGGCACGGCACACACGGGCGGAACAGTCCAGACCGACCCAATAGGGGGGCCTTCAGGCACACAGCCATGGAAGAAGCCGCAATTCCTGAAATTAAACTGCGTATTTTGCTTATTAAACAAGGAAAAAAGAAAAAAGAAAAGCGGCCCGGTGCGAGCTGCGTATGACCGGTTGCGAGAACGCTTGTGCAGTAGTATCCAGTATATTCGATTTCGGGGCTGTCGGAATGGATGGATTTCCTTGTTTCGACACGCTAAGCGAGCTGCGACGACTGCTATTGGCCTCTGTAAGCGAGAGCGGCCAGCCACTGTTCCGCTGTTCCCTTGGTCCCTTGGGGGGCTTCGCAAACGAGGCAAATAGGCTGGCAATCCGCTGAAGCTAGTCCCACATCGCCCGCTCCAGTGGGCTAAGCCTCATGAGACTAGGGCCACCATGACAAGGTTGGGTGTTTTGAAGAAATTGGCACTGCTGCTCGACTGAGTACTCTCACGAACATCCAGGAGTTTCGATCTTGACTATTTCTTTGGTGGGGTACTTGAAACGTTTGTCAAGCCGCAGACGCCACAATTGTCCACACAATAGCCGGTAATAATGCTCCGCGGCCATTCCCTTAATCATGTCCTGAGTGAGTCTCAATGTGAATGCATTAGGCGAGTTGGAGACTTGAGCAAGATTACCGTCTCATGGTTTGGTATGGTATACTTGCTCCTAAGCTCTTGCCGTCTACTCGCGTTGAGTGTTGATACCGAGACGCACACCACGGAATAAAGCCGTGCGGTTCTGTGACCTGCACATGCTCCAATGACTCAAAAATGTGATTTATCGTGCCGTCCTCTCAAAGTATCAGTCAAATCCCGGATATTCAGCCATGGTGCGCATCACTTCCGTAAAATGTCACTGACAGCGTAAGACCTCTCACTGTCAAGGTGGGCCATGCAGCCATGCGCAGAATCTGCAGGCCAATTTGTTTTAATGCAGCTGCCTAATGTAACACACCAATAATTGCTTCACCGTCTTCTCAAGCCTCGTTTCCCTCTTTATTGGTGGCCGATTTGTCGCCATCTGTCTGGGTGGCGCCGCTCTTCTGCTTCGGAATCATTCCGTAGAGCGAGTTCATGTTGTAACGCTTCAGCTCCTCCCATCGCGGCCCGTCTACCACGGAAATACTGCAGAATAGCTATCCAGAGTCGTCGGTTAGTCGAAAAGCCCACAGCTTCAGAAGGGCAGCGACCCGCATCCAGCAGCTCGTACGCAATGCGGCACGAGCTGCCGAGCACTAGGCTGGAAGCATTATCACGTACCTGGAAAATCTCCACAAGGATGACTTTATCCGCATTTGATAGGTTCACTTTGTGCTTTAGGTCAACCAGACCGGCAATCTTCTTAATCACCTCGTCTGACTTGAAGGTGGTGTGGTTGCGGATATTGTGCCGAATAGCGTACTGTGATGGAACCGTATTAGCAACTTTGATTCTTCATTGACGTAAAATCTTGCCAAGTTCTTACCGAAAATGGCTCGCCGGCGCTATTTGTTGTCTTCAGGGCCGGTGTGTCTTTTGACGGCGTCTCAGTTGCGGCGCCGTCGGCGTCGGGAACAAGCTCAAAGTGGCCCGCCAACACTTGACGGGCGACTCTTTCAATGCCCTTATCCGTTGCCTTTTCTGTGTTGAAAACAGGAGTCATGCGGTTGATGTACTTGCACTTGCGCTCTCTGGGATCAGGGCATTTTTCAGCATCTTCGCACATCTTTCTGACAAGCACATCCGGCTCCACAGGTTTCATTGTCTTCATGAAGAAGACACACTCGATGCCCGCATTGATGGGCCTGAAAACGCCCTTCTTGGCCGTTTTCTCTCGAGGGGCTTTCATAGCTGCAAGTTCCTTCTCAATGGACGCCTCAATGTCAAGCTCCTCGTCGCCTTCTGCTTTCTTGTCGTCCTCATCGGACGGCTTTGGGATACCGTACATGCTCTCTCCATACTACATGGTAGATTTGTTAGCTGTCTTTCTTCAGACAAGTAAATATCACCAAGTTTATCGATCCGAAAGAGCCATCATACCTCATCACAAAGCTCGGAGAACTCTTTGAAAGCCCTAGTGTTCATGCCGCGGGCGTATGTGACCCAGATGCCCTCGTCGCCGACATCCAGAGAGTTGCCCATCTCCACTCGGCCAACCATCTTGGCCTTTTGTTGCGTTGTCTTCCACTTCCCCGCAGTGCTTCCCTGAGGCGGAAAAGATATGACGTTAGCGATTGATGCTTGCTGTAGGCTAGCTTGATAGCTGCTCACCTTGCTCTTTTTGAGAGCTGGGCCGGAGCCCGAAGGCCCTTGCTTTCGTTTATTCTGGTTATCGCTCATGTTAATAATTGTGTCCAAGTACCCAAGTAATTCTGTCCAATGGCTGCTGATGCTGGCGCATTCGATGAAATAAGTTGACGATGTCAAGTTTTTTTCTTCGACGCGTTGCCAGTGTGGATACCCAGCTAAACCACAAGCACCGACGCCGTGATTTTAGCAACGGCGACTATGATTTATAACAGTAAAGATATACCCTTAATTTTTGATTCGAATATTTCAATTAACAATATAATAACCTTAGCAATTGATTACATCATGTATATTCCTCGTGCAGTTTAATTTTTCTCTGCGTTCGTCTTGGCGCTGGCCTCGGCCGTCGTGACCAGAGCAGACGGCGCGTCATCTTTTTGCATAATTACTTCCACAAACTGAAGACAATCCGCCGAGTTAAATTTCGCATCAGTCAAAAGTGTCTCAAGCTCCGACTTTGTTTTGACAATGTGCTTGGCAGAAGTCTTGGCGCCTCCCATCACGTCCACTAGTGCGGTATAGTCCCATCTATTGATGTCGTTGTATTCGGCGTCCATGCCATGGATATATCTTTCAATCGTATAACCATCATTGTTCAAGAGGAAACTGTAATCTTGTTAAAAAAAGAAGGTTGAGGTAGAAATGTTTTCTTACATGATGGGTTTCAGCCCAAGCCGGATCATGGTGCTGAGCTCTTGGGCAGTGAGCTGGAATGATCCGTCTCCAACAAATAGGATTGTTCGGCGATTGCTCTCCATGTCGCGAGCTGCGAGACAAGCTCCTTGAACGGCTCCAACGGACCAGCCAATGCTTCCCCAAAGAACTTGGCTTAGAGCGGAGACGCCGGAAGGGAATTTGGAGCTCCAGATGCCAAAGTTTGCCGTGCCCGTCTCCGTCACCACAATATCATTCTTAGCAAAGAAATCACCCATGCGCGGCCAGAACCAGGCTTGAAGAATATTTGGAGTTCCATCATCATTCTCCTTGACTTCATTTTTGACGGCAGGAACTTGAGTCACGGAGAGCTTGCTAGGGTCCAGAGAATCGACGAGTCTGCGAAGGACTCCTCTCATACGTGCACCAGGAAAGTTTGAATAGTGAATGATGCAATGATCACTGTGTAGATCAATCACATTGAGTTTGGAAGTGTGAAATGAAAAGCCGGCTGTATTGAAATCGCTCTGGGATGAGGTCAGTAAGAATGAAATGATGCTCGGGTCACGATACTATACCTTTAGAGTACCGATAGACAGAATCAAATCGGACGATTCAATAATTTTCTTTACATTATAAGGGCGAGAACCCTCTCCTGCATATACTCCGCCGTAATTGGGGTGATCTTCGCTAATGGCGCTCTTGCCCATAGGTGTCACGAAAACTGGCAGCTTGGTGAGGGCAAGCAGCTTGTGAACCTCGTCGAGCACGCGATGGCGCACTGCGCAGGCATCAACCAAAATCATCGGCGACTTGGCTTTTAACATGCTCTGAATGACAGCATCGACGATGTATGATTCCTGCTCGGGGTCGTTTTCGGGGTCAGAAAGATCAATCGGCGTCTCCAATCGCCGCCCTTCAATCTTCGCGGTGACCATGTCTGTCGGCAGCATGACGTACACCGGCCGCGACTGCACAAAGCATTCACGCAGCGCATGGTCGATCTGAACGGCAATATCCTGCGGGTCGTTGAGCTTGGCGACGTTGCAGGAGATGCTGGCGCTCATGTTGGCAAAGACGTTGAAGTCGCCGTTGCCGAGCGTGTGATGGAGCAGCATGCCGTCCTTTTGCGAGCGCGTGGAGGGGCAGCCCACGATGTGAACCACGGGGATATGCTCAGAAAATGCACCGGCGACGCCATTGATGGCAGAAAGCTCACCAACACCAAACGTCGTAATCAGAGCGCCAATAGTGTTGACGCGAGCATAACCGTCCGCGGCGTACGCTGTAAAACCAGATCGTTAGCCTCGATTAATGGGCGGATGCCACTGTACGGACCTGCATTGAGTTCATTGACACTTCCAACCCATTTGAGATTTGCCTTTGGCAGGTAGTCGAGCGCGACGAGGTTGTAGTCGCCCGGCACGCCATGGACCGAACGGACACCGATTTCGTGCAAGCGGCGAAACAAGTATTCCGCAACGTCAACCGGCGCCGTGAGATTATCGACTCGAATATCTGTCATCTTGTAAAGTTGAATTGCTGCAATCACTCTGCTCAACGTTGCCTGCAAGCTATAAAGAAGAGAGGTATAAGTGGAGCGAATCGGGTCGTAAAAGTGTATGACGTCGGTAACAGCGCCGAGTATACTTGGTTCTGAGAAACGATGCAGGCACCGTCTGCTTTCTGAAGGATCTTCTTCGATTTGGCGAAGAGAATTAGCTTGTGTAAGAAGAAAGAAAAAAAAAACCCCTCACTATCTCGACAGCAATAATGCCAATAGGTGACGCAACAAAAGGCTGATGGTTCTCTTCGCCCCACTGAAAACGGTTCGGCCGGAAGCGACTGTCCATCTAGCAAGGCCGCTTCTTTTGCAGGAGTAAAATAAAGCTGTAGATTTTCGCGCACTCTTTCTGTGCAGTAATATTGAGTGAAGAAATAGCTTGCCCTTACTCTATCTGTCTGTTGTGCCCTGTCAGAGTTGTATCTAAAACCATGAGGCGCGTCGTTCGTCCGCACCCTATCAGTCGTCAATGCGGTAACCTGTGAAAACGCCGTCTATCCCAAAATTTCCTAAAATACATAGTATACACATATAAACACATTTCATGCGCCGCTTTCAATCGCACCGGCCATCTTTGGGTCCCGTCTTCCAGCGCTCCAGCCACTTGGAGCAGTCAAACTCTTTCTTGCCGAGCTTCCGGTTGACCTCGTTGTGCGCGCCGCACATCCACTGGCCAAACTCGTCGCGGCTCGCCACCTTGGGCACCCTCTGCGCGATATACGACTGGAAGTCCTCGGCGCACACCCAGCACGGGTACAGCTTGGAGAAGAGGTCGACGAAGCGCAGCATGTCCGACTGCTGCGTGCGCGACGGGGTGTCTGGGTACGTGGCTGCGATGGTGTGCAGAAGCGTCCAGGAGCTTCGACCGAGCATCTCGACATCGGGCGGGCAGTCGGCTCGCGAACTGGAGGTGGTCGTGGTCGCGACCGCTGTCGTCTTGTCGCTTTTGACTTTTTGCTTGGTTTGCGCAGCCCATGCGGAAAAGGCGGCGCCGGAAGTACACGATCGACATCTAAATAGAGAGGCGCTGTTAGTAATGGCGATTCGTTATGAGCCACCGTAAAGTAGAGCAACGTACGGCTTGCCATCTTTGTCCAGAACCACACCCTTGGGGTTCGCCGGCTGCTCCCCTGCCTGCGCCGCAACCACTGGCGCGGCCACAGCAGTGTCCTCTCTCGCGTCCTCCGCCATTTCCGTCTCGTAAAATCGTGAAGCGCACGTGGTATTGCCCAAAAGTAGCCTTTGTCAATCAATCAGATCGCGGACGTGTATATTCAAGGTCGAAGTGGCGTCGCGGCCTGGTGCAGATTTATAATACCAGGCCGCGATAAGCTTGTGCCCCACTAGCTTCAGGCCTGCCGCTGGTCGACGTCACGCATCTAGATTTCAGAGAAGCTGTATAGCGGAATTAAATCTGAAAATTAGGAAATACAGAAGATTTTTGATTACTTTGTTATTGTTACCTAATTTAAGTTTCTTAAAATGATAGTAGTTGCTTTAGGGAACGGTTCGCGACGAGACCCACAAGCCTCACCAGTCTCAATCTCTACTTTCGACTTTCATGGCCACATTTGCTTATCCCATCATACCAAGTCGGACGTCAATTGACTTTGCCAAATTCAAGGCTCATTATTACAGAGTATATAATATCCATAAAAGCGGAAGCAATGCCAGAGAGGCCACAAGCACAGCAGCCAGCTGTGCCTGTGCTTCTGCTCAAGACCCAGTCGACACCCGGCGACTCATACTATGACAAGCTCGGCGCGGCCCAATTGCCCCATGGCCGCCGTCTCTCGCCCATATTCGTGCCCGTTATGGTACACAAGTTCGACGATGATGGTCTCGACATGCTGCGCCGTCTCCTCCGCGCGCAGCAGATCAGCAATCGCCCCGACGCCTCCTTTGGCGGCATGATCTTCACCTCGCAGCGCTCCGTCGAGGCCTTTGCGCACGTCGTCAACGCAGAAAAGCCCACCCAGGCAGAGTCCTGGCCACACCTGCAAGACGTCCCCGTCTACAGCGTCGGGCCGGCCACCACGCGCGCGCTGAGCGCCGTGTCGCAGACGCCGGCCCTGCAGGTCTTTGGCGAGCACACGGGCAACGGCGAGGCCCTGGCGCGCTACATGCTGGAGCACTACGGCGCGTGGTACCGCGATCGGCCGACGAAGCCGCCGCTGCTGTTCCTGGTCGGCGAGCAGCGCCGCGACATCATCCCGAAGACGCTCATGGACCCGTCGCTGGCGGCGGACCGGCGCATCGAGGTGACGGAAAAGGTCACCTACGGCACGGGCGTCATGGAGTCGTTCCCAGGCGACTTTGATAAGGAGCTTCAGGCGGCCGCGGCCATCACGCGTGCGCCGTCACCGCTGCCGTCGCGGTGGGTGGTTGTTTTTTCGCCAATGGGCTGCGAAAGCATGCTGCGCGGCCTGGGGATGCTGGACGGCGCCGGCAAGGTCGTGCCGGGTCGGCGAGACGGTACGACTTTTATTGCCACCATTGGACCGACGACGAGGGACTTTTTGGTCGACACGTTTGGCTTTCACCCCGACGTGTGTGCAGCGAAGCCGAGCCCTGAAGGCGTATTAGCAGCCATCATGGAATTTGAAACACGGATAGGAGCATAATGATGATCAATGTGATATATATTTTGTATATTTTAGCTTGGCTACGTAACCAAGCCCAGTAAAGATCAGAGTGAAGAGGCCCTCCGTGCCGAACCGCACATAAGCGTTCCCTCCCAAACTCGGCAGTCGAGGTATATTGCGAAAACTTATTTTGAATCAAACAACGCCGCCAACGCCCAAGTATATGTCTAGTCCAAAGAGCATCCCGCAGAGACATATGTACTCATATATAGATCCATTCCCTCACGCACCGAGAACCCACAACTCTACGCCGACGACGCTAAACTTTTGCCCAACGTCGCTCAGCGGCTCGTTGCCAAACGTCTCGCACATGGAGCTGTGGCCGACGTCCAGCGCGTCGTCTAGCCAGAGCCCGTAGTGACCGCCGCCCGAGCCTACGCTGAGGTAGCCGGCCTCGCAGTGGATGTAGAAGTCGTTGAGGCCACTGTAGGGAAAGGCTTTGAAGCGGATCGTCTCGAGGGAGCCTGGCGTCGAGGTGCCGTCATGGCGGTGGTTGCCGGCCGCCAGGGTCGTGCTGCGCGTCAGGTTCGTCGTGTCGGCCGAAGGCGGCGGCGGCAGCGACGCCAGCGTCGATACACGCCACAGGAAGCACTCGCCGTTACCAAAGTACGACGGCTCAGGGTGCGGGTATTCGGAAAGATATGCGCCAAAGGTCTGTGTCATATCTCAGTCAGCACACCATTTAATTCTGAAAAGAGAAAGAAACAAAATAGGGAATAGAGCCTACTCCGCCTTCTTGATCTTGCACGACCAGTACAAACCCTACACGCCGTCCTTCATAGGCTCTACATTTTTGGTACAGCGTGCTCAGGCTCGAGCCGTCCTGCTCCAGGCTGTAGACGAGGTTCCAGTCCTCGACGATGCGCAGCCGCTCCGGCACCATGTTGCGGATCTCCTCGGCTACGGTGTTGCTCAGTAGCCGCGACTCGATCGGTGTGTTGTCTTTGTAGCCGTGCAGGACGATTGGATCGAGCGGCGGCGGGCGAAATGGGCTGGCCGTGTGCCGCGTCGGGTTGAAGACGTCGTGGACGCCGTCCTTGTGCTGGTGGTGCAGACCATGCTCGTCCTGGCTCTGGTTGACGTCGGTGTCTTCGCTTGAGAAGCGCCGTATTAAGCTAAACATATCGTATGCTTGATATATATATATATATATATGCGTATTTTTATGTGTGGTGGAGTAAGAGGAGCGCTTCGAGTATATGTGTCGCTTTGGTCGGATCTCGGTTGTCTCTTGGTAGTCGGACGAACGCCTCCGTCAATGACGTTGACGCGATGCGATTTCGAATTTGCAGAAGAATGGTTCGCCGAAAAGCGTATATATGAAAAAAGGTAGCAAGTTTTGCGGAGTGGTACTCTAAAAATTGTCACCAGCTTGCGCCAAGAATAAAGAAGAAAAAGCAACTAAGCTTCGTTTCTCGAAGTCGGAGCCTGCCTTGGACAGCTGTCGTCAAGGTGGGGCCGCTCGTGGCTGGATCTCGGCGGGGTTCGCTGCTTTTCTCTCGATTTGCCCCTCGAAATGCACAGTAGCGGAAGAGTCACAGCTCAACTGATGCGTGACAAGTTGCAAAAAAAAAGAGAGTTTAACTTGAAAAATATTATAAATGAAAATGGAGAGGCTAGGCTACAAAATGTAGCAGAGACCAAATGCTCAAACTATAAACTGGAAAAAAGTCCATCATGCCGCGTGTTCATGCTCTCGTCCGGCACTCTGTAATTCATCCAAATTGGTGTATATCCGCCTTCCTTCTTCTTCCATCTGATAAAACCAGTAGATACGTTATTTTAGTGACATGCAGCGCTTCACAATAGCAAAATGAATTGCACTCCTCCTGGCGACCCAAGGTCCAGCCTGATGGGCCATGGCTCTTCTCAGCCCCGAGTAAGCGCAGAGATGCAGATAGCAAAAGGGTTGTCTTTGCCACAATCGCTGTTTACCGCATAATCTCCTGGTAGATAAGTTGCTTGAGCTGTTCCTTGCTCAGGTTATCCTTGTGCTTGTCAAAGTCGAAGAACTCCTCGGGAATCGGAGGGGCGGTCGGCTCATCCTCGGGGTCGTGGTACGGCTCAAGGTAGGGGTGCTTGAGCGCTTCCTCGACAGTGATTCGCTTCACGGGGTTGAACGCAAGAAGCTTCTCCAGCAGATCAAGAGCAAGGTCAGACGTCTTGGGGAAAAGAGTGCGGAAGGGAACCTTCTTCTTGAAAGGCAGAGAGCGAATGTACTCGCGAGCGCGGCGGGACTTGATTCCGTAGTAATCTTCCATGGTGGGGGTGCCGAGAACATCGAGAATCAAAGTGAGCTGGTGGTGATCTACAGACGGGTTAGGTTTTGGGCGCTGTGCTATGAGAGATGCCGAAACTTACAATCCTTGCCGGGGAAAAGAGGCTTTCCGCTGAGCATTTCAGCAAGAATGCAACCGACAGACCAGACGTCAATGGCCTTGGTGTACTCCTTGAAGGTCAACATGATTTCGGGGGCGCGGTACCAGCGGGTAGCGACGTATTCAGTCATGAAACCGGAGTTGTCCTCCTGCGAAGCGGCGGATCTGGCAAGACCGAAATCGCAGACCTTGAGATCGCAGTTGGCGTTGAGGAGGAGGTTGGAAGGCTTCAAGTCTCTGTGCAGCACGTTGGCCGAGTGCATGGCCTTGAGCGCTCGCAGAGTCTGGTAGATGAAGTATTGGCAGTGGTCGTCCGAAAGGTCCTGGGTGCGAATGACACGGTGCATGTCCGTCTCCATGAGCTCCTGGGAAGCTGTTAGTTTCCGCGCCGTCTCTTAATTTCAGTAGCCACTAGGAGGCGTCAAACGACGGGCTAGAAGGATCTCACCTGGATAAGATACACCTCGTTGAACGAGTCGTAGCCTCTGGGCTTCTGGATGTCGAGAATGGAAATAATATTTTCATGGTTAAAGTATCGGAGAAGCTTCATTTCGCGGAGAGTTCGGAGGCAGAACATGGAGTGGTCGAAAGGCGTAATCTTCTTGATGGCCACCTTTTGGCCGGATGGCTTGTGGATGGCGGAACTAAACAGCGTATGTCATGTTAGCCAACGGACAGCGGCGCGGGGTCAGGGAAGCACGCACCAGACGACACCATAGGCGCCTTCGCCGACGACATCTTGAATATCATACTGCTCGCTGACGTTGAAGGAAATCTTGCGCGACGCCGAAGCGTTATTGGGAGGGTTTGCGCGAGACATGGTTGGTGGCTGGATAGCGCAATCGCTGAAGAGGCCGGCCGAGGTGTGGAGGGGTTTCCGTTCACGATGTTTGAGGACCGCCCTTGTTTTCCCTGCAGGCTTTCAAAGACAAAACGCCGTCTCGACAAAAGAAGCCCTGGCGCAGAAGAGGAAGGAATTCTGACAGTCGGCCAAGGGGTGCAGGCGCCAGAACAAGAACACGGAGCTGTCAATGTGAGAAAGCTGAGCTCTGTGGAGGGGTTTATTTCGCTGATGAATGGGCCAGAAGTTCCCCGCTCGGGCCTCGTTTTGTGGAGGGATGGTGCTTCTTGCAGCCCCAGGGTATCACTCGACACGAGCAAACGTGGTTGACAGTGAAATTCCAGGCACGACTAAAGTTTGCTGGAGAGGCAGCGGTCGAAGATTCGCGTGTCAAGGAGGCGCCGAGTTGATTTATCCGTTCCTTCTTTTCTGCGATTCGTGCGAGTCCTGTTTTGAGAGAACGATGCGGCGTGCTTTAGTCGACCCGCTCAGGATCAATCTGCAGTGCGGGAGAGAGCGGGTTAGCAGCAGTTCAAGGTAAGCGAAAGCAACAGACGACGAAAGAGGACGAAAAACAAAAAAGCCTTGAGCGAATGTGGAATTCGACTTTTGTTTTGTCAATCTTCAAAACCACTAGTTTGGACCTTTGACGGCTTCCAAGAAATTGGACAGGGATTGAGGGTGAGGAGCATAGACCCAGGCACAGCGCAACACAACCTGAATCGCCGTGTGGATAAGAGCCAGCCCAAGCAAGCTACTGGAAGCAGTTCCAACTGCCCAAGCCAGGGCCGTCCCGCTCCTCAGCGCCATTTGGCTGGGCCGTATTCTTTTTTTGACACAGGAGGGCCCCTCCGAGGAGCCTCCGGGTGACTTGTCTGTGTGCCTGTGCTGGTTGGTGGCATTCGCCGAGCCGGGCCTAGTCGCTACTGCGCCGCTGAAAGCCTGCCACCTTTGGTGGGCTGACGAGGTACAAAAGTGTCGGCGCCAAAAAGACACACACACCTGTGCACGAAACGCGGGGTCCCGTTTGAAGAAGAGCCGTGAAAACGGCCGTGAAAGCAGGCCGCTTTCTGCGTGCTTTCCAGGTACCAAGGACGTCATCCATGGTCCAACGTGGGCCGCAGGTGTAGAGCAAAACGAAGGACGAAAAGGCAATTGGTAGGCATGATGCCGGACCAACGCCCGTCTCTTGCTTAACAACAAATGAAAAGAACTGTATCACGTACCGAATATGTGCTTGTAAATGCTGAAAAAGGAGCTGTTGCGATTGCTACTGAGCTCAAACGGTCAAGGAACGATGGAGGCAGTTTGTGTAAGAGGCAGCTTTCGCATTGAGAGAACTCACACAATCACAGAACCAAAGGAAGAGCAGCTACAGGGAACTTTATCACGCCGCAGAGACGGCCCCCCTCCAACTATCTAATAGTTGGTCCATCGCCCTGCTTCCCGCTGCCATTCGCGGGTGGCTGCAGCACAGCCCACCATCCATTTCACACACGGGCTCGACGGTGGAGCTCTTTTCTTCTCTCTGTGTCCTGGGCTGTAATACGCGCCAGGAGGCTTCGTCCTCGCGAGGATGTGTTGCTTTTGGAGCCAACATCTGCAAGGTACATATTAAAACGCCGTACCTACATACGCTAATCCCCTTTTCCAACCCCCAAAGGAGGGGAAAAGAAGAAATAGAAAAGAAGCAAAGAGAATATAAAACAGATGCGACATGCTCATGGCTTACAGCTCAATGGGCGACTGCCCGTCTCCTCTGTCGCACATGGTGAGACACGGCGCAGATGTCCTGCTAATAAAGCTTGGGGGACAAGTCGCAACCGATGTCTTGCAAGTCAACCAAGAAAATGTGACAACGGCTGAAATAACCGCCAAACGCATCAATACCGCGGGGGCACATCTCAAGAAACCACCTTTGGTGCGAGCAAAGCGTTCCAACAGCCTGCACTCAAGAAGCTCATCTTTGCGGTTGATCCGAATCATAACCCCCCGGCCACTTCCATAATTACCCTGCCCATCCTCGATTCCCTGCACCGCCCAATCCCGTCGCGTGGTGACCATGGCTTCCCCGTCTTCCCTGAGGCGGCAAGGCTGCCCACATCGCGTGTTACAGAGGCGTCGCCCCATACACGTTTCACCACCCCATTCTGGGTCTTTGGTTCGACGGAAAACCTCCGTACAGTGCACAAATCTGCTCTTTCTCCTCCCCCCCCGTCTCCATATCTTGGACTATTCCTATTTAATTCCTATTTTTATTATTATTTCTATTAAAAAAATACATATCACAGAGATTGCAGCTCTTGTTTCCGTCGTACGGGGACCGCCTTGTCTCATCGTCAGGTTCCATTCGTTGACCAGCTCCACACAAGGCCCAGTCCAATTTTAGCTCGGCGCGTAATCGAAGCATTCATTGGTTGCTTGCGGCCGTTCCGTCACTTTCACGGTGGCCCTTGACAAGAAAAAGGAACCCGCCACTATTTTGTTGCCGTAGTAAATACCCCATAGAAACGGAAAGGAGAAGGAGAAAAAACCACATCATCGTCGGGCACATGCTCACCGTGCATGCTTGTTTCGCGGTATCTGACCAATGAGCGCTGCGTCCTCCAAATTTAGAAAGGGGAAGCAAAGAGGTTACACAGCCTCACCGGATAACCGTTAGAAAAAAGGTTCTTTTCAAAAGAGTCATTATAGTAGCCCTGAATTTTATTTGGACATGCGAGACCTGAAATCGAATCGGCGAAATTAAACTATCCTGACCCATGTTCCCATCTTTCATATTCCTGTTGCTCTTCATGGGTTGATGAGCCAACTGGTTCGAGCAGCTTGACATGCAACGACAGCGTTTTCATTCATCATTCATTTTATTGTTGTCAACACATCGCACACATCGTATGAACTAACAAAGGTTGCATTGATCTAATATATATTCTTTTTTTACGTCATCCACTTTCAGCCAAAATATCTCATGCGCCTCCTGCTACCCCCGTCATTGATCATGCCGTCTTGAATCTACAACTGCACGCCTTGCAGCAAAACTTTTTTGTTTGACTGGAATGGCAACATAACACACTTGTCAACCGAATTACTGCACAACCTGTAGAAAACACATTGTTAGCGAATGCTTCCAGACTGCCTGTGAACGAATGTCAACATACCTTCTCGCGCAAAATGCCCAGCCACTGTGCGGCGCTGACGCTCTGGTCCGCCCGGTCCTCTACCAGTAGTGTTTGAGCCCACAGCTTCAGGCTAGGCTCGCCATCCTCACGGACAATGTACAGGTGAGGCACCGTGACGCTGCCGACGCCAAGAGAGCGGTGGTCTCTGCTCTTCTGGATAACGGCGCGCACTCTCTCGTTGAAGTCTCCCTCCAGCTCGGGCACGCGGCCCTTGCCGACGTGGATATTCGTGCGGTCCTCGACGCCAAAGACATCGGCGACCAGCTGAGGAACGGCATCACGGCCGACCCACAAGAACTGCGTCTGTCCGTCGTCAATCAGGTACAGACCGTGAGGCGCCAGTCTCTCGGAAGTGAGGTTCTGTGGGGGCGGTAGCACAATCTGTCCAGTCTCGCCATCGCTTAGACCGGCATTGTCGGGCATGTCATGCAGGGAGTACATGCGAGGGTAGATGTAGCGCATGAGCAGAGGCACGGGGAGGGTGGAGAGGAGGCAGAGCGCCGCAGATCGGATATCGGTGGGGATCTGCGCCGATTTGCGAAGACCAACGTTCTTCATTAAACCAAGGAAAAGAATGGGGAGACCACGCAGGTTGGCGGGGAACTGAAGACCGCCACCCATGCTGCCACCAGCAAGCTCTTTTCTAAAAGTCTGCAACAGCTCTGTGACCTTGGCTTGCAGAGCATCGCGGGCGGCATCCAGACCGCTGCTGAGAACTCTCTCGACCGCCTTGTGGGTGAAGTAGGTTGTGATGGCGCACTGGTCGGCCGAAGCGTAGACATCGGACAGGTTCGTGGTCGTGGGCAGAGCGACAGTCATGACACGGATGCGACGCTCGCCGTTGCAAGTCGTGTGTAGAATGGCAGCCTGGAAGCAGACAACGTTCTTGGTGAGGTTCTCATCAATCGCAACCTCGACGACGTAGCACTGGTCGCGAGGGAAAGCAGGGAAAGAGCACAGGTCAGAGCTGCGGTTGAAGAAGTTGCCGTAAAATGTGTTCATGCGCAGGCCAGTGGTGGCACGCACGCGAAGAACGGCCTCGAGGCCAATTTCGGCAGAAAGGTAGTCGCTGAATTCCGAAGCAAACTTGAGCGCATCCTCGGGTCGAGACGCGTGCCATCCGGGGTAGAACCATGTTTGGCCACCAGTGTATCTGGGCAAGTTGCTGAGCGAGGCAACGTCCTGGTATTGGGAAGAGAACAAGAACATGTCGACAGAGACCTGGTTCTTAGAGCACTCGACAGCAAAGCTCTTGTAGAAGCTGTTACCAGTCTGCAGCAGCGAGCCCTCCTTGGATGTACCGAGAACCTTCTTGTCCTCGCGCATCTCCAGCTTGCCATCGCCCATGTTGGGGAGAGAAGCAGTTAGAACGACAATCTTGCCACCAAGGGAAGAGATGAGCTTGTGACCGGCGCGCAAGGCCGAGCCCATGCACGAACCGTTGCTTTGGTTGTTCTGGAACATCTCGGGCAGCTTCTGCAGGAACTTCTCGACACTCTGGCGGCTCTCCGACAGGGGCACGAGCAAGTCGTGAGGGACAGGAAGGAAAGGCTCCTCCAGATCGCTGACAACCAGCATGTTAGTCTCGGCATTCTCGTCCTCGTCCTTGGGGATGGAGAAGTAGTGCAGGCTTGAGTCGACAGCCATGAAACCGATGCGGGTGCGTCTGTCGGCGTTGGGGATACGGTTGAGGCTATCGAGGATCGTACGGGCGCTGGTGGCGAGAAGGCCGCTGGAGATGGCTGCGTAGCTGACATCGAAGACAAACAGGTAGACCAGAGGCTGAGGAGGTCGGACCATATATTCCTGGGGCGCAACGAACTCGACAACGGCATGGTTCAGCTCAGCACGCTGCCACCTGTCAACAGTCTTCTGGGAAGCAGAGTCCCAATCAAAAGCCTGAGGAACATCGTTGGTCAGGTTGCACATGTTGCAGCGCCATCGGTGGCCGTGGTCCATGAATGTGACGTATGGGTTGATGTAGGTTCTGCAGCGTCGGCAGCGAGAAATAACCTGGTCCTGAACAACAGGGACATTGTCTTCGTCGTCGTGGAGAGAGCCGTAGGGCTGGATAACGAGGGAGAGCGGAAGCTTCGACTTCTTCAACAGCGAGTTGGTCGTGGGAACAGCATTGAGAGTCGAACGGATATATTTGGGAGGGCAGTTGGCCGTCTCGGAGCGAGTGACGCTGGACTGGAATGGGCGCTTCTGTTAGCATTTCATACCAAAGCAGAGACGGGGGATGGCTTACGTTGGGAGGCAGGTTGATCGGCGGGGGAGCAAGGTCAACCTCGGCGACATTGAAAGGCTGGCTCAAGAGATCCGAGGGGTAGAGCTGGTTGAGGGTAGCGGGGCGAGCCTGAGCCATTGGCATGGAAGCAGGCTGCTGAGCTCCCATGTTCATGCCTGCGACGCCCTGCGTGACGCCGGCGACACCCTGACCGACCTGAGCAACTTGGTCGGGAGCAGGATAGCCACCATAGCCCGGTTGGGGCGTGCCGTACTGCGGCTGCTGCTGGGGGTACTGATATCCGCCTGCTGGCTGCTGGGGCTGCTGAGGTTGCTGCTGCTGCTGCTGCATGTCGGCCTGGGGATAGCCCCCGTACTGCGGCGCGGGCGGCGCGCCGCCCTGCATCTGGCCGCCGACGCCGGCATTGGCGCCGGTCGCAACGTCAAAGGCGCCAGCAGCGTACCCACGCTTCTTCTTCTTGGGCGCGGCGCCAGCGTCGACGGGAGGAGCACCGGGCTGCTGATCTTGCGGCTGGTCCTGGAATTGGCCGTAGCCCTCAGCGCCTGGAGGGGCTGACATGATGAGCGGGAGGTCTCGGGAGGTTCGAGGTGACCTCTGGATTTCGAAGGAGGGAGGAGGGAGAAGGCGGTGGCGAGCGGGTTCGCGATGGTCTGTCAAGCTACCGACTCGGGGGGAGAAAGGCAGTAGGTTGATTGGAGAGGAAAAAAGATGAAAGACAGTTCTGCGGCCGAGTGCAGGCACTGCTGTTGTAAAGAGGGTGAGGTGTCAACGCCGAATGCGAAGGCAGCGACGCAAGATGGTTGAAGGGCTTCGGCGTTGGGAGTGGTGGCGGGACGTGCGTGGGAGCTCTCGAGAGTTGACCTGCTGTGGTGTCCTTTTCCCAATCGAGACGAGCCGCTTGGGTGGGGCTTAGCAACTTCGTGTAGACGACAGTGGTGCTCTAGAGGTGCCTGAAATGCACGAAAAGATTGGTATAATTATTATGAGAAAATTAAAATAAAATTAAATCAAGTTATTTGACATGATAGCAATTTTTCCTGAAAAATGACGAAGCTGATTAGGTTTGATGTGTGCACAGTCACTGTAGTCTCTGGACGAGGGGATGTCATTGTAGGGACTTTGTGGAGAGGCGCTGTGAGAGAGCTTCGGAGCCGGCTTTACTTTTTACCCCGCAAGCTGAACTGCTGTGCGACCTGTGCTGGTAGACACATGCTAACAGAGACGACACCAGGAGCCACGGTACAATTGCAGCGTTCTTTGCACAGTGAGGCAGAGAAGAATAATATCTGGAAATTTGTGGCTTATTAATCCCAATGTATATTTCCGAAGCACTTTACTATCCAACATGGAAATCGCCGTGCAGTCATGTAACCTATCTCATCCGTCCAAAGACGGGCAAAAGCCGTCATCAAGCACCAGACAGCGGAATACTGTACCGAACCAGGGGGCGGACAGCGGATGCCACGCCTGCCCCGCGGCCCGCCCACATGCCTGATAACTCTGCGCAGCGGGAGGCAACCAAGCACCGCACATCGCAGCGCACCGCAGCGCACCGGTGAGGCTGTTCACATTTTAGCGTCCCCTTGTTGCGACTAGGGGCCCCCTGCTGGGTACCAATAAAACGGGCTTGACAGCGCCGGCGAAACATGTACCAATACAGATGGGAAAGCGATGGTGTAAAAATAACTTGCCGCTGCCGCATTTTCCGAATGTGTTGTCAGGAGGCTGACTTTGTTTCTATATTTCTGATCTGGGCGACCTGGTAGATGCTGACCTAGATCCCTATATAGGTACTTCATCCTGTCTTCTTCCCATCTCAACACCTGCCACGATCTGACTCCAAAATCGTCTGTCTCTCAATTCTCAAACGTACAGGGGCTCTCGCCTTTGTCTTGGAACCAAACTCTCGCAACCAGCCTCCCTTCCAGGTACGAGCGGCACCCTCCCCTCCGTTAGCGTTGCATGTGCGGGTTCCCCCACTACTAATGTGGCGAGCTACCACTGCATCTGCTCTTTTTCTCCAACGTCACTCATTCTTTTTCGTCAGCTTTCCCTTCTCTCCTTCTCTCGTCCTCCTCGAAAACTCTCTCGCCATCGCATGTATCAGACAAAAAGCTGTCGTCGCAAAAGTATAAAACCGCATCCTACACAATGAGCAAGCTCTCCGTCTTCTTGTAAGTCGCTACCAGTATACCCTTTTTGCTTTTTTGCCTTTGGCCTCTGCCGCTCGCGCGTCCAAATGCCCGTTTGCAGTTCGACCTCTGGCCGTTCCCCCGCTATAAACTCTCCAGTGCCCGCCTCTCAGACGATACAACAACATACGCAATCTGAATTCTAAACAAACATAAACAAATACTTCATTTTACTTCGCGCGCACGAGACGCAAAATCGCTAACGCAATGGCCCTCGCGATCCTCAGACAAATCCTCCCGTTGATCATCGCCCTCACCATCGTCGGCGGCATCGGCTTCGTCCTGTACCATGTCTACCTGAGCGTCACCCAGATGGGCGACGCCGCGTCGCAAAAGATGAACAAGAAGAACGTCGTCTTCACCAAAGACGGCATGCGCGTCGGCGTTAAGAACAAGTCCAACGAGAAATACGTCGACAAGACCCAGAAATACGTTGTAAAAGCGTGGAACCTCAGCCAGCAACAAGAGTATGCAACTCCTTCCTGCCCACGTTTTCGACCGCGGCTCTTTGCCCTGAAACACCACTGACCATACAACTGTGTAGCGCCAAAAAGGCCAATTAAATAGGCCCAAATATATTGTACGAAGAGCTGGAAAGAAACGATACCGCCGAAGGAGAATGCCGACACATTCAAACATTTCATTACCATACGAAGCCTGTGCCGGCCCGCAACGAGACGCTGAACTGACCGATACTATACGACTAGAGTCGAGGAGGCTCGGGTACCGAAACTGTCATCTATACCATGTCCTATACGCACCCAGGCGACGCTGGGAATTCATTTATTAGCCAATTGCTTATTTCATGTTGGATCAATGAACTGCAACATTTATAAAATTCATTCGCCGTGCTCATGGGCACACGCGCCCTCTACAAGCCTTTGGGCTGGTCCAATCGACGCAACATTTCATTTTTGCCTCTACTGTGCAGAAGCGATACCTTGGCACCATGATCAAGTTGAAAGCTCAATCCATTAAATCAGCAATGATATCATATCTACTGGCATGTTTCCCTATAACATAGCCCAGTTGCGCCGGTTCATGATGCAAGATGCTCCTCAATTCTGTTTCGCTCTTCACCAGGAAGATTGAACACGATTTGAATGCAAATCTATTCCGTCATTCGTTTCCCATCACGTAAATCCCATTCCTTCTCGTTTCTTGGCAGCCTTGATTATATGTAAACCGACCAATGAAAACATTAAAACCCACCCTCGTTCGAGTAGATCTGGTTTGCCAAGGTAGCGTGCATCGCCGCTCTCTGCTGCTGCTCAAACAATGCCATCGTTTCCTGACTTTTCCCGGGCGAGCTGTCGACAGTCAGCCCAGATGGAGGTACGATTCGATTCGAGAGGATCTTCTCAAAATCGACCGCCGACGTGTCGACCGAGCCGCTAGCAGCCATCGAATCCCTCTTGATAAGCATCGAGGGCACTCGAACATTGACATGCGTCAGCATCTTGGCGTATCCAACACCGAGATCAGACGCAATATGCTCAAGTCTGCCCTTTGCCCACTGCCTTTGACTTGCCGTCGAGTAGTCCTGTGTGATGATGCAACTCAGAGGCCAGGTAACAAAATACCCCGAGAGACCCTTGGCAACTCCATCATTACCGCAGCCGTAACCAGTGAGATCTGATCGCTCGAGAAGCTCTTGTCGCGACTTGAACCATCCTAGCTGGTATGGAATAGCTGCGCACAGATCACTAATAATGCCGGTGCAAGTATTGGCCCAGGTCGCATACTCGGATGTCGTGCGGTAGTCCATCGGAGCGCAAACCCAAGCTGCAGATCGCACGATAATGGAAGCGATGACCAGCCTAGCGCACCGCATTGTAATCCAAATTGTTGTAACCCAAAGATCTTGGAAGGCGTCAACTCGACCCGGAAACACCTCTGCCTTGGAGTAGTCACCATCAGGTACGTCATTTACCCAAGTCACCGGCTTGCCCTGATAGTTTTCAGGAATATTCTTAGACCACTGAAGCAGCTCATTGTCCTTTATTTGGCACTTCCGGATAACTTGCAAAATGATTTCAATGTTCTCGGGCGATCGGCTCAAAGCAACTAAAAGTTTGTTTGCTTCTGTTTTGATTTCGCTTATCTCTAGCGTGATTCGTTGCAAATCGGTCGCATAAGGATCTTTGGTGGCGTCTTGGATCCAAAAGTCGACGCCGCCTGCGGCTGGCTGGCCGGAGCTGAAAGAATGGATTATCTGCGATTGGTATTAGTAAATAAGTTTTTTGAGGCAGAAATGGCACAAAGGCGAGGACTGAGTTTGGTACTTACTTGTTGCGTTCGAACCGTGACAAATATATCTCGACCAACTTTGGTGTTCAGCTGTTCTCGGCCACGGCTTTGGACGAGTTGAATGGCACCTTCAGTGTGCGTGCTCCAGGCAAGCATACCAAAGTGTCGTGCAGTGATATTTTCAAAAAGGCTGAGAAGTAAGACGGCCGCAATTGTTCCATCTTGTTTGGATTCGTAGGGATCGTGAATCGCTCGGCCAGTGGTCGCGAGAGCTCTAACGTATTTGGCAAGAGCCTCCTTCTCCAGATGTGCCGCATTACCCATTCTATTACTAAAGTACGCAAGCGCGCACGCTTCAAAGGCCAGCTTGAAGTGAGGCGAAGGGTTCTCGGCCTTGATGAGCGGGATCACAAACTCGAAATATCCGCGTTGGGTTCCTTGGGGCGGGACCAAGACGTAGTTGGAAACAAAGTGATGGGCTGTTCGTTCGTCTATTGATTGGGTTGGCGCCAGGATCGGACTTGAAGTGGTGCTTGATTTGGCAGATTCGACAGGACTTCTGGTTTCTGGCGACTTGCTGGCAGAGTCTTTGCCTGTTTTGAGTGCCAGGGCCTTGCTGTTTGCTTTGCGCGCCCTGCGTTCCGTAGCCTCCGTCTCGTTGCGAAAGACCAGGTCAAACTCATCCTTGTAACCAGGACACACTCGTCGAGATTTGGCACATTGATTGCACGTAGGTTTGGTTTCGTCGCACTATCAGCGTGTGTCAGTGTTTATGCCAATCCGGAGCACAGCTGGGCCGCAGCTGAGAGTGGTCTTGATGCTCTAAAAGTAACGTACCTTGATTCGCCTGGTTCGGCACATCTGACAACCCCTGGATGGATGACCCGAGTAAACCATTCTGTTGTAAAGTGACGCAAGATGCGATTCAGATCTTTAGGAAAGAGCCAGCGTAGGCGTGGGTTGGTGATGTCGAGGGTCTGGCGTGGGCAGCAGGGGGAGCAGATTTATAGGCGGATTAAGTATGACAATTCGCCCAGGTGTAGTAATTGCTTCTTTGCACGTCTTGCTTCTTGAAAAGTGCGTGGCAGAAAGTTCTCAGCACGAGGCGTTTCTTGCTCTACACAGGCCAAAGAAAAGTCTGAATTGTAGAAAGGAAAGAAGAAGAAGTCGAGAAGATTAGGGGCCAGTCCTCGAGAGAAAAGAGGTTGAGGGGTGGATGATTCAAAAAGTTTGCTGGCTACTGTCGCACAATGCAAACGAAGTGGGAGCAGAGAGGCCGTCGTGCGACGTTGGGAGGCGAGATGGGGAGGGCCCCTGTTGCGATGTCTATACGGCAAGAAGAACCGACAAGGAAGGGGTACACAAAAGTGATAGTTTGTCTTTGAAAGAAAAGAAAAAGATCGAGGGACTGGCCCGTGAAATCTAATATTCTCTCCCTATGATCGGGACTATGAAAATGCAAAGCGAGAGTACGAGTAGAGCAGCCAGGCTAGGCAAATCAGGGCCACGCTTCAGCAGCTGGTTGGAGGTAGTCGATCTGCAGGCTGGTCGCGGTAGCTGGGGCGGAACAGCGCCCGCCTCGGGAGCTGGCATCCTTGGTGGAGAGACTTGTGGGGGGGGAACTTGGAAGCTTCGCCGATGAGGCGAGCGAGCACAAACACAACAGCGCAGACCCAGAGAAGCGGAGGTAAATGAGGCGTCGTCGGATGCATGATACTCGACGTACCGAAGCTTATGCGAAGATTTCACACCATGAAACCATACCGGTCAGTATTTCAATGATTCACTACACTGCGAGGAAACGCTCCTGAGGGCGTACAGCGCAAACTCACACGACCACGGTTGCACTACACAATCATCCGGTCTATGGAGACCTCGAGCAAGCATAGCATCCATCCGAACCTCAGAAGCCGTAACCGGAGGCTAAAACGTTGTGCAAGGCTACCACTTCTGTACGCCAACTCATCGGGGATCTGGATCATCACAGGGCGGCCTTTGCTGCGCGCCACCCGGGCCGCGGTGCCTGGAAGACTGTGCGATTTTCCCGCCTAAGCAGGGATGTGACAAGCCTCAAGCATTTTTGCTTTACAAGGCTAACAAGCTCCCTTGCTGCAAAACAAAATCTTGACTCTTAATCCCACGCCGAGTCTCGATCATAATGCTATATCCAGTGTTATTCATACAAAGTCGGCGTCGCTGCGTTGTTGCAGCTCAGAGTTGAATCCTGTAGCGACAACGGCAAGCAGTGTTGTTCGGCTGAAGTCTTTCATCCCTCTTCCAACACGGAATTGCTTGCTTTTGAGCATTGCCGCTTTTCGTTTAATAATCATCGACAAAAAGTTCAAATTGCCTGACTGCAGTGCAGGTATGGATTCCCTCCAGGTACGGACCGCCTCCAGGTATGCTATCCTTCGTCGTCCAAAATGTCCCAGATGCTTGTTCTGGCCGCTAAAACCGGACCAGACACTGGTAATGCACAACGACAGGAGGCCCCACGCGCAAGGCGAATAGGTAGCCTCGCAAGATCCCTGTAGGTGGAGACGGTTGACAGTTCTGGGAGCGAATAACGCGCTCCGTTTCATCATTGGACGGTTCTCTTCACCACGGCGCGCCTCTCCCATCGCTCATTTCGCGTATTCGGTCGCGGAGATGCCACTGTCGAACTGTACAAGGGAATCAACCTCGCGCTTTGCCGTAGAAGACGGCTTGCCTCGAGTTGCAAACTCTTCACCTGGATGGGAATGTTTCTGGAATATCGTCTACGCAGAGAAGGAGCTGTTTCGGCCGAGAGCTTGTTAACACCCCCCCTGACGTTATCAAAGCCGAGTTAAAACGTGCACCGGTGGTCGTACAATGATTAAGAGCATCGCATTTTAGAAATACAGCTTTCATAAGGGTATATTAATCCTAATTCCACCAACTACTTGTCCACACGTGAGTGTGTGGCTGTGGTCCTCTTCATGTAGCTAAGGGGGCTTTCAAAGTTCCGCGCGTCGACTAGGCGTCAAACAAATTGGACACGCCGTCGAGGGCATCTGGCGTCGTCCGCCGGCCTCCTGCCACCTGTTCCATGCGCGTCGCCACCCCGTTGTTCTGCGCTGCGGGCTCCGTCATAAAACTCTGCGCCATCTTACTGCGCCCCCCGGCCTTCTTGACGCGGCCCCCCACGCTGCTGAGTCCTGCGCTCTTGGCGAGCTTGCCCATCTCCGACACGCTGACGCCCTTGAGATCGCGGAGCAGCTCCAGCACGATGGCGCGCTGCTGCCGGCTGTGCGCCCCAGGCTTGCCCATGTAGGGCTTGAGCAGCTCCAGCTCACCCGCCTCGACGTTGGGCAGCGACGTAAGCAGGTTGTGCGGCGTCATCGTCACGGGGCTGTAGTGCACGTAGACTGCTGCAATCAGCGAGGCGAGCTCCTTCTGCACCTCGACAAAGTACGGTTCGTGGAAGGACGTTAGGCATGCCCGCAGCACGTCACTTGATAAATACTCCCGAATCGCCGATGCAGTCTCGGTAGGTATGGGAGACGCATCCGCAGGGGCCAAAGTACCGTCCGGCTGGGTCTTCATGGCCCCCGAGTTCGGCTGGAACTCCGGCACCAGAGAGATCAGTAGCCGAAGAACCATGCCGCAGCACCTAGTGTCCCTCATGCGAATTCCATGAGCACAGAACACCAGCAGTGGCTCTACAATTTCTTGGTGCAACAAACAAAACCGGCGCAGAGACGGGTGGTGGTCTGTTGGTGGGGGTATTTCCGCGCCGATGGCCTTTTGTGCGCGAGCCTGCAGCGTTGGCGGATCTAGATGGCCAATTAGTCATTGTTTGCGCGATCTAACCACCACGAATCAAAACTTACTCTTCTTGGTGGGATCCAGAAAGTCGGCCATCATTACGACACCAGTGTAAGTAACCTGGCGCAGAATGCTTTCAGACTTCATCTCCTCCTTCAGTCCGTCTTCGCCATCGGCCGCAACGCTCTGCTGGGCGTCCATCTTCTCCCATTCGCTATTGACTTTAGCGTCCATCTGCCTGAAGCACGCCGATAGTAGAGGCGGCAGGAATCGCTCGCGATAATCCACGGGACAGTCGTCAACCAAATATCTAACCAAGTTTAGCAAATTGCTTTGTTGGTGTGTTGACAGCCATGTCGAGTCAGCAAAGAGAGCATTGGCCAATGGGCCAGGCAACCCTTCAAAGCCATAAAATTGCAGCTCCAGCCTACTCATGCAATAAATGATTGCGTATGCCGTTTCTCTCACGAAGCGGACAGATCCGCGAATCGTTGATGCCAATCCCTCCATGGTGTTCTTCTTGTCTATTACACGTGCATAAAAATCGTCTTTACTGCCATCTGAGATCCCAGCCTGCCAGAATCTGTCGCTAAGAACGCGGGCAACCATAGAGCGAGAGTCGCTGGGCAGTCCAGTCCAGTTGTCTGGGTTATGAGTGGCGTGTGCAAAGCTATGCGCGATTAATTAGTGCTGTGAGTCAACTAAGCTGAAAATTCAAGTTGGATTTACCTGAGCAATTGAAGGAGATCCGCTAGTAGGCTAGAGAATCCATCCTGCCACAACGCGTATGAGGCTTGGAAGGCGGGAGACGATTTATCTAGTCGCTCCACAGAGAAAGCAAGGAATGATTTGGTGGCGCGCAATGGAAGAACCTAATAGCGGATTAGCGATGAGAGAGGATTTCAACAAGTTTGTAGCAGACATACCTTTATGCGCTCTTCCATCTCGTTCTGAAGGGCAAGTCCCTCAGCATCAAGCTCATAAGAGCCCCAGTCCTGAACTTTATCGGCTTGTTTGCCTGCCAAATACCTTTGTGCTTTGTCCAGAGCAAGTTGTTCACAGAATCCAGCGTACGATGCAACAGCGGTTTTGATATTTTCAGTTCGCCACTGTGCCTTGACAGGGTCAATGAATTCGCCGAGCTTCTGAATCTTCATTTGAAGGTCGACATTTTGAGCTCGATGACTGTGGCATTTTAGTAATGGCAGTAATGTGAGTAAATACGGAGTGCTTACATGATGAGGAAGAGGAAGCTTCGGTAAGCAAGAGATCGTTTCTCGTCAAGCGTACCAGAAGAAAGCATCTCATTGACGCGGCTTTCGATTTGATCAAACACGCCCTAAGCACATCGATTAGTACGAAGCCTGCTTTGTGTTCTGTACGACATACCAAAAGGTGATCAGGCATTTCTGAAGCTAATCTTTGCAATTCAATCATGCTCTCGCTTTGCAAGTCCTTAATGGCGTCGTTGAATGCACGATAATCCGGCTCAAGAGTTGGCCAGGTCATTAAAATATGTTCAAGCACCTTGAGCATAAAACCGGCATTTTTGTTAAGTGCGGTGGTGGAAAAGAATACCAACAGTTGTAGGGCGCGCTTTCTGATAATTGGGTCCTGCATTGGTTAGTAAAACCGGCTGGCATTTTCCTCGAGTTCAGCCTTACCTCGAAAGTCATGCCCAGCAGCTTATTACACCATGACTCCAAATTGCTCTCCAATTCGCTCATTTCAGAGGAAGACTGTGTCGGTTAGTACTTGAAAGCCTGGAGGCCGAGGACTGCATACGGAATTTGACTGGTTGTGTCTTCGCCACTTCATGTAGCCCTTAAGCGTGGCCTCGATGACGGTGAAGTGAGAGTCTACCATAAGCGCGGGCATAGAATGTTTTGTGTAAGATTGTTCTTCTGCTGTCAGCATCGCTCCTGAGCTGAATGGCAATGCGGTTCAACTTACTGCTAAATGCTGGCTGTCCATCATAGAGATGCTGAAGAATGTGTTCGGTTCGGCCAAGAATGTGCGACACGGCGTCAACAAGCTTGAGCTGCACGATGCCTTCGATGACTTGGGAGCTGTATCTGCGGTAATTGCCCAAAAATGCATGTCGTTCGGGCAACGTGTCGGTATCCTCTTGGAGGAATAGAAAAGTTGCGTCTTCGTTGTCTTCAGGAAGGTTCTCGTAGCGAACCATGCGGGAGCTACAAACTTCCAGTAAAGGACCGATCAAAGGAGACATGATCTCGCTGTTGCCGATATCCTTCCGATTCAGAAGACGAGTCCATGATACAAGGACCGGAATGGACACCATCAGACTCTGGTTCTGCACAACTTGAAGTAGGAGCTGGAGAAAACTGTCTTTGGCGGCATCATTCGGAATGCTTCTGAACTTGCGGTCAAAGTAGTCACCCAAGCTGGACAGCATTTCTGATAATTTCTTGAGAATCTGATATTTATCGTCATCGATATCGTTGGGGTCGACTGCCGCCCACTCATAGAGGTTTTTGCATAACTCGACTGAGTTTTGGCTATACATTGGAGCGACGAGGTCGAGGAACTCTTCATCGGTGAAGTTGGTTCGGCAGTAGAGGGCGTGAAGAGCGTCGAGTGAAGCTTTCTGGATCTCGGGGACGGTTGATGAAAGCCCCTGGCACATGTAATTGACGCAGCCCGCAGCGGCGATCGCTTTGGGAATCGCCCACGGCATCAGCGAGAGCATGAGAGACAATCCCTTGGTAGTGCACGATTTGACCTCGTCATTGTCTGCTGGTGAGGCAGCTAAGCAGCTTCCAATGAGTACAGCAAGCCTGCTAAGCCATCCATCATCTCCGGAGCGCACATCAGGTCCCGGGTGCCTATTGGGGAACGACTCGACAAGCACGGCTGTGGGGGTGAATACTTCGACGCATGCCTTGCTAAGGACGCCTTCGCGCATTGCCACCACCGAGTCGTCTCCAGCAAATACCTCGTCAGACAAAGTTTCGAGAACAAACATGACGAGCTCTTTGTGCACTGCGGAGTCGGGGACCTCCCAGAGCTGGACCAGCATTGCATCCATGTCGAGCCATTCACCTCCCCAGCAGCGCTTCGCAACTTCGACCCAGAGCTGTGCCGTCTTGTTCCGCAGGTAGGCGGGGTCATCGCGAGAGACTCCTTGGGCGAGTTGCAGAACCCAGTTCCTCAGAGTAAGAGCCTGCTCCTCGCTGTATCCAGACCACTTGTAACGGATCGCGTGCTCCAGGAGCGACAGGGCGTAGTGTCGCACAACAGGCGGTTGTGTCTTGTCGCTCGCGAGGTTGTAGCCTTGCATCGGGGCTTCATCATGGCTCTTGACCTCTTCGAGAAAGTTTTGCGCATCTCGTCTCGCGTTGTTGTTGGAGAATGGGCTGTGAACAACGTCGAGGGCTTCTCGGATTTTGCCCATGGGCTCTGCAGCCCCGCCGCTGCCACCCAGCGCGCCTCCGCCGTTGGCAGCCATGTTTCTTCGGTCACGGGGGCGAACGATGGACGTGGGAAATGCCGTGTAGCCGGGATTCTGAGCTCGAGCAGTCGTGTGGTTGGGGGCAAACTGGCGAAGCTTCTTGTGTGACTTCTGTAGCGGTGTGTTATCGCGGTGACATGGAGGACGAAGCGAGTGTGAAGGAAAACGCAGCGATGCGCAGATTCTTTTGCGGCGGAGGTAGGCACCAAAAACGATCGAATGTTGAGATTCGGGCGGCCGCCGGGAGATATGGGATACTTGTAAGAAAGTTGCACGTTGAAAGCAATCGCGTTCGCGCGAGTAATGGAAGTGGCCACTCTTCGAACACGGCGCTGCAGCTTTCAAGAGCTGACGGAGGCTGGCTGCGTGGTGGGACGCCTGGTTCAATTGAGATGGTGGACCGCCCCGCTACGGCGCGCTGGCCGTGAAGAGAGCTCCAGCCCGCGTAACACGATGCACACGTGCGGGCAGCCACGGTAATGCAGGTCCAAAGTCTTGCAGCCTGGAGGAAAGGTCTCAGCCCACCGAAAAGGGTTCTATGTACTGCTAACTGTTCTCTAGGAGGATGGTGCATCATTTGCCATGCTATGTTCTGTTTATTCGCACAGTGGGACAATGTCGCTCCGTTGACCAAAGTCCTTCGGGGTGTGTAAGAAGTCAGATCCAATGCTGTAAAAATATTTACAAATATAAAAAATTATGTTTGTCAGTACATAATCCATCCAGAAGGTGCAAGAAGTCATGAATCATATATTTGGTTTAACTAAGGTGTTTTTGTTGGAGTATCTCTACTACTCAAGACTGCACTCCCAGGTGCAGAGCAATTTGTCGTAAAAACTACTTGAAACACAAATGAGCTTCTTTGGTCCCGCGATGACATAGTCGCTGGCATAATTCATGCTTTTGTGATCTTCAAATCTGGCCAAAACTCGTAGAGACCACGCACCATTGTTGTCCATGATCATCTCAACCACACGTGCGCCTCCGTGCATGCACGATGTGAGAAGCGTAACATGAACGCTATCCTCTTCTTGTTTCTGATCGATCAAGTCCAATCGCCAAACGCCGCCATCAAGATTTTCTTCAAGAACTTGTTCAACTCTTCGTGCGCCGTAGGATTCATGTAAATCGTGAATAATGAAGACCCGTAAATGGTCATCATAGCTTCCGGTTACGACAACCCTACCCCCTTTAGCATTTTTTAGAGCCAGGGGCAAAATAGCCGTGACGCCAGCGTTGTGCTTCCCTTTGATCTGCATTGGCGAATATTGTTCTACTGGCAGAGCTAACGAGTCGCCAGCGGTCCAGCCGCATGATGTATATCGGAGAATGGAGTCATCTCCACCGCAGTAGACGGTTACTTCGGCAGTCTGAGATTCGGAGATTGAATCCGAGGGCGAAAGCGCGATGGACCAAGCCTCAAGAGAATTTGGGATGTTAACATCGGCATATTGCGATATTTTCCACTGTCCATCCAAGTAGAGTAGACGAGCGCCGCCTGTGGAAGTCGTCACAGCCAAAACATTGGGCAAGACGGGGTGCCATTTGCATTGAAGAAAAAGAACGTCTTCTTCTAAATCATCACATCTGCTGGTTGCTAGATGTTGTAACGGCGCAGAGCCGTCAGTACCGTTGAATCTGAAAACCGCGAGTGTTCCGGTACTTGAGACCGCAGCCAAAATATCTTCATTCTGTATGCACTCATTGTTGAACCGAATGTCTAGCAAGGCAGATGGCTGTGAGATGGTCTGAACCAAGGATCTGGCCCGTTTGCGTCAGTTCTATAGTTTCCACATGGCGATAACCCGAATACTTACAAGTTGGGGGTGGTCTCATCACCGATATTATATACCACCAGGCTTCCATCGCGGCTTTGGACTTTTTTCTCCGCGCTGGTGTCTGCTTCAATGGGCTCGCCCTCTTCCCTTTGTAAGTTGTAGGTGCCAATTACGAAATAGCGAGGAAATCGGCGGCAGAATTGCAGGCAGCTGGGCGGCAAGTCTAGTATTAAAGACTGTATCGGTTGAAGTACAGATGCGGAATCCATGATGGAGGACTGCTCGTCGACTTTGTCTCCCAGATGCATGAACTGCGCAAAACGCTGAGGTTCTGCAAATTTCGAAGCTGCTGTTGGATTGTGGTGGGCCAGCCTGTGACTGCGCTGGAGCACTCTTAAGTTAGTGGATGGTGGCGCCTGGAAACATAAGGTACGTTACAAGGGCTCCGCATGATGGTGAACGGATTCGCAAAAGATGTCTTAATATAGAAATTTAGAACAGTATATGCTTACTATCAAATACTCTCATAACGTCGCTAGTTGCACAGGCTGGGGCTCCGGTAAACAAGGTGCAGATGGAGCTGCTCCCAGAGACTTCCCCGCCACCTCCTCCGTCATCCTTCATCTCCATCAACGCGGCTCATCGGGCCTCGACGTCTATTGGCACAAGTTTTCGGCCTTCCTTTCCCCCCTCAAACGTGCGTATCCATCAACTGCTTTTCAGGGATCTCGTGTAAAATGGCGCACAAACGCACGGCTTCTGACGATTCGTCATTCTACGGTAAACAACTTGACTCCATGTTCCTGTAGGTAGCTGACATTATTTCTAGGAGATGCAACCACAGGAGAACTTTTGGATCGGCGTGTAAGCTCGTTTGATCCTGTCAACTGGATTAAGGAGCACCAGGGACAACCCGGGTGGGCGCGGCCGCGCTTGCGTCGGGCAGAGACTGGCGCCGAGTTACACAATCCCTACGCAGGAGTTCCGTACGCCTGGCAACTTACAGAAACAGTGGATGATTTCCTTACCCGTTTACCTCCGGCTACAACACAGCAAACACTGGAGACACCATGGATATATATCTGTAACCCTTACATTGCTCGAGTCTCCAAATCAGACAGTTTGAATCAAAAAGTCAAAGGCAGCGAAGATGAGGGGCCGGAGCAAGATGGTTCCAGATTGGATGTTGTTATCGAGGGCGGTATGGAACGGCTTGAACTCTTGGGAACTTTCGTTCGTGACGTTCCAAAATTTGGCAAGCCACCATCAACCACTGAGCTTGAGAAGAACAAGCAACGTTCACAGGCCGCTTTGGACATTTTACATATCGCTCATGTTGGCAGAGTCCGTGCGGGGAAGGTAAGAAGTCAATTCATCAACGTAATACTGTTACTAACTTTGTTCTGGCAGTGGATGCTGTTTTGCGACGTATCGGAGGTGAATGAGGTGTGGGATGTAGTCGCTAAAGCAACAGCAAACAATGAGCTGGGAATCGCATCAAAAGTCGCTCCTCGGCCAGAGACAGGCGATGTACGAAAAGAACGCCTCATTTGCGTTTACACAAAAGATTTCATGGACAAAATCGACATTGGACGTGTTCTCCAGAGGTTGAAAGAGCTTCGATTGGCCGACGGGAAGTCCAGAAGGATTTACTACAAGCCTGGTGAGTGACAAGATGAAAATCGGACTTTATTTTCCAGGCTAACTTTTCAGATGTGTTTACGTATTTGGGGATAGCAAGTGGCAACCCGTGGGGTTTAAAAGCGTCCATTTACAACTCGTCAGAAATATTTCCATCGGCACAAGATGTTTCAATGGCGCTCTAGACTGTATCTGCGCATCTCACGAGGATTTACACGACTCATAGCATACGAGCAATATTGAAAGGACGTGATATTGCAATCAAATATAAATGATAAATACAAAACTCCAACGCCAACCACGTAGTCCGTTGTATATATGCTGTGCCTGGTGTATCCTACGCTAAAATCACGCTTGTGGGGTCAAATAAGGATGATGAAAAACAATCCAAAGCATGAATGTCATAATTTAGACAGCTTGCTCCTGCAGGTCCTCGACAAGTGTCTCATCGGGGTCTACAAGTCGCAGAGGCAGAACCAGCCGGTAGGCGCTGTTGCCATTGAGGTAGTAGCGGTGTAGTTTCTTGGATCTCAGAAATCCAAGCTGCTCATATAGTCGCATAGCTGGAACATTTGTCTCCTCGGTCTCGAGAACAATTTCGTCGGCATTCCGTTTCACCATGGCGTCAATGGCACGTTTGACAAGAGCCGTGGCCACACCGTGTCCTCGGAATGGTGAAGCTACAGCAAGCATTGCAATGTAGCCGCGCCGCGTAGGAGTCGAGCGACATGCGTGTACTTCCAGTTTGCAAATAATGACGCCAATTAGAGAACCGTCTTGGGGGTTGAGAGCCTTTGGTTGATGTCAGTATTGTCCAAGCTTTGCCAATAGCGGGAAAGCGCAAAATGCATACCATGAAGCAGAGATGAGCCCACTGGCAAAGAAAGTATCTGTATACATAGATGCTGTAGGGTTCGCTGAGATCCTTGGAGATGAGAGAGCGGATTGCTGGAAGGTACTGCGCTTCGAATTTATGCTCATACTGAACATAGCTGAGCTCGGTCGGCAGCGTTTTCGTAGACGCTTCATCCATAGTTGGCTGGTTTCAGATGAGCAGCCGTTGAAGATCAATGCAAGCGAAGCGACTTGGAGGCAAAAGGGTATGTCCAAGATATCAAGTTGTCGGAACGTGGCGTTGGTGGAAAGTGGTGAGATTCCGGACACGGCGGGGCAATATGGCGGGGCAAGAACCGTGATACTGAGGGGAGGGCCGGTTGCTGACAGTGCGGGCACGGAGTCGACTATTATCTATTTGACAAGTAAAAGTTATGAAATGAAAGCAAGCCCGGTCGGTGTCAAAAACTCAAGCACAAATCTTATAAAAAGAAAACCTTCAATATGGTGCGCACTTCGGATGCGCTAGCCGGTGACTCAATTGCTGCCTGGCACACTGCGAGGCGTTCTCACACTACATTAGCGGCGGGCATGGGTGCTGAAGCTGGGCAGCATGTGGGCACCAGTCTGCATCGGGGGCTTTCGCCAACGCATAGCTCGTGAGGTCACATGGAAGGCTGCGCTGCAAAGAGCATATTTCAGAGGGAGGAGATCGGCCAAGCATCGGCTTGACGCAGCCAAAGATCCAGACCCTCCCTCGCACAATATGCAGCATCGTAGCAGCCTCGGGGTTTGTGGAGTGACGCAACCAGGTTTGCCCAAGTTTGCCATTCAGAGAAACTCCAGTAATTAAATGTTGAAAAATACAGTCTAAATTGAACGCAATAGGAAAGCTACTAGAGGTCTTATTATTCAGAGGCACGGCATCATTATATCGCCGTAGCCAGCAATATGGATCGTGGTGGGTGCTACTGTTTGCTGGCGCGCCCCTCGCGTGCCGTTCGTGTGGGTTGGAACACCTGTAAATCTGCCGGAGCTCCGGCTCCCTTTGACGTCAACCACCTACACCCCGGTCTGGTTCTCACATGCTCGCCGTGGGACCCAAGTCCCTTTCTCGCCGACGTGCTCAATCTGCAGCTAGAAATTTCTTTATATTCCTACAGCTGTACCCCGGGGTTCAGTCAACGTCGCTGCCGACCCGTAGACCGCTACAACAAACCGATTGCTTCTCCGCAGCCTCCCAGCACACCAAGCCGCCGATACCCTGACCCTTGTGCCGCGCACTCACCGCGGCCGGGACATCGCGACACGAAATCACAATGTCCTCGGACCTGCGCCGCCGCAATGTCGCGGAATCGAAATCCGGCCACCCTAAGGAGAAGCAGGATTCTGCTGCCCAGGTTCGCGAACCGACCGACCAGCCATTGGTGCAAATAGTGCAAAAGCCCAAGACGCGGAAGCGCCGCAATACCTTCATCTTCTTGCTTGGTGGCCTGTGTGGTCTGATAGGGGCGGGTTTTTTTGCCTCGAGCAATGACCTGATTGAATTTCCTGAGCTGCTGGGCGATCTCAGCATGGACACTTTTGTTGACATTCTCCCAGCCGGTCTAGTTAGCGACATCAAGGACCTGATGCAGGGCGAACGCGATATTGCGGAGTCCTACGACTCGTTTTACGTTGGTCTCAAGGCGCGCGCTGAAGGTCTGCATGCCGACCACCCCATGGTCATGGTGCCAGGCGTCATCTCGACAGGTCTGGAGTCGTGGGGCACCGCCAACAACTCGCGGAGCTACTTTCGCAAACGACTCTGGGGCAGCTGGACCATGATGCGCGCGCTAGTTTTGGACAAGGAGAATTGGAAGAAGCACGTCATGCTAGATAAGCACACAGGCCTCGACCCTCCCATGGTGAAGCTGCGCGCCGCTCAAGGATTCGATGCGACCGACTTCTTCATCACCGGCTACTGGATCTGGAGCAAAATCTTCGAGAACCTCGCCACCATTGGATACGACCCTACCAACTCTTATACAGCCGCGTACGACTGGCGTCTGTCTTATTCTGACCTTGAAGTCAGAGACGGTTACTTTTCCCGTCTCAAGTCGCACATCGAGGGTGCCCTCGCTATGGATGGAAGAAAGGTTGTGCTCGCCTCGCACAGCATGGGCAGCCAAGTCATGTTCTACTTCTTCAACTGGGTAGAGTCTGAGCATGGTGGCCGTGGTGGAAGTGACTGGGTCGAGACGCACGTTGATTCGTGGATCAACATCAGTGGCTGCATGCTTGGCGCGGTCAAGGATATCACTGCCGTCCTGTCTGGCGAGATGCGCGATACCGCACAGCTCAATGCTTTTGCCATCTATGGCCTCGAGAAATTCTTGAGCAAGGCCGAGAGAGCCGAAATTTTCCGCGCCATGCCAGGCATCTCTTCTATGCTCCCTATTGGTGGTGAAGCGGTTTGGGGCGGAAAAGATTGGGCTCCAGATGACCTCCCTGGCCAAAACATGTCGTACGGCTCATTCCTCAACTTTCGCGATGTCATCAACAGCACCGCCCCTTTGAAGAACATGACTGTCAGTGACTCCATTGACTATCTGATGGAGGTGACTGAGGACTGGTACGGAGAGAAAATCGACAAGAGCTATTCTCGCGGCATTGCCCATACAGCAGCCGAGGTTGAAAAGAACCAAAAAGATCCGAGAATGTGGCACAACCCTCTCGCATCCAGGCTCCCCAACGCTCCGAGCCTCAAAATCTTTTGCTTTTATGGAGTTGGAAAGCCGACTGAGCGAGGATATTACTACCGTGTCCCAGACCAATCAGAAACTCTGGTCAACATTACCATCGATACTGATTTCACCGAGGGGCCGGTCGACCATGGTGTAGTCATGGGAGAAGGTGATGGTACAGTTAACCTTCTTAGCACTGGGTACATGTGTAACCGCGGGTGGCACATGAAGCGCTACAACCCCGCTGGCTCGCATATCACTGTCGTGGAGATGCCACACGAGCCTGAGAGGTTCAACCCGCGTGGCGGTCCGAAAACGGCTGACCACGTCGACATTCTCGGTCGACTAAATCTCAATGAGCTGATTCTCAGAATTGCTGCTGGCAAGGGAGACACAATCACCGACTACATTGTCAGCGACATTATTCAGTATGCAGACAAGATTAGAATTTACGAGGAGGGCGAGGAGCCGAAGAATGACCAGTAAATAATTAGTGTAATGACAGTCCATCTTGGCGTTTTGGGGCGGCTTCATGATCGGGGCGCTGTTGGGGGTTTCGTTGCATTTCAGCATATCTCCTGCAGACTTTATAGCAAGAAAGTTGATACCCTTATCTTATGAAAGCGCAAATATGCCAATTTCAACATTTCGATGACCAGCTGTCAGTCCCGACCCCGCTACCGGCGGCAGTGTTTTTTTAGGTCCAACGTCCTTGGGGCATGAGGTCACAGCAACAGGGGCGGGTTACCCCACATCAGCCGAGCACCTTCTGCCTCTCGTCTGATGATCTCAACTCTACACTTGAAATACTCTGGGCAGGTCGCGCATCCGGCCGAATTTTTGCGATTGCCTGACGTACAGTCTGCAAGTTTATTCTTATTCTTTATTCTCTTCTAACTCCAACCAGACACTGCACGGAGCACTTGCGATACTCGATGGTGTTGGCGCGGGCGCCACCTGGACCTGATGGCAATGGCAGACGTTGAGGAGACGACATTCTCTGCGGAGGAGGAGGAGCAGTTATGGACAGGTTTGTCGCCAGTGCATTAAAAAGCACCGTGTGTGGTCGATTTTCTGACCTGAGAACCAGACATTGACACCTGCGTGTCGAACCCGTGCGACGACCACGAAACGATAGACGACTCCCTGCGGACCTGGCTGGAGCTGACGGCGAAGCTCCGCGATCGGCTCCCGCGCAGCCAGGAGGACTCGATCATCTGCGCGCAGATGCTCGTCGACAGCAAGCTCTTCCAGCAGAACAAGGATTACGTGCGCACGCAGCTCATCCACAGCCTGCTGCAGGAAGACGACGCCGCAACCCTGCACGCCATCACGTCGTTGCTGCTTCTCGACGGCCACTACGACGAAGCCATATATCCACGGATGATTGAGGAGGCATGCTTCCCGCGACTTTTGGAGCTGATTGCAGACAGGCAAGAAGATGAAGATCTCCGCCTGCATCGGTTTCTGCTGCAGCTCATGTACGAGATGTCGCGTGTGGAGAGGCTCCGACCGGAAGAGCTGGTGCTGGTCGACGATGATTTTATACACAGCCTATTTGGCATCATTGAAGGGGTCTCCAACGATGTGAATGACCCGTATCATTATCCAACTATACGAGTTTTGGTGAGTAATTTCACCGTCCAGCGATACTTGGCTCGCAGCTAACTCGGGATAGCTTGTTATGAATGAGCAGTATATGCTTGCTTCCACGGAGCCAGTGGAAGGACCAGACGGAACGCAAGTACCACTGACGAACCGCATTGTCAAGTGTCTCAGTCTGCATGGTCCTTCATTCAGAACATTTGGCGAGAATATCATCTTGCTACTGAATCGAGAAACGGAAACATCTCTACAGCTGCTCATTCTGAAGCTACTATATCTGCTTTTCACGACTAAGGCTACATACGAATACTTTTATACAAACGATCTGCGAGTCCTTTTGGATGTAATTATCCGAAATTTGATGGATCTACCCGATGAGAGAATATCTCTCCGGCATACTTATCTGAGAGTTTTATATCCGCTGTTGGCGCACACGCAGCTCTGCCACCCGCCTCACTACAAGCAAGATGAGATACTTAAGGTGTTGAAAATTCTTCGCGGATCGCTAAATGCTCATTTCGCGCCAGCAGACGATACTACGGTCCGACTGGTGGACCGAGTAGCCAAAGTCAAGTGGCTTGATGCGGGCAACATGGACGGCGCATCCGAGGTGGCACGCAAGTTTCTGGGAATTAGTCTCTCTCCAACGCAGTATGCAAGCAGTGTCAGCGTCGGGGACGTCGCCGGCGTCATGGAGAAGCCGGGTGTGCAGACGCCGAGCCGAAACGGCTGTCACAGAGCACAAGACCAGGACCTCCCCAGCCCCACGCAAGACGAAGTCAGCAAGACGGTCAAGACGAAGAAGCCTCTGCCGGCGGTCCCCAAGCATCGCCACGGCATCCCGTTCAAGGACCTGGCCAACAAGCCCATCACAAACGGCGCGGTGAAGAAAGTACCGCCCAAGGCGCCGCCGCCTCGTCGACGGGGCAAGATGAAGGTAGCCGAACCGCCACCGATAGAGACCATTACGGAAACGCCACCGGAGCCTTGAGATTGGGCTTTGGTTGTATGAATGACGACTTTGGGACATGCTTTTACGGCGTTGTTGGTATTTAACAATGATTGGGTTTGGGTGCGGAAGTTTAGAATGGCTATTAGAGCACCGACTGGTCTGGTGGGATGGGACAAAGTCACCGGTCCTAGTATTGTGCATTCTTTTGTGTTAAAAGGGGCACAGAAATACCGTTTGATACCCAATTGTTTGGCATATTCATTGTGCGAGCGCTGTCGTGGACATGCGGTCAGCTCGGCACAGATTGCATATTTATTAGCGGCTAGCAAATTACACGATGCATTGCAACCACGTTCCCATGCCTTCTTTAGTCTTGTCTACTTTTTTATAACCAACTGCTACCATCAAGCAGGGCAAGATGCTGGTTTTGGAGGCGCCCTCGCAGATTATATCAAACGTGGCGGGATTGGAATGCTGCCTGGCGTTGTCTAGTGTTGGAGCGCCCCGTCACCATGTCCCTGGCGATCCGCCGCCAAGCGACCAAAAAGCCTTGGAAACAGTGAAACATGCATTAGTACGACAGGTGTACAGTCTCTTTTCAGTCATTATGTAATCTGGCGAAACTGGTTTTGGGGAGGCTTTACGGATCGACTGCAACGATGTACGGATGTATGCAGCCGAATCTATCATGGCGAGTGTGGCAGTGCTGATGGCAGTGTTGTGAGATTGATTGTTTACAAGCACGTAATAGAGAGTGAGGCGTTCTCGCTCTGAGCTTGCCATTCATACTGCTTTTGAGGAATGTCGGCTTCCAGAGCCTCACGCAGAGTATAAAACTACCCTGCTGTCCTGTAAGATGCTGAACCATCAATTGTTGCCCAAAGCCCTTCGATGGTTGGGCCGTGGTGTGTCTCTGGCGGCCCCGGTCCTGCAGCAGCGCTAGCGTAGGCCTAGCGCCGTTTTTCGGGCTGGCGCGATTGCGACGACGTCATCCAAGGAACCCAGCGTAATTTGCCTCGCCTTGGCAGAGGCCCTGTAGGAGCGTTCGATAGTGCCATTTGTGTTTGCGCACTTTTTATGCAGATTTTTTTTTTCATTTGAGTAGCGGTGCAGTGTGCACAGCTCCGTGGAGTGTCAGTATTTCTATTGTTTCATTCCATGGAGCTTCGGGCTGTCACAGCAGTTCGAGTTCACGATAGGTGAAGAACGCCACTCGGCTTTGCGCCTCATCATAATCTGCAAAGTAGAAGACAAAACGATGAGCGGGCAGCACCTTGTTGCAGATCGCGGAGTGGTGACCATTGGATCCGGCAGCACCGATCTGCTGGGCAGCTTGTAGATAACGGACAGAGTACATGCGGAGATGGATCGTCTCAGCCGGTTAGGACGAGCTCCTGGTGCGTGAACCACGCCATTGTGATCGGGAGAGTTGATAAAAGCACATTGCCTCTACCTGTGGGGATTTCCGCAGCCAGCGAACTGACGGTGCCAAGCCGGTAAAAGGAAGCATTACGTGCGCCGGCTTCCATCATCAGCATTCGGCGAGGCCTGGTTCCGTTTCTGGCAGCGGCTAATCGGCCGGGGGCTGCGCAGGTTGCAAAGCCACGAGGGCCGCGAATACGTCATTTCAGCGGCAGGTCGTGCGCAGACGGGACCCAGTCCACCGCGAGCAAAGTCTATATGCTGGATGAATGCGGAAGCGAGCATGTCATGATGTGCTTGCAAGATTGTAATCAATTGGGATGCCTGGTAACATTTTCATTTTTGGCTGACAAGATCGTATATTCTTTGAAAGATGTACTCTGTGCAGTAGCGAATCGACCACGGCAAGGTGCACCAGATTATCCACAGCCAAACCGGAGGCTGAGTGCATCGTGGGCCAGATTACAGGTGCCGCCCCTCCAACAAGTGGGCGAATTAGCAGCTTAGTGCACTGTTTTAGCGCTTCCGGCGACCCAGTGAAAGAAAAAAGCTCTGCGCGTGAAATGGGAGGCAGTGGGAGCTTGCAGCTTGGCTGGCCCCAGCAGTCATCTCGCTGTTGCCATGGCAGTCACCCCAGCCAGCAGCTTGCGCAGAGTGGTAAGTCAGTACAGCGAGTCGCGCAGTTCATTGCGTCAAGGAAACACGGCTTCCCCGCCAGACGCTTGCCAGTTTGCGCTGCCTTGATTCTCGGCTACCTCATCAATTCAAAGTACAGACTTTGTACTGGCCATCATTTACCAGACAAAAAATACTAGACGTTACCTACCATCTAACAGCAGCTATCCCGTACCTCTGGTATCCATGACCACTGCTCCCTTCTCCACCCTTCCCTCCTCCAGTCTCACTCCCTCCCGCATCTCTTCCGCACCAAATTCAACCAACACGGCGGATCCCATCCTACTTGCGGTGCTTGTCTAAACTTTGGCTAACGACCGTGCTGCTTCCATTCCCGCCCCTCCCCTCCTCCCCCCCTCCCACCACGCACACCCCCAATTGACGAGCCAAGTGGTTCGACTGCCGAAACCACTCCTGCTACCACCGAACCTAGGGAGGCGAGGGCTGCTTTGATCCAAGACACACTTGTGCTGGCTCGCACACCTTCTTTTAGCTTAATACCAGCTCCGTCTCCGCCGCCATGGACGCCTCCGCCGCTTCTCATCAGTTACATCATCCCCCAGACTCCAGCCAGCTGCCCGGCCGCGAACCTCATCACCAGCTTCAGAACCACCAACCGCGCACCAGCTACCTCGAGCAGGAACCCCGATCCAACCCTCACGACTACGGCGCATACGCTGCCGACGATCAGCATCATCTTCAGCCTTCCTCAGGCCGCTTTACCGAAGAGTGGGACGCAAGCCAGCGCGGGAGCTCCATCGTAGACGGCCACCACCCAAACAACAAGTACCGCCAGCAGCTCGCCATGCAGCGCACCGCCTCCGTCAGCAGCTATGCTGCCGGCGACGACGCCAACCTGCCCATCAGGAACAATACCCTCAGGAAAAAGGGCTCCGTCCGCCGCGCCGGCAGCCTCGGTCGCAGCTCCAGCCGCCGCAGCACCAGAGCTGGCAGCGTTCGCAGCCTTGCTCTCCAGTCCTCCTCCTTGGACCCCGACGAGGCGCACAGTGCCTTTTACTGCCCTGTCCCGACCTCGGGCAACCCTACTAGCATCCTCGCCGAGAGATTCCAGAGTACGTTTTAACCCGCCTGGCGCATTGCGCCCGCTTGCCCGCTGCTGGCCCTGCCGCACGGTGTGTTAAGCTCTTGCGTCACCGCGAAGAGCTATAATGCAATCAATCTCCAATGCGCAAACACATATGCTAACAGTCGTTTCCAAAGCTTGGAGAAAGTTCCTTAAGGACCTGATTGCCTACTTCCGCGAAATCCAAGGTCACTATGAGCAGCGCGCCAAGTCTCTCAACAAGCTTGGCAACGCTGCTAACAACGTGCCCACGCCAGAGAACTTTCTCAAATCTGCCGGCATCGATGACGCCCTGCAGCTCATCCGCTCTTACAACAAGACTGCTATTCAGGAAGCCCAAAAGGCCAAGGAGATTGAAGAGGACGTTATCCTTGCCCTCACTGGCCTGCGAAGCGATCTCCAACAGAAGATCAAGGAGATCAAGCAGCTCTCTGGCGATTTCAAGAACTCGGTAGAAAAGGAGATGAACTCTACCTCAAAGGCCGTCAGCTCTCTCGCCGACGTCCTCGATAAGACCGAGATCGACTCCTCCTCTACGACCGGCAAGCAGGATCCTTTCCTTCTCCGCCTTGCCGTCGACCGTCAGGTCGAGCGCCAGATTGACGAGGAAAACTACCTCCACCAGGTATGTCCCATCTTTTTCTTAGCTGTCGGCGCGCACACATCTAACACTCTGCAAGGCCTACCTCAACCTTGAAGGCTCTGGCCGGGAGCTGGAGTCCATTGTCGTCGGCGAGATCCAAAAGGCCTACAATGCCTACGCTGGCATTCTCAAGCGAGAGGCCGAGAACGCCATGAACCTCGTGGGCGAGCTCCGTGAGGGTCCCATTGCTATGCCCAAGGACCAGGAATGGATCCACTTCGTCACTCATGAGGATCAGGTCGTCGATCCCACCATGCCTTTGCGTGCCCCCGACCAGATTCACTACCCTGGCCAGGACCACCTTTCTGCGCAGGAGATTCGTGCTGGACTGCTGGAGCGCAAGAGCAAGTACCTCAAGAGCTACACAGCCGGCTGGTAAGTACCGTGCCCTGCCATGCGCAACCTGCAGACTAACATTGCCTAGGTACGTCCTTTCTTCTACTCACCTTCATGAATTCAAGTCGGCAGACAAGAACCAAGCTCCCGTCATGTCGCTCTACCTGCCCGAACAAAAAGTTGGCTCCCACTCCGAGGACGGCAGCTCCTCCAACAAGTTTATCCTCAAAGGACGCCAGACCGGCAGCATGCACCGTGGACACACCTGGGTCTTCCGCGCCGAGAGCTACGACACCATGCTGGCCTGGTATGAAGACATTAAGGCCCTGACCGAAAAGTCGCCCGAAGAGCGCCAACAATTTGTCCGCACCCACTCCAGAAGCCTCAGCCGCTCCTCGCGCCGCTCAGCAAGATCCGCCAGTAGCGACGGGCTCGACGACGATGACGAGGAGCCCTTCTCCGCCGGCGAGGTCGACACCAACCCTAGCTCGCGAGCGGATACGGCTCCCAGACGACCTCAACCAGGTGGGCGGTTTCCATCCGATCTTCAAGTCATGACGCAGCGCGGCTTACACGCGTCCCAATCGCCCTCTAGCCTAAGTTCTGGTGCCCAGGATTATCCATCGGATGCCCATGTGATTGCCGCGGCAGGCGCCATGCCGGGATACCACTCATCTCGTGACGGTGCCGACCAAGGCAACTATGGATACGGCGGCGGGTCCGGCTACACTCCGATGGACGAAGTGTCGTCTCAGGCGGCCATTGCTGCCCAGCAGGCGCAGTATGACGGTGTCAACCCTTATACAAGCGAGCCGGTGCAGCAGCGACAGGCGGAGGGCGGTAATGTAGGTGGGGGGCATGACGCAGCCCCAATTGTAGTTGCAAATACCCGAGTCAACGGTGCCGGCCAGGAGCCGGGCCAGGCGACTCCCGATGCTGCCACGGCGGCCGATTCCAACGAAGCTATTAATAACAAAACTTATACCACGACGGGTGCCACCGACGAAGACGTCAAGAACATCTCTGCGGCCGCGGCCGCGGCGGCCATTGTCGACTCGGACACGGTTCCTCGCTCGGAGACGCCGGCTCTCCAGAACAAGAACCTCCAGGTGGTTCCGGAGGCCGAGACGGCTGACCACGTCACGCCTCTCGAGACGCCCATCGGCGAGGACCTGCCCAAGCTGTCCAATCGACCTCAGGACCACCGAACCGACAGCATCGTTACGATTTCCAACCTCGACATTCCGGGCAGCTTCCCCAAGAAGATTGCCACGGCTGACGGAAGCGCGACCAATGCTACCGCATGAGATTTACGGCTTTGACATTCTTTGACTTATGACGCTCCGCTTTCTTTAGTTTTCTCCATCTTGTTTTGTGCATTGTTTTTACACGAGTTTTTCTACTCAATATTTCCTATCTTTTTTTTTAACCTCTACCTCTCGCTTCTCTTTTTGTATACTGCACCAACTTTTTTGCTTTCGTCTTGCCAGATACAAGTCTTTTTCTTATTCATCTTTTTTCTGCTTTTCCTTGTATAGTATATGCTGCGGTGAGCGGAGGAGAACATGTTGAGGGTTAGGCGTGGATTTTCGTCTTTTTTTGCCGCGTGTTGGATCGTGGTGTCATGTTCTTGGGATAATGCTTAGAAGGTTGCAGCTTTCTACTTGGTCTCGCGCATTGGATACCTTATAGCTTTAGGAATGAAGTGAATCCATCACCTACTCTGTTACACCGTGATACATTCTACGAGTCAAGAGTATTAGTAGTGCCCTTCTTTCAGGGCGGTTGCAGCTTTGACAAGGCAGTATACACGACTAGCTCCTCGGAATAGGACTCGGGAAAGATTTGCTCCGAGTAATTCACCCAGTCGCCGTCATGCATCGAGTTGCGCTGGAAAAAACTTTACATACTCCCAATATGCGGGATACCAGCCCGCATCTTCCCAGTCAATCACACCCGTCAACTTACCCTCCTTGCTGACCATGATATTGCGCGACGCCAGTGCCGCCGTGTGTAAAAACGACCCGGTGATCCGTCCGCAGCTGCTCCTCGAGCGCCTTTTTCAGCGCCACAGCAAGAGACTTTGGAATCGCGCCGATCAGGTATTCGTTCAAGGCCGCTTCATCGACGCACTTCGGACCAAAGTATTTTTTTTTTATGAGCGCGCGTGTCACGGACGTGTCCATCGACGTCGCAGGAGCCAATGTGCTGCGGCGACGGCGGCGGGATCGACCGCATCGTCGCCAGAAAATGCCGTACCTGCCCCGCGATGCTCGTCTTCTCTTCCGCCGTCATGCTCGGCCACAGCTTCTCCAGCGTGGTGCCCGGTATGAAAACCATGGTGATGGCCGCCACGCCGTCGTCATTCACCGTCACGTCATGCAGCCGCGGCGCCAGTAAACCCGCCTCGTTTGCGACACGCAGCGCCTCGGGTTCGGAGACGTGAATGCGGCCGCCTGATTTAATGGCCCGGTTGCAAAATCACCTGCCGGAAGAAGAGCTTGTGGAGCAGCGTGCAGCCCAGTTCCAGCTCCATGTCGCTCTCATCGGAATCAGACTCGCGCGCTCGGCCCATCTTCTTGCGGTACTCCTTCATGCGTTTATTTGAGAGTGTAGTATTCTTCTCTCTTGAGACTTATCTTCTTCACTTGATCAGTGTCATTCTTGATCGGCAGCGACAGAGTATATCGCGCCATGAAGATGCGGAGATGAAAATCCGGTCAACCAACGAGGCTTTGTGTGATGCACACTCTCCCCCTAAAATAATATTGGAGTGATAAAAATAAAATAAAAAAGCTAATTATTCTTATCATTCTTATTTCTACTATTTCTGATATTTCTGGTATTTTTAATATTACAGTATCTTCATCATTATTCAAGCGGTAAAGTGTACATGTCGACACCGAGATGAGATGTAGCTGTGACCCCAACCACAACACTATATATATTGTGCATCACTGCTGTAAATAAATACAATGAAATTGGATATAAATTCAGTTGTTTTAATCCATCACGTATTTTTCATTTCTATCTCGCTACTATTATTTTGTCACCCGCAAATCGTTTACCTCTCCAGCCACAGATTTACAGCACCTGGTGGGTCACCCGGCCAAATAGTAAATCCGCTACAACCAATCACAGTGTGCACACCGCCCCGAAAAAAAAGTAGCTTCTGCCATTGCAGACGGCTCAAGAAAATTTCACACAAAAAAAGTGCCACTACCGCAGACGAGTGCAAGTTCAATCGGCCGCTTTTTTTTCTTGCTCTTCTCACCTCCACATTGAAATTGTTCCTTGCTCGGCAAATTCTTTATACTCACAGGTCGAGTCATTAGAGGAACATTCGGACGAATTCTTTCTCGGTCCAACTCCTCTCCTAAACGAAACGAACGAAAAGTCGATACAAAAATCATGTCTTTCCGAGGCGGCTCCCGTGGTGGCCGCGGTGGTGGTACGTCGACACATTGGGGGGGATTTTTAATGTCTTTGAGGTCGCCTGTGTCTGCATAATTGGTTGCCTGTTACTGTTATCCTCTGGCGGGTGCTTTTGGAGATTGCGAGGCTGGTCGTCTTACAATGGCGGTCATGCCAGCGGGACGCCATGAGCCGGTCCACGAGGCGGTATACATGCCAATTGCAGAAAACAGACTTCTAGACATGCCGCCCCGTCAATTTCTACCTGAAATGCCGCTAATTGTTTCTTTCTAGGCCGTGGTGGTTTCCAGCAGCGTGACTTTGGCCCGCCTGCCACCGTCCAAGGTACAACCCAACCTCTGACCCCAGAATACGAATAAAGACGACTAACATTTTCCTTCCTCCAGAAATGGGCACCTTCATGCACGCCTGCGAGGGCGAGATGGTCTGCGAGTCCATCAACCCCAAGGTCCCGCAGTTCAACGCGCAAATCTTCCTCGAGAACAAGACGGCCGTCGGCAAGGTCGACGAGATCCTCGGCCCCATCAACCAGGTCTACTTCACCATCAAGCCCTCCGAGGGCATCCAGGCCACCTCCTTCAAGGAGGGCGACAAGTTCTTCATCGCCCCCGAGAAGACCCTGCCCCTCGACCGCTTCCTGCCCAAGCCCAAGCCCGCGCCCGGCGCGCCCAAGCCTAAGCGTGCCGGCGGTGGCGGTCGCGGCGGTCCCGGTGGCCGCGGCGGCTTTGGAGGCCGTGGCGGTGGTCGCGGTGGTTTCGGCGGTCGCGGCGGCGGCGGCGGTTTCGGTGGCCGTGGTGGCCGTGGCGGCTCCGGCGGTTTCTCCCGTGGTGGTGGTGGTGGTTTCGGCGGTCGCGGCGGCGGTCGTGGTGGTTCGGGCGGCTTCTCCCGCGGCGGCGGTGGTCGCGGCGGCGGCGGCTTCAGCCGTGGTGGTGGCGGTTTCTCCCGCGGCGGCCGGTAATTGCGCTACTATGCTGCTGTCCTGGACAAAAACGATGACGAAAAGGAAAGGATGGAAGAGAGCGCGAGAGAGTTACATTGCGACAGCGAAAGATTGTGAGATGCCATGATGGACATTGTACGGAGTGGCTAAGGGATGGGCTCAACACGGCGTTTTACGGCTTGTTCTTTTTTTACTATATTCACATTTATTTCTTGACATATTCTTGTGCTTTATTAACCCGGTTCTGGATTTGAACCTTTGGATCTTGCGAGATGGGAAATCAAACGTCTGGTAGCCCTCGGACGAGTTGATTACCACCAAGTCACATCCATAGGCTGTATGAAAACATAAAACACTTTGAACGAAATACGACATGACATTCAAGTGAAGGTGGTTAAATGCGGAAATCCCAATGTTGAAGGGGGTATCATGTATGTAAAAGACGGTAAAACTGAGGAGACAGCTAGCTGCCTACTATACAGCTCGTGTACTGATTCTAGCGCGAGCAACCACGACTTGTTCTGCTTCGTTCCGATCCAGCTCTGAAGAGAGAAACAAGACGACATCTCCATTCCCGCGCATGCTTGCAACTACTCTATACTTCCAACTTTGAGCATACTCAATTCGTCATCGTTCGTTTCTCGGTAACCAAAAAAAAATTCTCACAATTGAAGGGGACTCGGGTAAGACGCTGCGTGTCGTAGCAGAAGTGTACCAAGTCGCCATTCGTCTAAGGCTTGGGTATGCGAATCGTCTTGCTGGTCATCAAACAGCCGTGCACCATAAACAGGAGCACGGCAGGGTGGAACTCGAGGGGCGTGCCCTGGAGCCAGACGCCAAAGGGGACCTGGTCGAGGATCCAGCCGTTGTGCAGCCAGTAGGCCATGACGCCGTCGAGGACGAGCGAGGTGGGGATCGGAGTGCCCTCAAAGTATTTGCTCTTGCCGGTGGCGTCCTTGGGCAGGACGGCGACGGTGACGTTGAAGCGGGCGAGTCGGGTGAGGCCGCAGAGGACGAAAAATGTGAGGCCGACGGTATCAGCGATGGATCGGAAGCCAATGGTGAAGGCGACCATGGCGGGGGCGACACCGAAGGAGATCTGCATCAGACATGAGATTAGCGTGTTTCCAAGAATATGAGAGAGAAAGAGAGAATGGCGCACCAGGTCGGCCAGCGAGTCGAGCTCTTGGCCCATGAGACTGCTCTTCTTTCTCCAGCGCGCAACCATGCCATCGAAAAAGTCAAATAAGAGACCAAAGGGTAAGAAGTAGAGGGCGAGCCAGAGGTTGGCGTGGGCGGTGGGATCGGGGTTCAAGCAGTAGCGCAGCGACGAGAAGATGGACATGATGCCGCAGAAGCCTGTGTTGCCATTGTCAGTGTCTTGTCTGCTGGAGTTACCCAAGTGGGCGGTGTGGCTTGCGAACCGCTGCTCGCAGGCGGGGGGGGGGAAGCAGAGAAATTCTCCGAAGGGGAATGTTAAGATGTGCGCATACCATTCATGAGGGTGATGAGATCGGCCAGGTGCATGGCGCGGACGAGGGAAAAGTGACCAACATCGGCGGACAGGAGAGTCTTTTGCTTGTCGACAGCTGCGAGAGACGCACGTTAGCGGGTTTTGCGCTGGTTCGTCTTGCGCGGACATCAGAAGTCAAGCATTGTATGCGAGCGTGCTATGGCGACACAAGAGGAGAGAGGATTAGGCCATACCAGGCTGGTTCACGAGAGCGGCATCTTTGTCAAGGCCGCCACCGTTGGCGCCAGCAGCTGTTCGCTTCGACATGATTTGCGGGCAGTTTTTTTTTGGGTGCGAGAGTTTGTTGAGTAGAAAGAAATAGGTGCGATGAAAAGAAACAAATTCGCTTGTCCGTACTCGTCGGGACGGGGGAAAATAAATAAAAGGTCTTTCGATGCTGTTTAATATGATAGCTGCTTCGTAGTCGGTAGTGACGTGGAAGAAAGAAAAAGCGTCAAAGCTGGTGACATCAACGAAGTTGGGGGTGCGGGAGGGAGGGAAAGCAAGGAAAGCCAAGCAAGCAGAGAGCTCTGAGCTTTCGCGGAAGCTGTGCGAGCGGAGCTGTTGCGGCGGCGGCTTGCGGCGGCGGGCTGCAATAAAAAAATACCTTGCTTTCCCACGTTACGTAGTGGGCTTGCCATGTACAGCATGTGCCAGCACACCTCAAGAGGTTGGGGGTGCTGCAGGCCGCTGCAGTGCCGGTGCAGATGGACGCCACACACTGCGACGTGGTGGGGTCACCAGGTCTCCCATCGGCCGTGGCTTGCAAGTTGGCGTGGTACATACAGCTGACTATGTGATTCGTTATACAATGAAATAAAAGCAAATAAATGAATAAGTATCAATCTTTATCGCATACATTGTGCTCTTGATTTTCCTCTCTCATTTTTAAGCCATCAATCGCTGATAGAGTCGCTTCTTTTGCTGGCTGCCGACGCCGCTCAACAATTCAGCCACTGCCTTGCCTGTTACGGATACCCGCAGTACGTACCTGAGATCATGCGACACCTCTCCCATTCCTAACGTTCAAAAAAAGCATGTGAATCGCCATGTCGCGCACCCACGCATTGATGCTGCCAGCAATGTTGCCCAATACCATTCATTGCCGCATAGTCGCTCTCCCTGCCAGGACGTACACTTTTCTCAGACTTGATTTCCCCCAACGGAAGCACTTGCCCGTCCTTTTCATAGCCTTGCCAACCAACGTCTGGTGTAATGTAATGCGTAGCCAACAAACCAGAACACAACCGTTTTTTGTTCTCCTCCTTGTTAAACTGCCATTGCGCGTGCTGCATTGCCTTCTTTTCTTCTCTTTAACCTTGACATGTGATGCTCGCAATGCAGCAAGCTCGAAATGGCATTTGCTTGCTCGCCTTGCCCACGTAAGCTTTCCGTCCCGTGGAGCTTGTATCAACTTCCGTTTCCTTCTTTAAGCTTTTTTGCCAGAGGGTCAGTGAGATCGGATCAGGCATGACGTCGCACATAGTTGTGCCGTCTTATACGCGGCAGCCGCTTCAAGAAAACGGGGACTCAATGGAAAGGCACGTTTTCTTCTCCCGCCTCCGACTCCGTTCCAACAGTCACATGGAAAGAAAGCAGGTCAACAATTAGTTATATGTTTCCAATTCTGTTCAGATATACGCAGCGCCAGATGGGTTTTCCGGGCTCTCTATAGTACAATTGCACAAAACTTTCTTATATGCATCCCGTGCTTATTCTCTTTCCCTTCTTCCCTGCTGCCACAGATTTACTCATCCTTGGCAGGATCGAAACCGGGAACGCCGTCGCCAGCCGCCTTGCGGAGCGAGTCCTCGAATTCGTCGTCGAGCTTGGGACCCACACCGCCCTTCCAGGCGTTGAGCATCTTGTTCTTGAGGTCGTCGCTGGGCCACTTGTTCCAGCCGATGAGAGGCGCACGGAAGAAGTCCCCACGGGGGTTCTCCGGGTGCGCAATGTCGTCGTCGTTTGCAAAACGGAAACAGTGGGTTAACCCGCCATCCTTGTGGTACACGATGAGAGGGTGCTTGTCCCGCTTGGGGAAGTTGTTGCTCGCGTGGTCGTACTTGCCGTGGCACGACGGAGCCACGCGAATAACCTCATCTCCCTTGGAAAACACCACGATATTCTCCCAATCATGGCGATGGCCTCCCAAGAAGGACCCACCTACACTTTGATCTTTTTCAAAATATTGCTCGTACATACGAGCACAAATTCCATTATTACAGCGAGTACGGGAGTAAGTATTGGCGTTGTCGAGCTGATGGGCGTCACGACAGTCTCCCTGCGGTGTTCCGGTGGCTCCGTGGCCCGGATTGGTCTAAAAACGGTCAGAATCGGACAAGAAATGGACACAGGAGAGTAAGAAAAGAAAAATCACCTTTCCGTCTTTGTTAATGGCGGATGTCTGGTAGCAACCGTCGCTGTCAAAGTCCAGGAGAGGCTGGAAGTCGATATCAGCCTGGTCGGCGCTCTCATCGAGCGCGCCAATGACATCGCGCTTGGTCTCGACCATAGGGCTGGCAGTGGCCAGAGCCAGCATGCCAGAGAGGGCAATGAATTTAGCCTGCATGATTGCGGTTGTAAGTTTGAATTGAAAAAAGAAGACTGTGTGCAAAAGTGTGCTGATGGTCTCTCTTCTTCTTCTAGGATATACGGGTGCCTCACCGACCTATTTGTACTTTTCGCATTCCCTCTATTTCGGTCCTTTGCCATCGCCAGCTACCTCTTCCAGCCAAGTCTCATTCTCCATCCGATTTAGCTGCATGAATAGTTCCGTTACGCCATGAGCAAGCCCAGCGCGGCCCCCAGTCCCCCGGGAACGTGCGTGGGGGAGAAGGGTGGCCCATGTAAGCGCTAGCCGTCCCATGAGACAGCGCCTTGCAGTTCCGCTGGGGCATGACGTTTGTCCTTGGCTTGCTAATTTTATGCTTCTTTACCTTCTGCAGGCAACATCGAGAAGAAGAGAGGAAAAGATGAGCGGCGACAAGGCGAATCCCCACGGTGCCTTGAACAGGGGGGCGAGGCCAGCTGAGTGGGTGTAAGTGGGCTGAGAGAATATGCACATCTTTCTCTACATATGGTCAAATTGGAAGCATTGAATCGTCACTGGCGGCCTCGCCAAGGCAAACTCGCCCAAGTTAGTGTAAGCTTACACCTTTTTTGAGTGATGTTTATTCTTTGCCACAATAGAATACTGCCTATCGCGAAGCCGCCTCGGAGTTGTCCCAGAAGCGCAGGCGGATTGCAATTCTTCCGCGAGCTTGGCTGATCGACAGACTCCATAACTCAACCCGAGTCACCAAAAACATGCGTCCCTTTTACTGCAATCGACTACCCAACGCGGAAGAACTGCCCGCGCCGCCAAGAAATCTCGCAACTGCCGGCGGTACTTTACGTATGCCGAGCCGCAACATGCCCGGGTTTTCTTCCATTTTCTCTTCTACGCAGAATCGACTTCTTGTGTAATACGAATGAAGAGCCGCTATTGCGGCACGATATCACCGTTAGCGAAGCACACCAACAAGGATTTGCAGACCAGCGATTCGCGCAAAAAAATTCCCGGATGGAACACCCACAGTGGAGCGTGGACCGCCGCCAACCCGGCCCTGAAAATCAAGGCCAAGCTTTCTGCACAGCTTTATTAGTTTGGGCAGTTTAAAAAGTGTCCAATCGTCGATCACCTGCTTACAAGCCGTGCACGGGGGCCGGAATTTCTGTTATATCCTGGCAAGCATAGCCCCGATGGTGTGGTTCCTCGTTGACAAATCGAATTACCCGTGGGCCTTTGTTCCCGGGCGTAACCTCAAGCAAGCACCTTGATTGTCCCGCTCGTATAACACCCCAAGGCAAAGCCAAGTTTTGGCGCGGCCAAGAGTCATGCCCAAGCATTTTGATTGATAAATGAATATACCGAGATGGACGATCCGTCAGCTTGAGCCTCACTTTTATTCTTTGGGTCTCCAGCGATCGGCAGGCCCCCCGGGGGGTTACGAAAGCGTCAACTGGTGTGCTGGTCTAACACTAACAGAGTACACAGCTCTTGGACGCATGTCTCGGACCTGACGGCCCCAATGACGATGATGACATGACGATCCAAGGCGGATAAGCGCTTGGGTACGTTGACCCTGCTACCCGATGATTCCAAATTGAAAGTCTATTTCTAGGATTGCCCTGTCAGACGGCTGCTCTGCGGATCAATTAACAGCCTCGTATGCTCATCAACGTCTCGCGCGTTGGCCGGCCCATTCAGGAAACGAGAAGCCCCCAGAAGAGGATGAACGAATTCTCTAAATCACATTGAACCCACGGTACCACGTTGGCCTGCGCCCAAGACCGACTGCACAACCAACTTGTAGCATCCACTTGAATTCGCACTACATGGACAGCTGGTCCATCAAATGTGCTGCTTCTAGAACGTAGGCTAGTTGCGATGCCCAATACAACCGTCTACATTAAATTCATCAATAGCAATTGAAACTCGGTACCGGAATACTTGATATGAAATTTTAGCCAGACTAGAGCGTATATTATAGTCAAATGTATGTACAGGTGACTCTGTCACCACAAGAATCTGCCGCGCTGTATACCACCATTGCGTGCTCCTCCTTGGTCTTATATTATAATTACTCTATAATGCTTTCTTCCGCTTCATGCGTGTTCGTCCTCGTTGCCAGTTATTCGGGGCTGGAACTCGGTTTGCATGTTGGGTTGTTTCTGCATTTCGGTCGAAATGCATTCTGTTGTTATCGCAGACGCCTCAGTCTGCGTTCAATCATCTCGTGACAAAAGTAGAAAAGCTGTCGAGCTGAGAGCTGTGCGTGCCAGAGACACCACAGATCGTGTATCCTCTTGGGGGAATGATTGTGTGGCTATTCACGATTAGTGTCGTCGTCTTCTGGTGATCCCTGCCATGACATACCTTGATCCGCCATACGGATTGCCAAATACGCGCGATTTCTGGCCCAGGCTAGTCAGAAGCTGGATGCCATGTATTGTCGATCCTCCCTTGACAATGAAGCCACATAAATACTCGCCACGCCGCAAGTCTGTTTCTGTTAGCACTACATCCTTATCTGGGTTATTGCCATGACTTACCAAACTCGTAGCTATCACCTCCAATCTTTCCACCTCGACCACCAAACAGTTGAGATTTGTCATCGTCGTATACAAATTCAAGGCCATACACTACTTGTTCATCATGATACACGTTCATCTTTGTCATAATTCGTTCGGTAAAAGCAGAGGTAAATACCATGTCTTCGGGGGCGGCTGGGGGCTGGACAGTGCCAGTAGCAGAGCTTCGGAAACCCTGTTTCGAGCCCTTCATCTTGACTGCCTGCGCCTTGGAGATGAACTGTCTGAAGTTTTCAATATCCAGGGAACTACCGCCGTGGGACTTGATCGAGATTCTTATAGGACCTTTTCGCATCGTCTCCGGCAGTCTCATGGTAATGTCTTGCTCAGAGAGCGCGATTTGCCGGTGCGTTGTGGTGCTGTCCATGGGAAACTCCATCCAGGAATGGCAGACGTCGTCGCCTTCGCCATAAATTTCAACAAACGATATACCTGATGAAGCAACACCCAGCATAGTTCCATTCTCGACGGCATATGCCAGAACGCTGGCATCAACGTTGGCGGGCGGGTCTCGTGGGAGTCGGAAAGCAGGGTGGGCGCGGAATCGAAGACAGTCTAATCTGTGCCATGCGCACTCATCTCCTTGCAGCGCCAGTCCACCTTTCGTCTTTGTTCTTGTTGAATATGCTTCGCGAGTAACAAATGTGCGGCTGAAGACGACATAATCCTTCAGCATGACACCCGTCTCTTGCAGGGGGCATCCGAATAAGTGGCCAATTTCGTGCAAGTGAGCGCCGATACCAACATTGGCAGCTTCCCAGGAGCTGCCCACTTCGCTGCATTGATTTTTGACAAGGTGTGTATCGGTCGGCGTGCAATCTGTAAAGGCCGGGGCTACTTCTTCCAGGCTCGAGGGGTAGTGTTGCAAGTATTGGGAGCCTAATACGGCAATCTTTGTCTCTTCGTATTCCTTTCCTGGCGTCTTCATACCAACGGCGTCAGATGCAGTATCCCAATCGACATCGAGGAGCATCGCGGCCACATAATTTCTTTGACCGGGCAGTAGACCAAAATGGGAATTGACAGCATCGGTGACGATGGCGTTCATAGCTGTCCTGCTTGTTGGAGTTGTCTGTGAGTCGGCTAGTTGTTGCAGCTCCGCAACCGTCTTGTCGCAAGCAATGACGTGTACTTTAGCTTCAGATCGCATGTTGCCCATTTCTCTGTCGCGGTAGTTGGCAGAGCCTGTGGTCCACTCTTCCTCGAATCGAAATGTCCTGCGTCCCATTTTGTTGCGCCACATCTGTTCGGCGGTAAAGGCTTGCCATAAGTAGGCAGCCATTCTGTATTTGCGGATCGCGGTTTCAACGTTGTTGCCTTCTCTGTCGGCACGCGTGGGCGCCGCCGGATACGTTCGGGGTGAATCTTTGGCAACGACGACGGCTAGTTGCAGAGGCGGTGACCCCATAGAAGGAATCATGTGAATGGTGAGATGCGAGGAGTGAATTGGGTTGGAGGAAGTGCTGTTGGAGAGCTTGGGCGAAGCAAAATCGAAACGCAGCTTGTTGGGACCGGGCTGCAGGTAGGCGAGGACTTTGAAGTGCGAGTCACATACGGGCCAGCTAATTGGTGGGATATCGTCGTCGAGTCTGCTGACAGTTACTGTCCCGTCAATTGGGACGGTCGCGGTATCTCCAATGATGCCATATAGAAGAATCGTTTTTTGATACACCTATATATAGGCGTTAGCAGCGGATATAAAAGAGTACAAATCGGTGGATTGTAGCCATAGGCATCAGTTGTTCCTTTATCATGAAACCGGGAGGTTACGATGCTTACCCATGAATTTTCGTTAATGTTGTGAATGCGCGGGGCATATTTGGAAAGCGGAATGTTTGGTTTCCCGCTGAGTCTGGGAGAACCCAAGCCAGACATGCCGGAGACGCTGGGGGCGCTGGATCTAGTGACATTGCTTCCGTTGCCGGGCAGGGCCGGGCGCGAGGATGTCTGGACGAGCTGTTCGCCGCCGTCCTTGAGCTGGAGATTTAGAGCCGGGTCGGAGTGGTGAGCAATGGATGGAGGGGTGACGGAGCCGCTGGATGGGGCAGTATCGTGGCTCACGGCGCCATCACTAGATGTGTCGGTGGAAGCTTCAGTACGAAAGCTGGCCCTAGACCGGCGGCGCAGCTCCTTGAAGAATCTGGGGGCCATGCTGAGACCGTGGCGTGCGGGTGCGGGTGCGGGTGACGGGCCTGTGTGCGGGAAGGCGTGTAGGCGTGGTCGAGGCCACGGGGCCAGATGCGGCGCTGTTTCGGGGCGAATTGAGGCAGCGGCAGACAGATGAGAAGAGGTGGAACAAGAGCAACAAAAGAAGTGATTCCCGTGTTTTATTTAACAGAGAGGCTGCTGATGAGAAGCCTCGGGCAGGCTCTCTTGGCCAAAGACGCGCGGCAGGTAGAGAGAGCGGATGGAACGATCTGCAAGCAACAGTGGGCTGGAAGGAGGTCGAGACGGTTTGGCGAGTTGGCGAGGAGGCGGCCTGGCTGGCAGATTAAAGAGCGAAGAGCTGGGCGAGAAGGCGAGAAGGCGAGAGACGGGATTGTGTGCGAGGGGAAACTGCAGTGAGAGACTGGATTGTGGTGAAACTGGAGAGCAATTGGACGGAAGCTGCGGTCGGACGGCGAGAGGGATAAACGAGGTAGTAGAAGGTTGAACGCAGTGTGAGCGTGTGTGTGTGTGTGTGTGTGTACAATGCGTGTGTGCTCGTGCTATGGTTTATCGTGGTGGTGCAGGTTGGTGTGTAGCGTAGCGTAGAAGGTACAATGGCGATGGGATCGATTGATGAGAGGAGCGGCAGTGCAAAATGCAGCTGCAAGGCCTGACTGGCGGAGGAAAGTGACGAGGTGAGAATAGTGGGATGCCGAGGGTAGCAATTGAGGTGGCAATTGAGCAAGGAAAGAACGGGTAGAATGAAGACGAAGAGGGCAAGAGAGGGATGACAACGCCAGAGAAACGAATGTGTTTTTTTTTCTCTCTCAATCCTGTTACGGTCCCAGCTTGGCGTGACGTGCATGAGACGTCGAGTTACGGGGACTGTCGAGTTGGTTAGCGTGGAGGCGGAAGGTGGACGAGCTTCGTGTTTAGCCTGGGCAAGAGCTGGACTCTGTAGGTACCCATCTCAGGCTATCTGGGAGGCCTGGATGCTTGTCAAGCGGTCCGACAGGCTCGAGCCCACCCTCACCCCCGGCTGCAACCCGCTGCAAGCCCACCGCAGCGGAGCCGCAAATCGCAAGCGACGCAACTGGAACCACTGAAATGGATGTCATATCAGTGGGTTCGGCATTTTTAGTGCCCGTATCTGACCTTTTTTTGCCTCGAAAGCCTCGCAATTGTCAAGGAAGGTGTGTCTGCAATCTGCGCAATGACGAATGACGTCGCAGACTAGGCAGTTAGCGTGCCCGCAAACGTTTTTTGCATTTGGTTTCAGCATGTCCAAACCACCATGGCACGGGAAATGGGAAACGTCACATTCGGCTCTCTCTCGCTCTCTCGTTTCCTTGTCATTGCCTTCTTGCCTTGTCCACCTTGTCCATGTACTCTCCATTTCTTTTTTTCTTCCATCACTCACCTATCCTTCACTCTCCCGTCCACCACCTCCCTCGCACCATCTTCATCTCCCACCCGGAAGCCACGGCACGCAGCCACGGCTCGCAGCCACCTCCTCTAGCTCGCCCGGTGGCTGGTATACATGCATGCGCTCCGGATATTGACGCTTTCTCACCACGCCTCGCGCTGAACCAAGGTTTGGCCTAGTTCGTCTCGGTGTATTTTTCTACGCCAACGCATGATTTGTGGTACCGCCAACTACCTACCTACCTTGCTACCTAACAATCGGTGACTATCGCTCTGTGCTTGGCCTAAAAAGGCTGGGAAATTGCCCATGTCCGCCGCCAGCAGCACCGCCGCGCCAGGATTCCTTTGTGTTAGCCTGCGCCGTTCCTTGCTCTTTACGTGCAAGACCACCGCTCCATCGCCGATGAGCACCGCCATCGACATTGTCCAGTGCATTTTTATTCACCATTTACTCCTCCGTAAAAATCGTGATGCCAACGCCTCACTTGCAGGGTCATGAACCAGTAGTCTCTCCGCAAACTAGCCACACGTGCGAGTGCCCATTGTTCGACCAAATCTACCTACAGCATCCGTCAATCTGCTCTCCACACACATGGCCATGTTCTGCGACCGCCAAGTATTTGCTGCAGAGATCGCCGCTTTCTCGGCATTGTCGTTCCATGCGTGCATGCTGTTTTATTTTGCGGTCCTTTTGCTCCGCCGCTCGTGCTACCAATCATCCACTCACTGGCGGTCACATTGCGCGGGCGGCTCACCATCGTCATAAGAACCGGTCGTGCATGTAGAGATGAGCAGGGCCTGAACAATCAAGCGAGTTTGAATTCGTGCACTGCGGCACGATGTATTTCTATCGTGTTTTGGGTTTGATTTCCCTGCACAATGATAGATGCTACGCTTTCAATCGGCCGCAGTGCCTCGCGTTCCTCCCTACATCGAGCATGCCTGCGAGGGATAGCCTACCCTACATCATCGTTTTGCAACGCGACTACACCCAATCCAGCTGCTGACAGTTCCCGCGCTCGCTGTGGATGAAAAATGCGCAGGCATAGGATGCCTGCTGTACTTCGGTTTCAAGCGCCGTGTTTTATTAGTCGCCTGATGTCCTGTTTTGTAGTCATGCAAGCTGCCGAGTCAAAGCTGTGAAGCCTTGCCTGACAAACATGCGGCAGTGATGGCGCAGCGGCAATGAACACATGGCAATCTCCGACCCCAAAGCGAATACAATGGACATGCCAACTCCTGATAATACCATGCCACCACAGGCACGCCACCATGTGAGACACCATCACCAAGCTAGGTTTAAACTACATTCCTGCGAGCATTGTCTCATCATCTGCGAATGTGCCCGGCGCTCCGAAGCTAGCGGCTGCACGAAAAAAAGGGAGAACAAAGGTGAAGAAAAGGAGAAGCAAAGCAAACGGAAAGCAAACCTAGCAAAACTCATTCGCAATCAAATGAATAACTGTCGACACTTTTGGCACGGCTGAGGTGTAATTTGCAGTTTGCAGTGCATACGCCGAGGCTCGACGTTGGCTAGCCTACCAGTGGAGGCTGACAGCCGCACAGCTACCGCCACAGCAGCCACCTTGGCCCCGCCAACGGGATGGCATCTAGGCCGTCGATGGAATAGATGCCGCAGTAGACTGAACAAGTGGACCTGGATAGGACTGAAAACTGTGGAAAAAAAGTGCACAAGAGAACGTATCACAAACCCAGAGAAGCGCCGATGTGGGAGTTCCTGGCCTAGGAATGCTAGTCATTTACGCGTGGGAGACAGTGGCTACGGATGCAATGCAAAAAGCTGGAGAATCCGGACTGCCGAAACCGTGCCAGCTGGGCAAATCCAGGATCATCAAGGGGCAAAAGCAACGGCACAGATTAAAAAGGCAAAAAGGGCAAAAGCGAGCACACATATCTTCCCCACTGAATCTCATACCGGCCTTGAAGCCGAGAGAACGGGCAGGACGGCTAGCAGAAGCGACGGGCGTAAGAAATGTGACCTTGACCCATGTTGGTTGCTGGGCTGCTGCGCCGGTGCCTTGCATTCATTCTAACCTGACCCAGGCAAAAGGTCCATGCTGCTGAACAATCCCTGGTAAAAAGATGCAGGCACAAATTGCCAACAAGGCTACCGCCAGGTATCACCCGTACGTGGTAGCGCAATGTCAAGCAGCCGTGCCTTGCATAACCTCCTCGCAGTACCTGAGGTAGAAGAAGAGTGGAAGCAAAAAGGGAACAAAGAAAGAAAAAGCAAACTTCAATTTCTTCTTCTCTTGTATGTGTAGGCTGGTGCACGATCGGTGGATCTATACTCGACCTGCTTTAATTGACAAAATATTTTTCTTTGTCCCGTCGAGCTGGGCCCAGGTCATGCAACACCTCACGCTCCAGGTACCAAGGTACCTGGCAGACAGACTGGATGAGTGCTGGTGGGAGGCTGACTGATGACAATCCGAGGCATCTAAAAGGCACCAAAATGCACCAAAATGCACCAAACGCACCAAAGAGTGGCAGCAGCCACTGAAGCCTCCTTCGTGGCGCTGAACCGTCCAACTGTACCATCCGCTCCGTCTGCTCGTTTCACGCACCCACCAGCCAGTCCGGGCGCCGCTAACGCTCCAGAACCCACCTGTAGCCAGCCCAACCAAAGCCCGCTACACCAGTCTCTTCCTCCTTCCCTCCCTCGCCCGCCCGCCGAATTGCACCACTTTTTGCACTTCCCTTCCCTTCGCTCCAGCCAGACCGAGCACATCCAACCCTGCACCCGCAAACCTCGCTCAACGTCTGCAGGATTCACCTCGATACGTCCATCAGCATCGGCTACGATTCTCTTCGCATATTTTATCATGTCGTCGCCGTGGAAAAAACAGCCCGAGGATGTGGTCGACTCCGTCTTGAAGAGGGCCGAAGTCAGCAAGGTGAGTGAAGGGATGCACGATGCAATTTTTAACCCCCCCAGCCACGGCGCAACCGCATCGTACCGCCACAAAGATGTTGAGCAAGAACATGAAATGCTAACGTATGCTCTCTTCTGTCCATAGATTGCTCGTCGCTTGCAAAACCGTCTCGCCCTCGCCCAGTTCAAAACCAAGCATGGCTGGGAAGACCTGACCCTCGACACCATCGAGCCCAAGATGGAGGAAGAGATCCGCCGCAAGAAGCTCTACGAAGGCGACGTCCTCTCCGACTCCTCCTCTAGCGCTTCCGACCTCCCATACCCGAGCAAAACCCTCATGAGCTCTCCCCTCAAGGCACCGCTCTTTTCCGATGCCATCGGCTCCAGCAATGGAAGCTCGGGCCACCGCAAGCGCACATATATCGCATCCTTTGACAATACCTCGTCCAGCCCGAGCAAGCGGTTCCGTGCCTCGCCGACGCTTCACAAGTCCTTTCAGGGATACAGCTCATGGAAGGATGCGCACCAGCTGGCGCAGTCCTCGCCCATCAAGCCCCGCCGCCAGCAGCACTTTACCACATCCGCCGGCCCTGATGTGTCCTTCTTCCGCCAGCGCCGCATGACCAACGAACTTGCTTCGCCCAACTTTGCTGCTGCATCGGACGACGACGAGGATCTTTTGCCTGCCCATTCTTTCAGCATCAACAATTTGCGATCATCACCGCCTCGCACGCCGCCCATGCAGACCCGATCCCTGAACAAGCGCAAAGGAAACGGCAGCCCCGCGGCCAACGGCAAGACGGGCGAGGAGGGCGCCGACCTGCTCCTCTACCTGGCCGCCTCTCCTTCGCCCGCTGTCAAGGCCAACAGAGGACGCATGGAGCGTCTGACTACCCCGCCACCAAAGACCAGCAAGCTCGATTTACCCTCGTCCATGATGACGACACCTGGTGGTGGCAACCTGTTCCCCAACACACCCAGTCAAGGTTTTGACTTTGCCGACTTTGTCAACATTACCCCAAGCCCGGCGCAGAAGCAATGGAGAACCCCTGGTCCGACGAGCACGGCCCGCACGCCGATGAGCATCGCCAGGAGGCGGCTGACGTTTGACGACCCCATTGCCTAGATGGTGTCGCATGTCACGCTCGCTACTATTTCTCTTATTTGTACATGATACCACGACCGTACAAACTGCTCTTACGCATTTCCATGTCTTTTTTCCTTATCGATTTTATTGTTTCTCCAACTGTCGGACCATTTCATTTTTAGTCGTTTCACCATTGCCGTCTACGCGTTTCCATGGAGACTACTGCGGCGACATTCACCAGCTGGGTTGGTATCTTTTTGTCATGTTTTTGGGAGGTGCTTGATTGGGTGTGTTTTTTTCTTTTGATTCTTTCTCCCAGGACTGGGGCAGGCGCATGGATGCAAAATGTATTATCTTGAATTTATTCTACAGCTTAGTTTTTACAGCTTAGGGGTTTTTCTTTGTGTGCTCAGTGAAGCATTTGGAGTTTGCTTTTTTTACAAGCCTGGCAGGGATGACTGGGGGTGCTGGTTAGCGGACCGGCTTTTCGTTTGGACACTGGACAAGTAGTCAAAAATTCAAATGCAATGCTAATTTATTCTAATCTGCCCGATGTGACATTTTTTCTTTTTCCATGATTCATTAGCTGTGTCTGGGGAGCCTCCCTTGGCTCGGGTGGGTGTGAGACGCTAGGTGCGAGCCTGCGAGGCCATTTAACCGCCCCGCAAAGCCACGCCGAAACAGGCCCAACGTTCCGCAAGCACTTAAAACCCCTGTCACCAGGGGAAGAATTAAAGAGGTTGGGAATCGTGATTGAAAAGGACAGGCTGCAATTCATCGAAACTATTTAGCGGTATCCTCGAGGACTCTTTCCCCCATAGATGAAGATGTGTGCATTTTGCTGAAGATTTATTGTCGTTTTTTGAGGGTGGTGTGGCGCGACACGTCTGACGGGCGCGTAAAGACGCGTCGTTTCGTGTGGTTTCGCGTTGCGACGTGTCTAATTGGCGAATTGACAGCCCCACACCGCAAAGGTGGCCGAGCTGAAAAGACTGGAGGTTTTGCGAGTGATGTCATTGGCCAGGCTGCCAGGTATGCAAGCACTTTAATCGAAGAATAAAAATAAAAATTGACATTTGAAGATCTATGGCACTACGTCAAAGCGGTGTACTTGCGGATATGGCCACTGAAGAAGGTCGCTGGAAAAAAAAAAGACGTGTCATGGCCCGTGTTTTGGAAAATGACATGCATGGTGGTGGCTTTCTAACACCGGTAGTTGTCTGATACGGGCATATTCTGCATTGTCACGACAACGAGGCTTTTTTTGTGGGATAGACAGCCAAAAAAAAGTTTCCATTTCGGGATCCATGTTTCTATAAATTACCCATGCCACATTTTTCTCTCAATTTTGCTCTCGCAGCGGGCCATTATCCTTGTCCCCATCCATCCGTCCCCACTGCGGCGCCGACGACATCTCATGACAGACACTGCAAAAGTCATGAATTCTTCGTAGGAAAAAAATGAAATTGAATTTCTAGGATACAGATATATAGAAACGATTGTGAGTCTGACGATTGGGGGTATTAGAAGAGATTGAAATGAGTAGGTCGTAACGCCAGGCCGTCATGGTGTGGTATAAAAATTGCAAAAAGAGAGAGAGTGATGGGGCATTAGACATTGTTTCCATCGTGGTTGATGCTGTTTCGTGAGATGTATGCTCTTCTCGACCTGAGAGAGAAAAAAGAGAATGAATAAGAGTTGATCGCTTTTGGTGTCAGACGTATAAAAGAGCACAATACGCAAATGTAATGCAAGACGCAAAATCAGAAAAGACGACATGTCAGCTGGAACAGCTTAGAAAGCTTGCCCGACAACACCAGCATTTCCCCCGCCCGCTCCCGCTCCGCGCCGCACCTCATTCGGCAGCGTCGGACTGTCCGTCTGACCCGGCCTCGTCCCGGCCCCTACCACCAGCGGCGCCACGCCGAACCCCGCCGCCGGCAACACGTCCGAATCACTCCACGCCGCGCTGCTCATGCCGCTGGTATAGCGCGAACTCGTCCCTCCGGTGCTATACACCGAGCTCGAGCGCGGATCTAATCCTCCCGTCCCTGCGGCGGTGGCGGCGGGCATCGGCACCATCATCCGCGTGTCGAGCTCCAGATCAAACGGATCAGACCGAAACTTGGTACGGCGATCCGCAAAGGGATCCTGCGTGAGGGACGACGTCCGTCGTGACGCGGGGATAGCACGGCCTCCCGCAGCGGCGGCAGCGACTGCAGCAGATGCAGCAGCAGTTTGCGACGTGCGTTGCTGGGGGCCACTGACAGATTGGGAGCGTGAACGGCGGGCGGCGCGCGCGGCGACGAGGGACGACTCGGAGGGGTTGCTGCTGTGCAGGCTGGGTGTGGGCTGCTTGAGGATGCCGCGAAGCCGCTGCTGCTGCTGCTGCTGCTGCTGCGCCGTGATGCCCCCAGCAGCATCGGTAGCGTGTGCGTCGGAGAAGGGATTAGTCGGCACCGACCGCTGCTGCTGCTGCTGCGGCTGCGGCTGCGCATCGACGACCTGCTTCTCGCCGTAGTCAGGCGTGATGAGCGCCGCACCACCGTTACCACTACCCGGCCACCAGCCCTGCAGCGGATTCCTGCTACCGCCACCGCCACCGCTGCCGCTCGTCTGCCGACCCGCGGCAAACAACGGCGGCGCAGCAGCTGCAGCAGCAGCCCGCATCATATCCGGCTGCGTCTGCGTCGGCGCCCTGTCGGACAGCGGCGTGCGCGGCTGGCCCAGCGCCTTCTTCTTCTGCGCCCGTCGCCGCCACAGCCAGAACAGCAGCGCAATGACGGCGAGCCCAGCCGCGCCGCCTACCGCGCAGCCGATGATCATGCCGGTGGGTGGACTGCCGCCGTTGTCGTTGTCGGTCTGCAGCTGCAAGTCGCTGGTGGGCGTGGGGCGCGCGCTGCCGCGACCACCACCGCCGCCGCCGCTGCCACCGGTGGTGGTGGGAAGGTTGGAGTCGGTGAGGGTGAAGCTCATGGACTTGGCCATGGTGATGCTAGATGAGGAGGAAGTGGCGGTAGTGGCGTCTGTGGCGAGAGTGCCCGTGGGAGAGGAGGAGGACGTGGCGCCCGGATTGAGAATCTCGGAGAGGGCAGTTGAGCTCGGCAGGGGCGATGCATCAGCGGATGAGGGCACGACGACGGATATACTTGGGCTCTGTGATGCGGGCGAGGCGCTGGCCGGAGGTGAATTGGCCGCGGATGGTGAGGAGCTGGATGGCGCCGCTTCCACGTCGATGGGTTTCGGCGCGCTCGAAGGTGGCGTGGCGGCGAGACCGGGTAGGTCGATAGATGACGCACGGCTGGGCGATTCCTGCTGACTGGGAGTCGGCTCTGAAGAAGGCGATAGTGATGCTTGGGCGCTAGACGTTGCCTCTGCCGTTGAAGACTCTGTGATCGAGGACGCAGTGGTTGTGCTTTTGTCCTCGACAAAGGAAGAAGACGGTTCCGGGGACGGCCGTGACGCAGACTCGGGAGAAGACGAGCTCGGTGCCCTGGACGACGGTGATGCCGACGGTGATGCTGCAGGCGAAGAGCCTTCGCTCGGAGATGTGACGGGTGGAGGAGGAGGAGGCATGGTGACGGACGACGCTGGGCGTTCCGCCGTCGGAGAGGCACTCGGCGAGTCAGCCCGCGATGCAGCCGGGCTCGTCACCTTGGAAGCGTCAGCAGATTCGTCATTGACCTTGATGCGTTGCGTCGCTGTGCAGTTGCGCGGGAGTGACGGTGACAATCGTGGGAATGCCGGGCCGCTTACAGGAGACCCGTCGCATTGTCTAGATTCGGGTTTATCCTGCCTCTGGTGCAGGCCGCCTGCCATGTCGTGATTTTTGATCGTATATTTTGCTGTCCTCTTTCCAAACTATGCCGTAATGAAATTTGTATGCGATTTATTGCTGCAGGCCCGGCTTGGGCCGGTGGTGATTGTCATGCACAGTCGACGACGGTAAATGTCAGTTGTCGCGCGCGAAGCCGATCTTGTAGAACTGCCGGCAGATGAAGATCGAATATGTTGTGTGTAAAGATGAAGAATAATAGAATATGAACAACTGTAATAGATATGAAGAAAAAATAGACAATAAGGGCAAAACAGTGTTGGAGCGTCACTTGGCACAATCTGAATCCTAGTTTGGCGGCGCTGACACACTTTGCGGTAGCATATCACCGGGCGTCTGTGATTCCAGCACAAACGGGGTGTTTGACAAGATGCATGAGCTGCTGCAGTGACAGAACTAGGCGAGAGCAAAAAAAAAAAAAAAAAAGGTCGACAGGGG